>JANRMT010062826.1:3144947-3198805 GCA_026402145.1 Polypterus bichir lapradei | reverse complement strand
TATATATATATATATATATATATATATATATATATATATAACATGATAAGTGCTGTAAAAGCTTTTAAAGCTAAAGTGAACATTTTCTCTGCGCATTTGCACATTTCCTCTGTGCAGAAATTTCTAAGAGACAATGCTTCTGCATCTGTGGCTTTTGATGAAGCTGTAGAAAAATACCGCCAAGTAATTAACAGACTGATGCAAGAGTTTGAGAATAGATTTTGTGATTTTGATCAAATTGAGCCATGTGTGTCATTCATTTCAAATCCTTTTATGTCAGTGGACATTACAGGCACAGCTGAGAACCTAAGTACAAACTTCATCTTGGATGCAGGGCAGGTAGAAATGGAAATAATAACTTTGCAAAATGACCTGCACCTCAAAGCACATCTGAGCAGCCCAAACTTTTGGAACCTAGTGGACACAGAAAAGTACAAAGCTTTCTGCACAGCAGCTATGAAGGTTGCTTGTCTTTTCGGATAAAAAAGAACTCTTCCTCTCAGTCTTTGTTAAAAATATGTTTTCTTTCTCTTTTCAGCCATGCTTTTTAGCGCGATGTAATCATGGATGTATTAGCAAAAGTTGGGTTAATTGTCATGTGCAGGTGACAGGTGAACTATGACCTCGAAACATACAAATGCATTGTTTTTATATGTATATTTTTTATTTTGATTACCACACATAAAATTTGCATGTGTGAAACTTTCACTAGAATTTACATAAGGCGCAGCATTAAAAATATATATATTTATATTTTTGGCGAACCACAAGGGCAACTTGCTATTTTTAGAACAAGTCCGTGGGCGACTGAGATGAAGCCAACGGGCGACCGGGTGCCCATGGGCATAGGGTTGGTGACCCCTGGTATAGGATACTACTTGAAGCCTGACTGAAATATTTTGACTTACCTTGCTCTGGTAGTGACATCTTAATGAATTCATCACAAGATCTGTTTGTGCCAACAGTAGCAAATACAAATAAAATGTAATATTCTTCATAATTATTTATCAAAGAAGAAACATCACATTCCATTGAAGTAATATTTATACAGTGTTGGGCATATTTAGAACTTCCAGTCCTGTAAAACACAAAAAAAAATTTTTAAAAATACTACCGAATTAAGAAATCAATTCAAACTATAGTGAATAATTCCTGCCTGCTAAACATACAATGATATTATGCTTTTCAAAATAATTTTTAAATAATTTTGAAAAATAAGGATATTGTGATTGCAAAAAGATTGTTCTTAAAATGACAATGAAAATTCAAACCAGTGAAATACAATATGAATGTCAATAATGTACATAAAGTAGAATTTCATGCAAAATACAACACAAAAATGTTTTAGAAAAAATCAAATTACAATTACAAAGAAAAAAACAACACTAAATAAATGTCTTCAAACATCCAGAGTAGAAAAATAAACATGTAATAGAAATGAAAGAGTCCCTAAGTACTGCTTAAATATCTATCACCTAAATGTAGCATTCAAGTCTCTAATGGTTATATGGGTAAAAGACAAGAGCCCAATGCTACACTTAGGCCATGGGTGAGAGGTACAACAATAGAAAGGTATGGCAACAACAAAAGGTGAATTGACAGATTCATTTTTGTAGCTCTACTTGTACAGTCTCTTTTGTGGGTAACCAAATTACTCTTACAAACATTGCAAGCTTTAGAGATTGAGTAGATAATGCTTTTTACAAGCCTTTCAGATCTGTTAACATTGGTATGTAAATTGTATCTGCCTTTTCTGTCTGTAACCTTAATATACCCAGTAATGGACCCAATATGCATGGTCATATCACCTCAGCTTAAAATACAATTTATTTAGAAAATTAGAAATTTTAAACCACTGACGTGATATAAGAAACCTGTGCGCATTGCATCTAGTGTGAATTTTCAAAGCTTGTTATTTTATATTGAAAACTGGATTAATTACTAAAGTGTTGGGGGAACTTATTTATAAAGGTTATTTTTTCCACACACACATATATATATACAGTGCATCCGGAAAGTATTCACAGCGCATCACTTTTTCCACATTTTGTTATGTTACGGCCTTATTCCAAAATGGATTAAATTAATTTTTTTTCTAAGAATTCTACACACAACACCCCCTTATAATGACAACGTGAAAAAAGTTTACTTCAGGTTTTGCAAATTTATTAAAAATAAAAAAACTGAAAAATCACATGTACATAAGTATTAACAGCCTTTGCTTAATACTTTGTCGATGCACCTTTGGCAGCAAATACAGCCACAAGCTTGGCACACCTATCCTTGGCCAGTTTCGCCCATTCTTCTTTGCAGCACCTCTCAAGCTCCATCAGGTTGGATGGGAAATGTCGGTGCACAGCCATTTTAAGATCTCTCCAGAGATGTTCAATCGGATTCAAGTCTGGGCTCTGGCTGGGCCACTCCTTTGATATCTTGGCTGTGTGTTTAGGGTCGTTGTCCTGCTGAAAGATGAACCGTCGCCCCAGTCTGAGGTCAAGAGCGCTCTGGAGCAGGTTTTCATTCAGGATGTCTCTGTACATTGCTGCAGTCATCTTTCCCTTTATCCTGACTAGTCTCCCAGTTCCTGCCGCAGAAAAACATCCCCACAGCATGATGCTGCCACCACCATGCTTCACTGTAGGGATGGTATTGGCCTGGTGATGAGCGGTGCCTGGTTTCCTCCAAACGTGACGCCTGGCATTCACACCAAAGAGTTCAATCTTTGTCTCATCAGACCACAGAATTTTGTTTCTCATGGTCTGAGAGTCCTTCAGGTGCCTTTTGGCAAACTGTAGGCGGGCTGCCATGTGCCTTTTACTAAGGAGTGGCTTCCGTCTGGCCAGTTTACCATACAGGCCTGATTGGTGGATTGCTGCAGAGATGGTTGTCCTTCTGGAAGGTTCTCCTCTCTCCACAGAGGACCTCTGGAGCTCTGTTAGAGTGACTATCGGGTTCTTGGTCACCTCCCTGACTAAGGCCCTTCTCCCCCGATCGCTCAGTTTAGATGGCCAGCCAGCTCTAGGAAGAGTCCTGATGGTTTCGAACTTCTTACACTTACGGATGATGGAGGCCACTGTGTTCATTGGGACCTTCAAAGCAGCAGAAAGTTTTCTGTAACCTTCCCCAGATTTGTGCCTCGAGACAATCCTGTCTCGGAGGTCTACAGACAATTCTTTTGACTTCATGCTTGGTTTGTGCTGTGACATGAACTGTCAACTGTGGGACCTTATATAGACAGGTGTGTGCCTTTCCAAATCATGTCCAATCAACTGAATTTACCACAGGTGGACTCCAAGCTGCAGAAACATCTCAAGGATGATCAGGGGAAACAGGATGCACCTGAGCTCAATATTGAGCTTCATGGCAAAGGCTGTGAATACTTATGTACATGTGATTTCTCAGTTTTTTTATTTTTAATAAATTTGCAAAAACTTCAAGTAAACTTTTTTCACATTGTCATTATGGGGTGTTGTGTGTAGAATTCTGAGGAAAAAAAATGAATTTAATCCATTTTGGAATAAGGCTGTAACATAACAAAATATGGAAAAAGTGATTCGCTGTGAATACTTTCCGAATGCACTGTATATATATACTATTTTAATATTATATACTAGCCAACCCGCGGCATAGCAAACACCGCATATAATTTTTTATTGATGAGTGAACACTTCCTGAAAGACACAGTTGTCCAAATGGGGAAGGTTTGAGGATACAACTGTCAGTGAATGAAAAGATTTAACTCTGGAGAGAGCAACATACAATTGTCCGTGAGTGAAAACAGGTTTTGGCAGATACAGGCATATTTTTTTGAAAGTTTCTCCTTGTGCCTTATTAATAGTCATTGGAAACGCCAATCTAACAGGAAATTGTCTGTGTGTAAAAGTAAAAGGCAAATTAGAATCTGATGGGGTCAGGGAAATCCGGGGAATAAGGACAGTTTGTGAGGTAGCAGATGTGATAGTCTTACACTCCAGTACACTGCGGTGAATGCTGGTAACAGAAAGTCTAGTGCCATTACAGAAACCTTTTGCTGGCATGAGGTTCCCGAGAAGCATGATGACTGAACCAATTTTAATTTTGAGTTTATGCAGAGGCATGCCAGTGGGAGTAAGACTATTAAGAAATTCTTAGGGGAATGCAAGTTGATCTGCAGGATCGTCTGTGACGATGGAGTCAACACTGGTGAAAGTTACTTCGTCGTTAGGGATAAGTTTCAGCACCTGTTCATTAACACTAGAATTACCAGAGCCTACGAAAAAACTCGTAAATCCGTCCCACCTTAAATCGCTTCTTAAAATCGTTCACAGCTCTCCACCAGCGTCTTTTGTCATCTAAATGTGCTGATAAAATCAGGCTGCAAGCAGCCGGCTATTCCATCCCCCCCACCGACTTAGAACGTGCACAAACTTCTCCCAGCTCATGCCTTGATTGATTTTCTGGGAGTGAAGTGGAGTTTGAGTGGAAATAATAGATCGTTGTTTGGAACACACGCATTCCATGTCTGTTCCGCTTCTACAGTAATCTGTGTAAACACATTGTTAAAACAGAAACGTTTTTTATATTCTAGTAGTAGATGACAAAATGTAGGCATAAACTATATAATGTATGAAGCCTGAAGTCCAAATAGCAAAGAAATACTTTCACAAAAGGTAGAAATCTAACGCAACAATTGCGCTTTTATTCAAAAATATAACTGCAGAAACAAAGAGCCGCCTTAACATGCGACATTGTTAAGACTGCCTCCGTGGCGCAATTGAATCAGCTGCCGACTAGGAATCAAATTACATTTTTGAGCATGCCCTCTGCACACTACTTGTGACTTTAGGCTTTAGAAAGTAAGTAAATAAATAAAGGTAACCCTCTGCACACTACTTGTGACTTTAGGCTTTAGGAAGTAAGTAAATAAATAAAGGTAAATCGTGTAATGCCACGAAAAGTGCCTGCTGACACTTTAGTATGCAAGCAATGGTATGTGCTTTCTTGCTCCGATGTAGAAGGGAGCTGAGCTTACCTTTGTTATAGTGCGTCTAGCAGTGTCAGATGCGGGGGTGGGGTGTGTTTGGGCTCATGAACACGGCTGAGATAATAAAACTGACAACAAAAAAAAAAAAAACAAAGCTAACCTTTACAAATATCATAAATTACACCGGCTGTTACAGACTGAAATCAAATGTACTGTATGTTTTTATTCTAAAATAGTAAGACTAAGTGCAGTTTACTTCTCAAAACGGAGTGGTGCAGGATCGAACTCACGACCTTTTGATTCCCAGTCGGCAGCTGATTCTATTGCGCCATGGAGGCAGTCATAATAAACAGATGTCAATGTCACATGTTAAGGCGGCATTTTGTTTCTGCAGTTATATTTTTGAATAAAAGCGCAATTGTTGTGTTAGATTTCTACCTTTTGTGAAAGTATTTCTTTGCTATTTGGACTTCAGGCTTCATACATTATATAGTTTATGGTTACATTTTGTCATCTACTACTAGAATATAAAAAACGTTTCTGTTTTAACAATGTGTTTACACAGATTACTGTAGAAACGGAACAGACATGAAATGCGTTGGATTGTAAACGTTGGTGGACAGCCATTTTTAGGTCTCTCCAGAGATGCTCAATTGGGTTTAAGTCAGGGCTCTGGCTGTGCCATTCAAGAATAGTCACAGAGTTGTTGTGAAGCCACTCCTTCGTTATTTTAGCTGTGTGCTTAGGGTCATTGTCTTGTTGGAAGGTAAACCTTCGGCCCAGTCTGAGGTCCTTAGCACTCTGGAGAAGGTTTTTGTCCAGGATATCCCTGTACTTGGCCGCATTCATCTTTCCCTCGATTGCAATCAGTCATCCTGTCCCTGCAGCTGCAAACCACCCCCACAGCATGATGCTGCCACCGCCATGCTTCACTGTAGGGACTGTATTGGACAAGTGATGAGCAGTGCCTGGTTGTCTCCACACATACTGCTTAGAATTAAGGCCAAAAAGTTCTATCTTGGTCTCATCAGACCTCTGAGATGGTGAGAAATAAGATTCTCTGGTCTGATGAAAATGGCTGTCCACCAACTTTACCATCCAACCTGACAGAACTGGAGAGGATCTGCAAGGAGGAATGGCAGAGGATCCCCAAATCCAGGTGTGAAAAACTTGTTGCATCTTTCCCAAGAAGACTCATGGCTGTATTAGCTCAAAAGGGTGCTTCTACTAAATACTGAGCAAAGGGTCTGAATACTAAGGACCATGTGATATTTCAGTTTTTCTTTTTTAATAAATCTGCAACAATTTCAAAAATTATTTTGTTTTGTCTGTCAATATGGGTTCTGTGTGTACATTAATGAGGGAAAAAATTAATTTAAATGATTTTAGCAAATGGCTGCAATATAACAAAGAGTGACAAATTGAAGGGGGTCTGAATACTTTTCGTACCCACTGTATTTACCTTTCCACTAGAGCGTGTTCGAATGAATCTCAAGTTGAACTTTCAGAGAAACGTGAAGTAATTGTTGACTGTTTTTGTTTTTTTTGGAATATATGTGTTCCCTATTTGGTCCGCACCTGATCGCCTTCCCTAAAGGCAGCCTTTTCCTCTTCGGATACAGCCACCCATTTTCACTGGTTCCTCTGGGTGTAGCTTGTCAAACCAACCACTCTTACAGTCCCATGGTTTTGCTGGGTAAACAATGTTTACTACCACATTTGCCTGCTTTAGAGACTCTAGCTTAGCCTATTTGAGTCAGGGCTTTGTTTATCAACATGCATGTTGATTTAATATTCAGAAATCGCTGAATTTATGTTGATGAGCTAAATGTACAGTGCTAAACTAGGCAACATGTCCAAGAGCATTAGAGTAGCATGTTAAAAGTAACACGCATTACGTAGTCCAATTACTTTTTACGGTAATGAATAATCTCACATAAAGCTTATCTAACTCTAGTAAAAATATCTGCGTTGTAATTATTCCAACAGAACTTGGGGACAAAGTCAACACGCATAAGTTCCAGGTCGCTTTCAGAGCTCAACTGAACATTCTTTTGAATGTTCACATTGTGAGGCAACAAACAATGTGCTCAACAGTGTACAGGAAAATGTTCAGGTAAATTAAGTTTGCAATAATTTCATCCTTGTATTTGTATAATAAGATGAGCTTACCTTTATGTATGTATGTATGTATGTATGTCTAAGTGCTTTAAATTTCAAGGAAGCAATAAAAATTGGAACAGGATTTCTAGGGGTTATGTTGATTGTGCACTTTATGAAAGTCTTACCCTCTTCAGCAAGAGGGCAGATGTGCATTAATTTCTACACCCGTGGTTTTGTCTCACATAAACGTCTAAGGTTACATACGTTTTTTTTCTTAAACAAGTTGGTATTTAAGTACAGTTATCCTTGCTTATCCAATATTGAAAAGTGCATTTATTTTAAGCCATATGGTGTCACCCCATGGGGTGTATTACAAATATGACTGGCATGCAAGTATGAAAATGGAGATAACAACAATAATAATAAAAAAATAAAAAAAAAACACTAGAATGCCTTAACTTACAACATAACACGATTGCCTAGAATTACCTAGAATTTTCACAAGTTCACATTGACAAAACCATCAGTGATATTCCTTCACATGATTTAGAATGATAAAAATTGAAAAAGGGTTAAAAGATGACTTTCAGGCTTCCAGACTTTGAATAACAATATCAAATATATTAAATAAGCAATGTGGTGCTTAACAGGTGTTGTGAAACATGAATAAAGACGGTAAACAGAACAAAGAGAAAGGTTTTACCTCTTAGGATGTCTAATACAAAGAAAAATGGAACACAGCAATTTTTGGTGACAACTCACTTAGACTGGCTAAGTCTAGCAATTGAAACCTGACACTTCTGAGATTTATCATCCAAAATGACACATGTTTTTAATATAAAGCTTACTAGTTGTAAACTTTAAGCTAACAATCCCTCAAAGCTTGTAATTGCTATCTGCTATAAAACATTGTTTTTTTGTGTTTTTTTTAAGTTAAAGGATTTATTCAGAAGCAAAAATGAATGGATTCGTTTAAGAGAATATATAGAATACAATTTTGCTGTATTAACTCATATAATAGTAAATTAAAACACTTACAGGTAATACATCATCTTCACGCTAAATAATGGCTTTGGAGAAAAAGTGTCAAAAGTGTCATATTTCCATGAGAACACAGTGTTAAAGTTACGACTCCTCACTGTCAAATCTCTGGGTGAAGAAATATCTTTATTACCTGTGAAAATAAACAATCAGTGTAATTAATTACATTTTTACAAGGATGAAAACAATACAGTAACAAAACATTCACTACTGCAGCATGACACAGACGTATTTCGGATGGGCGTTGGTTTTGGTGGTGTTTACAGTCACTATTTCGCACTGGGTTTTCAGCAGGGATATGTAATAATACATTTATTTACATAGTGCATTTCCCATGCTCAAGGCACTTCACAGAGTTTAAGAGAGAATGTACTAAACCAGATGAATAAATAAAGAAGAGTAAGATAGTAAATTCAGAGAAAAAGCATAACACACAACATAATTGATGGTCTAGCACAGACACACAGGTTACATGAGCATCTTGACATAAAGATAAACTGAAAGAAGGGTAATAAAGTCAGGTAGAGCTAAAAGCCTTCCTGAACAGATGAGTTTTGGGTTGTTTTTTTAAAGAATTCATGGAGTCAGCTGATCTAATTAATTTTGGTAGGTCATTCCAGAGTCTGGGCACTATACAGCTGAAGGCCCCATTACCCATGGAGTGTAGATTAGTGTGGGATACAATAAGATTGCCAGAATCAGAGGACCTTAGTAGGTGGACAGGCACATAATGATGGAGAAGGTCACTGATGTAGTTTGGCGCAAGGTCGTTTAAGGCTTTGTAGGTTATTAGCAGAATTTTATATTCAATTCTGTAAGACACAGGGAGCCAGTGAAGGCGAAGCAGGATGGGTGTTATGTGCTCGCTGCTGCTGGTTTGAGTAAGGACTCTGGTTGGAGAGTTTTCAATAAGTTGGAGCTGTGATGTAAGAATAGAAGGGGCAACTGCCAGTAGGGAATTACAATAATCGATGTGGGATGTGATAAAAGCATGGACAAGTTTCTCAGCATTAGAAAAGGAGAGGAAGGAGCGAACACGTGATATGTTATGGAGATGAAAGTAAGAATGTTTCTTAATGTGATATATGTGGGTGGAATAAGAAAGGGAGGAATCAAAAATGACACCAAGATTCTTTGCAGTAGAGGCAGGTCTGATGAGATCACCACCAAGATTGACTGGGAAGGAGCTCATTTTATTAAGTAGCGATTAACTTAATTTTAATTAATCCAGGTTTTAATTTCACTGAGGCAAGTTGTGAGCTGAGAAAGCTCTAAAGAATGTCCACTTTTAACATTGAAATAGAGTTGAATATTGTCTGCATAAAAATGATAATCCAGTTCAAAGCTATGAATAATAAGGCCAAGGGGAAGCATATAAATACAGAAAAGCAAAGGACCGAGGACAGAGCCCTGAGGAACTCCTTGTGTGACTGGCGCCGAGCTGGATCTGCTGTTGCCAAGTCTAATAAACTCTTGCCTATCAGTCAGATAGGACTTGAACCACTGGAGGGCAGTGCCAGAGATACCCAGCATGTTCTCCATTCTGGACAGTAGAATGTCATGTCTGACAGTGTCAAATGCTGCACTAAGGTCTAACAGAATTAATATGCTGGTCTGTCCAGAGTTTGCTACCATAAGCAAATCATTGTATACCTGTAGCAGAGCAGTTTCACAGCTGTGCTGTGCTCTGAAACCAGACTGAAAGGGCTCCATCAAATCTTCCCTATTTTTCAGTGTGGTTAAAGTTATTATGCTTTCCTGAATTAAAGACTATTGTTAAATCGTGTATCATTCCTGCACAGTTTAATCCACTAAAGCAAGACTGCTCAGTGTACATTTTCTGCCATAAACTGGTTTTGCATGTGAAGGGTTAGGCTGAATTTAACTGTTACAAAGCTTATGAGCATTCCGCAAAGGACTGGAAATAAACTATAGGAATGCATACACTTTATGTACACTTTTTTGTCTCTAGTATAATTGGTACTTGCCTATTACAAGCAAGTATTCCAAAATGCATTAACTGCATATAGGCTTTACCACATACACTCTAGGTTTGTAAGTAGGTGGTATGTGATTCTCCATTTGTCATATTACACAACATTTAGTCATTGGGTATGTCAGATTTGCTAACTGATGCCATTAGAGCTTGTCACATTTACCAAATGTGTCCCGACTTTCTAGCAAAATCGTGCTTGCCCAATTTTGAGACAGCCAATAGCATGCTGCGTGATAGAGCCAGTGCAGTACAAAGGGTTAACAGGTACAGAAAGTTCAGCCATAATCACTGGCCATTTTTTCATCTTTCCATTCTGTTGTCGTACGTAAAACACAAGAAATCAGACAAACAAGCCTCTATGCCGATTCTGATGTTCAAAATGCCCATATTCCATATTCTTCATCTGCGTATTACAGTAGACCCCCCACAAAGTCACGGTTCAGAGTTCGCGGCCTCAGTCATTTGCAGATTTTTCCTTAGAACTTAACTAATAATTGTTAGCGGAAACCGCAAATATCCTCCGCAATTTTTATGGCTTTTTTCGTGGCAACACTGTACTGTACAGGAACCAGGAAGCAACTGTAGAGAAAACCGCGACTTGGGATGGTGAAAGTAGCCAATAGAATTTGAAACTGCAACTCCCAGCAGTCCCAGCAGTGGCTCCGATAGGTCTTCTGCTGAGGGTGCTGGGGCTGTTGAGGTCAAAGGATGTCAGTGCGGCTCTTAAAAAGGGGGCCGGTGACCAAAAGCTAAAAAAGAAAAGTTTTTGTAATTTGTGTTTCAAGTTCCTGTCTGTCTGCCTTCTGTTGGGTTACCTGTACTTATTCATTTTGTCCTGGATCGTTTTGTGTGTCTGGATTGTCTGCGGTCTGCCTGTGTACATGAGGACTGTAAGTGGATTCATGGCCATCCTGTAAAGAAAAGAACGCTCCTGAACCCGTCCACCCGTCTGCACTGTTTCAGGAACTACCGGTAGGACTATCTGTACATTCCCATTCAACATGCGGATCTCTGGACTATCTATTTTCATCATTAAATTTCATCCGTTGCCATTTTTCATTAACTTTTTCATGATTTACTGTGTGTGTTTTGTTTGTGCTTTTGTTGTATTTAATGTGTAATCACCGTAAGGGGAACAGGAGTGGTATCATTGTTTTCTTATTTCATTTGTTTTCATTACATTCTTTATTTGCTGTGCGATTACTGGTTTGCTTTGTTTTAGTCTCCGTTTGTGAGTGCGCGTGGGTCAGGTTAAGGCTGGGTGCGTCCCTGGAATCTCCGCCATAAAAATAAATAAATCACCGTCTTCTTGACTGCGGCTTCTCACGCGACGCTATGCTTACTTAAAAGCCTGAACAGTACCTGTCCTTTTTTGGCTGATTGCTTTGTATCTCTCTCCTCCACCAAACATTCTCTGCTCCTGTTGGGGGTTGTGCTACCCTATGATGTTTGTCTATTCTTTAATCGATAACTAACTGCACACTGAGCTACTTTAACTTCTGAAAGAGGCACGTTTGTTAGAATGTTTTAATAAAGTTACTGTCTCTATAATCTCCTGTGTTTCTGTGTAATTTTGTGACCCAAGCGTGACACCCTGCAGTACTGCAGCCTCACTGTCCCTGGGATTGAGCTGCTGCACTAGACTAGCCTGCAAGCACCAGTGCTTACCTCAGTGTGCTTACGTGCAGCCAGTTCAAGCACAGTTGGCTCAGTGATTTACTGAGTTTCGTCCATGGCATCAGTTGCACTTTCTACATATTGTTCCAGTAGTTTTTTAAATAGGTTTTACAGTTCATTATCAGTGTGTAAAATGATCAGTGTTGCAGTAATTGTGATGCTCTTTGCATGAAAAAAAATGTGTTCCATTAAAATTTCCCTTTTTATTTGTTAATTGTAACATTTACTTAAAGTGCAGCAAGAAAGTATTTGGTGTCCAGGGATGCATTAACCCCCAAGTACTTGTCAGTTTAAGGGTTAAAGCCCCAAGATGCCGCCGAAACGACCTGCACCGTTAGGCTTCTGGCAATGAAAACGCGCTTGCATGAACTACAGTACATATACATAGATAGATAGATAGATATCAGTATTTTACATTCTAGCACTGCGGGAGACATAGCAGTACAGTATACAGGTTTACCTTTACATTCTTTATTTTTAGGTAATGTATTAAGCTGAGTTTGAAATTAAAGTGTTTTGGGAGCATATTTTGGGTTTAAACTATGGATATAAGCATTTTTTTAACCACATCCAAAATTCGCAGTTTTTCACAATTCGCAGGTGCTCTAGGAACATAACCCCTGTGAATTTTGGAGGTGTACTGTACAGTAATCCCTCCTCGATCGCGGGGGTTTTGTTCCAGAACCCCCCGCGATAGGTGAAAATCCGCGAAGTAGAAACCATATGTTTGTATGGTTATTTTTATGTATTTTAAGCCCTTAGAAACACTTCCACACTGTTTATAAATATTCTCCGCAGTTATACAGTAAACCCTTGTTTATCACGGTTAATCAGCTCCAGACAGATAAATGAATTTTCACGAAGTAGGATTCTTTATTTATAAATCTAATATTTTTGCAGTTAGAGCATTGAAAACCTGTTTACGACCTACTAAATGCGTTTTTTAACATTATTAGACCCCTAGACATGAAATAACACCCTTTAGTCAAAAGTTTAAACTGTGCTCCATGACAAGACAGAGATGACAGTTCCATCTCAAAATTAAAAGAATGCAAACATATCTTCCTCTTCAAAGGAGTGCCGTCAGGAGCAGAGATTGTCAGAGAGAGAGAGTAAAGTAAACAATCAAAAATCAATAGGGCTGTTGGGCTTTTATGTATGTGAAGCTCCGCGATAAAGCAGCCGCAATGAAGGGATCAATGTGAAGGTAGTCTTTCAGCATTTTTTACAGGAACGTCTGTATCTTCTAAGCAAACAGCCTCTGTGCAAACAGCCCCTCTGCTCACACCCCCTCGTCAGGAGCAAAGAATGTCAGAGAGTGAGAGAGACAGAGAAAGTAAACAATCAAAAATCAATACGTGCTGCTAGAGCTTTTAAGTTTGCGAAGCACCGCGGGAAGCATATCGTATATCATTGAGGAGTTTTATTTAATATGTAATACGTGCTCTGATTGGGTAGCTTCTCAGCCATCCGCCAATAGCATCCCTTGTATAAAATCAACTGGGCAAACAAACTGAGGAAGCATGTACCATAAATTAAAAGACCCACTGTCCGCAGAAATCCGCGAACCAGTGAAAAATCAGTGATATATATTTAGATATGCTTACATTTAAAATCCGCGATGAAGTGAAGCTGCGAAAGTCGAAGCGCGATATAGCAAGGGATCACTGTATATGCATTGTAATTTGGGAACTTGGATGTTTGCTCTCAAGCACACATAGCCCACCTATGGGACTAAAGACAAAATCAAAGTGAGTCACTGGACATGTCACACTACATGACTGATTTCACAGGAGTGCACAACCGACTGTCTCTGACTAGTTAAGATTATGTAAATGAAAGCTGTGTCTGGAAATTGCTTGCAATGAAATGTAAATGTGACGTGGCCTTTATATGTCTCTGAATACTGTAGGTGTACATTAAAATAAGCTGCCTTGCCTAACCTGCATTTTTTTAACATCTTCCCACCCACAATTAAGCGATAATAAAAGAAAATGTTAAAAACACTAGTTACAGGTGTTTGCAGAGTTTTGAAGCTGTTTAATGTAGAAGCATGCAATGTACTGCATGCAGGTAAAGGAAATATAAATTTTAAAAACATAATATGGATGCTCATCCCTAAAAAAAAGCAACCCCTCAAAAGGACTTAGTTGTTATTACAGACATTACACTTATCAGAGTAAAGCAACGCACAGATAACGAATGTTAGGATTTAGATTCTCCACTGCATATTTCCTAATAGGTCAGAGTCTCTAAAGCATTTGTAAAACAGTTTTAATGTTCATCTTTTGAATGCTAATGGACAGCAGTTACGCAGTCTCCATACCTGTGGCTGGTACTGCAATGGCGATGAAAAGAGCTGCTCTGTATTTGATTCTTTTATAGCTAACTTTAACAATTGTGGGCTTAGAGCACTTACATACAGTATTTACAACTATAATACAATAACACTAAACTACTAAATCATAAATTTACATAAACATACACATCAAGTTAAATAAATAGCAAAAAAATATTACTGATTACTTTAAATAGTCTCATGGAAACACAAGGTCTGTTAACATGACAATTCAGATATGGTCAGATTACAACCAACATATGTTAAGCAAAAACTTCAGTTGAACAGCTGAAAGCCAACTCACTGCCCTCCCCCATCCTTGGTAATGCACAATATCATTCGAATTGCTCAACTGACAGATTTACAGACATGATGATTCACACAGGACTAATTTAACCTGGGTTAGTTTTTACTGACTTTCTCTACAAGATAAAAGTCACCATAATTTTTACTGAGACGTGAATTCACATTCCATTAAAAGTTACTAATAATAGCAATTTGGATGGGACTAAAATTACAGCAACCCTCCAGTAACAATTACATTACACCACCTCCTGGTGTAAAACTAATCCCATCCAAGTAGCCTGAAAGTCAACTATATTTTGTTAAATTGAAGGCTAAAACCAGGCTGAAGTATATTTTGCACACCAGTAATACAGAAATTCAGGAAACTGATTTGTTTTATTTTTACTGAATTCACATTCAGGATTGTTCTTTTATATTCGACAAACCAAAATCTGACAATTCATGTCTGTGTTGAGAAATTTTAAAGAAACACAAAGTCATCACTTCTTTAAAAAGGGGACTTTTAAAACTGAATCTGAAAAGAAAAATTAGTGACACAAACAGATTACAATTGTTACTGCCATTCTCAAACCCACTTAATTCAAAAAAAAAAAAAAAAAAAAGAAGGCAGGGAAGCACAAGGAGAACATGCAAACGCTGTACAAACAGGTACTGAATATGAACCTAGTATGATAGATCAGTAATGTGGAAGTGCTAGTCATTCCGCACTACTGTGCCACCTAAGCAAACAATGTGTTTATAATATCTCTCTATTATAAAAGAAAATCTTGAGACGAGACAAGACTATTGACAAGAGATTTTTTCAAGTCCCGTCCTCCTCTCAATCATTTCAGGTTAACCGCCCACACCCACGGTCCTCTCATCTCTCATTCATGTGAATGCTTTTGTCACAGTTCCTGTGCTCTCAGCTCTTATAAATTTTTATAATCAAATTGGCAAATTGGTTAAATGTGTATCAAAAGACTATGCTGAAACAGTTAGTGGTGATGATGCAGAAGATGAAAACATCAGCTTACAATATCTCAGAGAATATCTACAACCATTAACATCGTCCGGTCTTCCACCGGCTGAATTACTGTTGATAGAAGGATGTATCATAATGTTAGTGCGTAATTTATGTATGAGTGATAGGCTACGCAATAGGACAAGACTGGCTGTATTCAAAATTGGTTGAACAATTCTGACATGTAAAATTTTAACAGGCGACAAGAAAGGTAATGTAGTACATCTTCCGCGGATAACAGACACCAAAAGAGATCTTGATATGCCATTCGTATTAAAACGTTTACAGTTTCCCATTAGAATAGGTTTTGCTATGAAAATGAACAGATAACAAAGGACAAACATTCGAAAAAGTCAGTTTATTTATAAGAAAGAGAGAAAGAAACTATATTCACTCATGGGCAGTTATACGTTGCATTGTCACAATGTAACTCTAAACATGGAATCAAAATTCAATGCGATATTGATGAAAAGTTAATTCAAAATATTGTTTTTACTGAAGTTTTACAGTAAAAGTGCAAGTTTAAGAAGTATTTACGCAACGCAACGAATACCTCTAACATGAAACATATTTTTCTTTCAATTTATTACGTTTTACTATTTTTTACTATGGTTAATAACTCGCAGTAATGTAAAACAGGTCAACTATGCATATGTAACAATTCCCATGAAAATAATGTTTAAATTGTACTGTACATCCGCTTCTCCATACGCAAGCAGCAGAGCCGCTAAGTGGCTAGCGCGTAGCGCCCGCCCAGGGGTTGGCAAGCGAAGCTATCAGGGGGCAGAGCCCCCTAGTTTTAACTAAGTTTCTCAAACTTCTTAAATTAACAGTATTTACACTTACAGTTCTATGTCAACTGATCAACTCAAAGCTGCTGAAAATTATACTCTAACAGGAAAAACAGTAGGGTATGGATTAAAAAATTTAAAAAAGTATTTTTCTCAGCCTATTTTACATTCTCTAGATTTTTCTTTTAATTTCTCTATTGATGCAATATTTCCTTGGCAAGTCTGTGTTTTAGCCAAAACACTAATGGCTACAAAGTTAAAATAGAGAAATATAAGTATTTACATGACAAGCTGATAACTTTATCTAACCAGCTTTACCTAGTATTTTATAAACTACTGTAAACATACAAAGAATAAATTGTGACATTAAAAATGGTTGAAATGTTAAAATCAAAGTTGTTTTAAACTGTAGGATTTTGAACTTCCAACGCAACTGTCACATTCACAGGAGTCTAAAATCCCCCTTTGTGTTAAATCTGAAAGGGGACTCCACCCCCCTGATTTTAAAAATAAATTTCAAGCCCTAACTAGAATAGTTTCCAATCTATGCGAGTTACTTTTACTTTAGTAAATGTTTGTCTAAGAAACAACACTACTATTTGAGTGGTTTTTTTTTGTACTTTTTCCACCTCTGTTGAAATGCCATTTCTTAGTGGATACCTACTGGATTTAATACACAATCATGCCAGATGTGAGATTTTTAACTAAATGGGAATTAGTGTTTTTCTTGATGAGCGAGTCAGTCAGTCAACTTTGCATTTCACATATGCATAATAACCTCTCAGCCATTGACATGTGAAGTGAATAATACCATTGATTATCATTATAGTGGCACTTGTGAAGGGGTAGGATATACTAGGTAGCAAGTGAACAGTCAGTTCTTGAAGGTGATGTGTTGGAAGCAGGAAAAAACGGTCAAGTGTAAAGATCTGTGTGACTTTGACAAGGGCCAGATTGTGATTGCTGGACACTGAGTGACAGTATGTCCGAGATGGCAGGTCTTGTGTGACCCATGGAGACCCCACTTTACAACTTACAAAACTGAAAGGAGTGCCAAATACCACAAGACAACTTCAGAGGTTGTGATGTCCATGCCTTAAAGGGTCAGAACTATTTTGGCAGCACAAAGGGGACTTACAGAATATTAGACAAGTGGTTTTAATGTTGTAGCTGATCAGTATATAATATTTATGGAAATGCAATAGCACTCAACCATAGTAACTCAGCTCTATTATACAGCAGAAGCTCTTAATATTTATTAAGTACATCTGGTTACTTCTACACAAAAGAACTTAAAATAAAACTAAGTAAATATATGAAAAAACAAACCACAGAGTCATAATACTGCAGTGGTTAAAAGTGTGAAAAGTAACCACAAAGTGCTAGACTGTCATCTGCTGCTGAACAACTTGGTAAAGGTGTTACTTGAATTATATGACTTGTGTGTGTGCCTTGCCCAGGAACAGGGGAAATATTATTAAGGTATGAAAGCCACAAAACATGTGTAACAACCATTAAAACACTTCGGTGTTAGGCCGGGGAAAAATGTTTTAAAATCATGCAAAAACAAAAACTTCCACAATAACTCCTTAAAATGCTTTCAGAATAGATTGCATAAGCCATTCCTACTGCACTTGTTATTGTCCATGTTCATTTTCTTTACAACATTTTGGCTTATAGTATCGCATGGAGAAGCAATTTTCAACTAAGCTGAAGTGTTCTCTTTAAAAACACAGTAAAAAAATCACAAATGCAATGGAGCAAGCACTTGGTTACAGTTGGTCAACAATAGCATTTATTCAAATAATGTACCTGTTCAGACTTATATACAAATTCAACTTAAGTACACACCTACAGTCCCTATCTCATACGTAACCCAGGGACTGCCTGTATATATTGTGCTTTACATAGACTGTTGGGAACCACTTCAAATACCACCAATGTGCAGCATCCATCTGGATGAAGCGAAAGTAGCCATTTTTATGCCAGTATGCCCTGGGGCCAAAATGACAGGCCATGGTAGGCAAATTACCAAAAACATTGAGGTACATCCTACTTTTTTAGAAGTATGTCCAGGGATCTTTTACAACTACAGAAAGTTAGGACCTCATTTATATGTCTCTTCTGAAGGAAGGCACTGTTTCTTCAGCAGTGTCCCAGTCACTGCACTGGAATATTGGGAGCCACACACAGAACACAGGGTAGGCACCCCCAATGGACTCAACAACACCTGTTCCAGAGGAAACCCAAGCTTCTCATGGATGGTCTCCTATCCAACTATTGGCCATACCCAATCATGCTTATTTTTGATATGTAAGAATTGAGAGGCAAAGATGTGTGTTTTAAGAATAACCAAGTAACCTTTTATATTTTCAGTCTATCCAGTAAATTTGATTTGCCCATATTATTTTCCTTTTATTAAAGGTCATTGTTTAACAAAGGTAAAATAAAAGGCACATCTACAAAACACTTGTTCTGTTTATTTTCATTATAGCAAAAAAAAAAAAAAAAAAAAAATGAAAAGGAAAAAAACAAAACACAGTAACTTCAAATTTAATGCATAAGACAGTTAGGTGAGAGTGTTACCCCTAAACAAGCCATGGCCAGAAAAACTAGTATAAGAAAGCTGATGGATGCATAGACACTAATAATGTTAACATGTACCTTCATTATTAAACTGCATTTCGTTGGAAAAAAAATACTTACCTATGGTCATTTCAATTCTGTTCTAGCCAAGCACATTCTGAATTATTTTAAATTCAAAAAAATTTTAAAGCTTTACTCATGCTATTTGTTTTAGCGTGATTCTACCCAAACGTGCTAAACACATCAGGCTGGGGGGAAAACAATCTACTTAATTTGCATAGACTCATTGGCCATTGGAAAACCTTTGTTGCTTTGACCTATTTAGTGTGCCCTAAATATGAGAGGCAAATGACTAATGAAGTTTAAAACTACAGTTTTGAGTAAAGCATCTTTGGAAATTTCTATTTAAATTAATTTTACAAATGGATGAATGTAGGTGATTAGTAATAGTTATAGCCTTAGGCAATCGAAACTTAGAAATGGAATTTGTCAGAATCATTTCTGATGATTCCAAGGAAAAAAAATGTAATTATACTGTACAGACATTTTAACAAAACTAGTCAAAAAACAAATGGCTAGAAAAAAAATGAATGATGTGTGCCACAAATGTATTTAAGAAAAATAAACAAGAAAGGTGTGATCAAAGGGAGAACACAAAGCATCTGCTCAAAATAAACACAAAACCTACCCAAGATGGAGAGATGGCTCTAGGCCATCTAAGAGCATGCTCAATCCCACACCTGTACTCACTGATAGATGGCAATTCAGAGTGATTAATAAAACTAACATTAATATTTTTGGGATGTGAGAGTGAAAACTCCATACAGCACTGGGAGAAGGGTGCAACTCTACTCATACTGAAAACAGACTGAAATAATCTTTTCCCAGCTGCAGACAAGCTTTAATGCTTGAAATGGTGGCTTCCGCTAGCCAGTTCTACTGAGAGATTTCAACGCTCATAAAAGGCAGTGTTTCTCAAAGTGGGGTCTGTGATATAAGGCAAGGAATACTACAAAATAACTGGTAAAATTTGATAAGCAATTCTTAAATATCACATGTATACTTGGTGTATTAACGACCTACATCTTCTCTTCTCTTTTATTCTTCATTTCACCTTTTTAAACATTGAAAATAAGGCCCTTTGCTAAACAAACCAAAACAAAAATCAAACAACGTACAAATATTCCAGACAGAGTGGTTGCATGTGCACATGGCAGCATTAGCATAGCCCACAAATACTGTTTTACAACAGCCAATAAGAATTTATTTATTTTTATAGCGTGACTAATAACGGACTACCTGTCACCCTGCATCACTCTGCTTTGCTTGGTACCTCTTAAAGGGGAAATACAATAATCTTACAGATTAACTCTTCTCAACACATGCTGAGTGAGACCCCTTGCACCAAGCATGAGCATA
This sequence comes from Polypterus bichir lapradei, assembly GCA_026402145.1. Classification (NCBI taxonomy): domain Eukaryota; kingdom Metazoa; phylum Chordata; class Cladistia; order Polypteriformes; family Polypteridae; genus Polypterus; species Polypterus bichir. The sequence continues at coordinate 3,178,582 of JANRMT010062826.1, read as the reverse complement.
AGCGTGCAAGCTTACTTTTGTGTCATTCTCTCTAAGCCAATAAAAATGATCGTGAAGCTTCATGTCACTCATTTTGTATATACTGCTGTCAATCACAAGATCATCAATCACTCATGACTCTGCTTTGCTCAGTTGCATTGTAAACTAGTCAGACAGACAGAGAGGAAAAAAAATGTAAGTAATAGATCCTTGGGTGAAGTTTCTATATCATCAAATGAAAATAAAGCAACATCTTTTAAAAATGGACAAATATGTTAAAAATTATATAGAGTTTGGCTTTTTTATACAGAGTTTTGGCTCTGGACAAAATATAGGGCACATCTGCATGTGGAGAATGATCTCAGAGTCTACCTATTATCCATCACTCCCAGTAATTGAGAAACTACGAAGTTAGAGACCAGTGCTTCCTTTTCACTAATGTACCAGGTACCCGATCGTTAAAAGTAAATGTAAAAGTGTGGTGGTGTGCAATTCCAAATCTAAACAATGTGAAAGGGTGTTTCACTTTCAAGAGTTCTATGCATTTTGTGATAAATTAATTGTTTGGTGCTTCCTCATAGAGGGAGTCTATCATTTTGCCCATGGCCCTTCTAAAGGTTCTATGGTCTAAAAGGTTTGAGAACCCTTGAAATAAGGAATGACAGACACACCTGGAGGAAAGGCCATAATAATCTAAATCCAAACGACAAACTAATAATGGATTACTGTGCTGGTTTCCAATTGCTTCTAACAAGACCATGCTTGTTTGCTCGTGCATGGACTTGTTACCAGAGCACTCTCAGCCAAAGAACAAAGACTAACTTTGCAGTCATGTCATCTGATCTGAGTTTGTATGTTCTGGAAACACTGGCAACCAATCGAGGCTATGGTTTGAGATGATTCAAATGTCTAAATCTTTAACTGGACAGAACCAGAAGATGCATATATACTGCAAGTGCCTTTTGGGAACTCCTTTCATATACAGACATGATTAAGTTGCCATACTTCAACTGCCAAACTAAAAAGGAAATATTGGTTTCTAATAACTGAGGCAATCAATGTGATCAGGTTACTAGTTGGTCTTAACATGCCCACTTTCTCCCCCTCGTATTATCCTGTAGCTGTGCTAGGTGTTGCCACCTTCTCTGTTAATATGAGACCATGCAGTGCCTGAGAAAAATTTGTAAGCATCATCAGTGAATGACCCAACACTGGACATTCATTGTTTTTTACCAAAAAGTAAGGGATACTGACCTAATATGGTTATTACTCTGAACCAATATCCTCAATTGATGCCGCTCACTTTAAATTCTAAATACAAAGAAAAAAAATTCACTGCACTCATTGTCTTTTATAATGCTTTAACAGTTGTCAAAAGGAAATTAAGCTGCATTTATGCTTCATGCAAAGGTAAAGTTTTGTTGCTATGAATACACAAAATGATACTATCAAAATAAAAAACAAAGAAGCTCACGCTTCACATAAAAGTTTATTTTGCAGAGTTACGCACATGGACTACGTGAACTTAGTGCTGAAGCAACACTGGTGACAAGGTACTTGAATGGTCAAAAATTAGCAGAAAGAAGAATACCCCAGCCCCTGAAAAGACCCCCAAAAAAAACAAAATATCTGCAAACACCACCACACAAACTTGGAACACTTTGACATAGCAATTGCCTTTGTCTTTACCTAGACCTGTTTATTCTGCTTTCAGGTAATGTAGAAATATGACCTAAATGGCTTCTAAAAGTAAAGTCAGCTTTATTTATATAGCATATTTAATAAAAATACAAGCTTTGCCGTAAAAATCCCATATCCAGTTTAAAAAAAAAAAAAAAAAAAAAAAGCTCACAGAAGCTTAAAGCTAATAAATATATACAGTATACAAATAAATAAATAACTGAAAAGCTATACACAATATTAAAACATACAATTTTAATACAAGCCCTTTACAATGTGCCAAATACCAGTCTATAAAAACTGTTTTTAATTGTGATTTAAAACTAATAATCGAAGCAGCAGCTTTTATATCTTAAGGTAGAGCTTTCTAAAGCTTCAGGGTCACAGCTGCAAAAGCATAGTCACCCATAATGACCGCTTTAAACTTCACGCTCAGAACACATACGCACACATCATGGCTGCCAACCATTCCCAACGTTCATTTGACACGTCTTCTGAGCACGTACTCAGAAACTAACATGCCGCGTGCATGAGTTGTAGTACCGCCAAAAAATCTGTGTGCATAGTGTGTTAAAGTTGCAAAGTGACGTCAGAGACTCTGCTTACTATCAACATGTGACAGCGAGCCACTTTCAGATTCTACAGTATCAATCTGCGTGCTTTGAAGTTTGATGAATTGTTCGATGTGGTTAAGCAAAATGCTGACATACAAATTTATTTGTGGTGCTTTTATATTCAAGCATCGCATATTCCCCATCATAATGACATAATACAGTTTAAAAGTCTCACATACCATCTTCTGTACCGTCAGCTTTAATCTCATATTTTATCATTAAAGTAGACCATCGTAAATGTCATCTTAAAATCAACCCGGTTGTTAATTGCTAGTGTTTCTGGAGCTTCCTCCTGAGTTGACAGCAGTGGCAGGCAGCAATTTCCACACAGAACAAATTAGATTTAAGATATTCCAGCACTCTGCACATTTAGAATACTTAGATTTATATTTGACATCACTTTCATGATGAAATGCATTAAAGTATGTATGTTACACTTTACAGATGAATCATTAACTGTATTTAAATAATGAATACTGTTAATAATTATACATGTGGAGGCGGCACGGTGGCGGAGCAATAGCATTGCTGCTTGCAGGGAGTCACGTCCTTGGTGTTCCCTGCCTGAAGCCTGCATGTTTGCTTGGTGGCTTTCTTGGTGGGTTTCCACAGTGTGCTCTGGTTTCCTTTCAAGGACATGCAGGTTTGGGAATTTGGGTATGCTAAAATGACGTTACTAGTGTATGTGTGTGTGCTTGCATTCACCTTACAATGAGCTGATGCCTCATCAAGGGGTTGTTTCTGCCACGTGCCCGATGCATGCTGGAATGGACACTTCCCAGGACTGATGGATGTAATCATTAAACATCCATCCTTTTCAGAGATATCGTGGCAAGGTTTCCTGAATTTAATGAATGTTTCAGGCAATTCACAACACAGAGAAGCCAAACATTGTTTTCACACCATGATGATACCTCACACTGCCACCTGGTGGAATCCTTCAGATTTACGTAACGTAAGCACGCAAGAATAAACGATACACCGCTTGTGTAGAGCCAGGATACGCAGGAGCACGTGTCACGTGAAGTATAAACCTGGCCTAAGATTTCAACGTGTCTGTGAAACACAAAATAACTGACCCGAGAGCCCTGGCTGGTAAATATGAAGTAAGAAGCTCAACAATGTATGAAGGAGCAGACCCATGCAGTGCCTTAAACATGAATAATTCTTCTTCCTCTTCATCCTTTTCCACTTATATACTCTACTTAATTCCAGTGCAGGTAAGCCAAAACAGGTGGGATATGACGAAAAGACACACTTAAGTGCTGTGGTTCATATCCTTCAACTGTCCTAAAATGTTGATGGGGACTTTCATTTTCCAAATGACCATGTGTATATTTTACTATCAACATTTGCTTTTTTTCTAATTATAGTCTGCTAATGTCATTCCTGACTCCTAGAATGTCCAAATGAACAGCACAAAAATACAATGTACTATCTAATTGCTAAAGCTATGGATCAGCAAATACAGACTCGGCCAAAATGATTTTCCACAAGTCATCAAGAAACTTCATGAGAAAATATGAACATGAATTACTACCAAATGACAAGATTATTTAATGAAATATAAACCTTGTATACCAAGTTTCCACACTATGTAAAATGAGCAGTGTAAGCATTGTGAAAGATTTACTGTAACATTTATATTCTCCCAAGGTTCAAATTAAACCACAAATAATCCCAAACTATTGTCTCTTAAGAAAATAAATAATCCAAACTATTGTCTTTCTTAAGAAAATACAGTATAACTTTCATATTAAGTAAGGGACACTCATTCCACGTTTCTAATAAATGTTATCGGTGGTAGAAATAAAACTGCAAAACATGAAAACATGTAGTAAACATGAAAACATCCACATAAGTATGGTTCTTTAAAATTAGTAGTAAGACAATAAATCAAAGCAACCAAAAAGGTACAGCAAGTAAGCCTTTTTACAAATTACAATAGTTAATGGGATGAAAGCAAAGTGCAAGAAAAGGACACTTTACAGTAAAACAGAAAACTGACCCACATTCAATTTCAAATCACTTCAATCACAAGTCAGTTTATTAATCCTCATCTCCGAGACCATATTTGGTGCACTTGCCCCGATGTACCAATAACAGTAAAATACATATTAAATATTTTGTAGTTACAGTATGTAAACAAATATGTACTTGAATTTTATTTTCATCTAGGACTCTGACTTCTGAATACCTCTACATTGTTTACTTAAGTGAAGGTAGCAGAACTTCCAGTAATCCCAAAAACAAACAAAAAAAACAACAACAACAAAAGATAGTGTATGAATGAGCATGAGCAATGTTTTTAACCCCACCTTCACCTGCATTCTAAAGAGTTCTTCCTAGTCCAACCTACTTCTCTCTTACAATGCAAACTATTAAAGTCACATTCTGCAAGTTCAACCGGACTCCACTTCCTCAGGAACAAATGCATTCGTGTGCCAATAAAGTGAGTACTGCATAAATTCAATACAGCCATTGTCAGAAATTATGTCATATAGTCAGATATTATGACAACTTGGCCATTTTATTTTTTTTTTCCCCTATTTACGTGTCTTGCCACGTTCATATTTGTTGTGAATGAGTTGTGATGAAAAATGACTCAAGAAGTGCCCAACTTAGAGCAATGGTACACTAAAATTTAAACATGGAGTGCAGCAAGAAAATAACAGCTAGTTTAATTTCTAATTAACAACAATGTTGTCTCTCTGACTTTGTCTCCCAAACGTCCAACCTGAGCTGACCCTCTAATGTACTCATCTCTAATCCTGTCCATCCTCGTCACACCCAATGCAAATCTTACCATCTTTAACTCTGCTACCTCCAGCTCTGTCTCCTGCTTTCTGGTCAGTGCCACAGTCTCCAGCCCATATAACATAACTAGTGTCACTACCGTCCTGTAGACCTTCCCTTTCACTCTTGCTGACAACCGTCTGTCACAAATTACTACCAACACTCTTCTCCACCCATTCCACCCTGCCTGTACTCTCTTTTTCACTTCTCTTCCACAATCCCAATTACTCTGTACTGTTGATCCCAAGTATTTAAACTCATCCACCTTTGTCAACTCTTCTCCTCACCATTCCACTGACCTTCCTCTCATTCACACACATGTATTCTACCTTGTTTCTACTAACCTTCATTCATCTCCTCTCTAGAGCATACACATCTCCACCTCTCCAGTGTTTCCTCAACCTGCTCCCTACTCTCGCTACAGATCACAATGTCATCAGCAAATATCAATCTAATCTCATCTGTCAACTTGTCCATCACCACTGCAAATAAGAAAGGGCTCAGAGCCGATTCCTGATGTAATCCCACCTCCACGTTGAATGCATCCATCACCCCTACCACAAACCTCACCACTGTCACACTTCCCTCGTACATATCCTGTACAACTTTTATGTACTTTTCTGCCACTCCCGACTTCCTCATACAATACAACAACTCCTCTCAAGGCACCCTGTCATATGCTTTCTCCAGGTCCACAAAGATGCAATGCAACTCCTTCTGGCCTTCACAATACTTCTCCATCAACACCCTCAGAGCAAACATTGCATCTGTGGTGCTCTTTCCCGCCATGAAATCATACTGCTGATCACTAATCATCACCTCCCTTCGTAACCTAGCTTCCACTACTCTTTTCCAGAACTTCATGCTGTGGCTCATCAATTTAATCCCCCTGTAATTACTACAGCTCTGCCCATCCTCCTTTTTCTTAAAAATTGGTACCAGTATACTAATTCCCCACTCCTTAGGCATCCTCTAACTTTCCAAGATTCCACTAAACAATCTAGTTAAAAACTCCAATGCCAACTCTCCTAAACACCTCCATGCTTCCACAGGTATGATATCAGGACCTAAAGCTTTTCCATTCTTCATCCTCTTCATAGCTGTCCTTACTTCCTTCTTGCTAATCCGGTGCACTACCTGATCCACTATCTCCACATCTCCCAACCGTCTTTCTCTCATTCTCTTCATTCATTAGCCTCGCAAAGTACTCTTTCCATCTGCTATAGACACCTTCCTCGCTTGTGAGTACATTTCCATCTTTACCCTTTATCACCCTAACCTGCTGCACATCTTTCCCAGTTAAGTACCTGTTTACCCAATCTGTACTGGTCCTTTTCTCCCTCCTAAGTGTCCTGCCTCTCATACAACTCATCATACGCCTTTTCTTTAGCCTTCATCGCCTCTCTCTTCACCTTACGCCTTATCTCCTCGTACTCTTGTCTACTTTCTGCATCTCTCTGACTATCCCATCTAATGTTCTATAAAAAAAATTAATATCAAAATAGCATATTTTTGTGCTCACTGTTATGCAAGTGAACTAGCAACCCCTGCCACAGCTTAAAAAGTTTACTTTTGAATACACCAAGACATTTAAATTAATTGAATTGTTTGATCAGAAAAATGAATAAAGAATCATTATATATAAAAGGCATGCACCAATTTACATCATATCCCTCTCTCTGAGCGTATTCTTTTAAAAAAAAAAAAAAAAAAAAAAAAACTGGTGGTCAACCTGAGAAATTCCAAGTCAAGCATTTAACATACACACCATTCAAGAACACACCAGCCAAGACACGAGACAGCTGCAGCACATCCAAATATTCCACTGACACTGTCCTCCCAAAGGCAAGTCAATACATATATGAAAGAAGGGCGGGATGGAGAGTAACCATATTGCACACCTGTGTTAGAAGCTACTATGCAAATACACCAGAATGTCTTGAATGATTAATTTAAAAAGTCATACAAAAAAATGACACACAACCACATCTCAGGCACGTGCTAGCTAGCTTTTCATTTTTTTCTTCTGACTCTATACGCTTTTACAGTGAAACTGTACGAGGTATGGCAGAAAAGTAATGAGACTGATTTTTTATTTACCAAAGTTTTTATTTTTTTCAAACATCAATGTTATCCCCTTCAAAGTAGTTCCTTTGGGCAGCTACACACCGATGGAGACGTTGTTCCCACTGTTGGTAGCAGCGCTGGAAGTCTTCAACCGGTATGGTCTTCAGCATGTCCATTACACTCTTTTGGATGTTTTCTAAAGTCCCGAAATGACGTCCTTTGAGGACATTTTTCAGTTTAGGAAAAAGGAAAAAGTCACACGGACTGAGGTCAGGTGAATAAGGGGGCTGGGGAACCACAGGAATGCCTTTTGAGGTCAAAAAGTCTGTTATGGAGAGGGCAGTGTGACATGGGGCGTTGTCATGATGGAGCATCCATTTGTCTGCAATGTCTGGTCTCACGCGAATTACCCTTTTTCTGAGCCTTTCAAGGACGTCTTTATAAAAAACTTCGTTGACAGTTTGTCCTGGAGGAACAAATTCTTTGTGGACGATTCCCCTTTTGTCAAAAAAACAAATCAGCATTGATTTGATCTTCGATTTGCTCATTCGAGCTTTCTTTGGTCGAGGAGAGTTTGCAGTGTGCCACTCCTGACATTGCCTCTTGGTCTCAGGATCGTATTCAAAAATCCATGATTCATCACCTGTGATCACACGACTAAAGAAATCTTGCTCATTAGAGATTCTGTCAAGAAGATCAAGACACTTGTTTTTTCGATTGTCCTTCTGCTCAATTGTGAGGTTTATCGGCACCATTTTGGCACAGACCTTTCGCATGTGCAAATGTTCAGTCAAAATTTGATGAACAGTAAATCTATTCAAATTTAATTGTTCACTCAACATTCTTAATGTTAAACGACGGTCTGATCTCACAAGAGTGTTCACACGTTCGATGTTTTCATTGGTTTTCGAAGTTGAAGGCCTCCCTGAACGGTGTTCATCGTCAACGTGTTTTCTGCCTTCCAAAAATGATTTGTGCCAGCGAAAAACTTGAGCTCGGGATAAAGAATGTTCCCCATAGGCCTGTTTTAACTTTTCAAACGTCACACTTGCCCATTCTCCAAGCTTAACACAAAATTTAATGGCACAACGTTGCTCCAAATTCCGCTGTTCCATTTTGCATGACGCACAACCAAAAACACAACTTCGCTAATAGCAGTCATAAAAATCACGTAGTTAACGGAAGGAGTTGAAACTCTCACTGAGCTATGGGAGGGTACTGATACACGTGCTCTATCAAGGACAACAGCGCAGCATTGCCAGATCGCTTGCAGTGTTGCCAGTCTCATTACTTTTCTGCCACACCTCGTATTAATAACAACAATGATGATAAATTATAACAGTAATATAACTTCTCATGTTTCTCAAGATTTTTTTCAGAGGTTCAGGAATAAAGTCTCTCCACCCATGTACACTCACTGCTCTGAATTTTAGTCCTGCACTGCAAAGAAAATTGAGCTGGGTCCCTCAGCAGTGTAAAACTCTGCCTTGTGCCTGAACAACTTCACAAATTCCACAAATCAATAAAAAAAGCAAATAACTTTCTTGTCTCAATTTTCCCTTATAAATAACTCTACATCAGGGGTGCCCACCCTTTTATGGCTTGCAAGCTACTTTTAAAATGACCAGGTCAAAATGATCTACCTACATTATATATATATATATTTTGTGGAGGACTGCCGGCTTCTCATGCCGGTCCTCACCCCCAGGCTGCCAGGAGGAGCTCTCCCGACAGCAGGAAAGTGCCAAGAGGTCCAGCAGGGCCTCATGGACTTTGTAGCCCTGCTGGATACCTTGGGGGTCACCAGGAGTCGCTGTGCGGGGGCTTATGGGCTCTTTTGTGCCTTATAACCCGGGAGTACGTCACGGTCACGTGACGGGAAGGAACGACGTGCTCCCGGGTTGAAATAAAAGGACTGATTGCCCTGACCCGGAAGGAGTAAGGAACTGTGGACTGTTGGGACAGGAACACCTCCGGGTCAGGGGCTATAAAAGGATGATGCCTCAGTCCAGACGCTGAGCTGTGCTGTGTGGGAGAGGAGCAAAGTGTCTGGGCGAGGAGAGAGAATATTTTGGTAGTGTTTTTGTGGTTTAATATAGGAGTAGTGTGGAAGATGCTTGGTGCACTGTGCTTAAAAATAATAAACAGTCTGGGGTTTGGAGTCATACCCGAGGGTTCAAGGGAGCACTAGCGCCCCCTACTGCCACAATTTTATATATAAAATGAATATATAAAATATATATAAGGTGAACTCAGATCAGAGAAAACAGAAGCCCTCCCCGCAAGAAACATCCACTCACATATAAGAACAACGCAGCTGCACCAGGCGTAAAGGCGAAAGATGGCACCATTTGGATACAGGACGAAGTCCGGCGTCATCCTGCCAATCACCTGTCCTTCAAAGAAACAGCAGAGCTCGCCAAAGCTACACCGTCCAGATCTAAAAACTAGCGTGGTGTATGTGCCCAAAATAAGTCTAACTGCATTATCGTACCATTGCTCGCATACTAAAGTGTCAGCAGGTATTTTTTGTGGCATTACACATGTAATTTGTGAGCATGCCCTTGACGATCAAACAGATGAAGCTCTGCAGTATACAGAGTACTTGTGAGATTATGCTGTAGGAAGTAAATAAAGTAAAACTTAAAAAAAGATGTTAACTTTGACAAGTACTATACATTTACAGTGGCTGTTACAGACGCAAATCAAATGTATGCTTTTATTGTATAATATTAACAATGAAATTAAGCTGCAGGACCAAGCATACTTATTTCAGCAATCATAAAGTGGGGCGTATAACACCCTTGATTTTAGCCCACTTCTCAACTTCTTGTATTTGTTAGTGCCACAGGAATTGCCTATAAAACAGCAAATACAGCCAGGAATAATATGAGGCTACCTTAAGTATATTACTATTTAAGGAGCTGCATCTTATAAAAATTGGTATCCAACACTCTCCATCTCTTATCAGTATGTCCATCTCTCTTGCTCTCTTTCTCCTATGCACAGCTAATACTCTGATCTAGACAAAGATCATTCACAAACAAGTCAGCTCTTTGTGTCACCTCTTTCAAATGAACACTGCATGTCTTGTGTCTGAGTGGCCTTTCTCAATAAACCTAAAACACACAGCTTATAGCTTTATCCTATGTGTGTAGGTGTTGTGAGGGAAAATGTCAGATTGTTCAAACAATACTTAAAGATTTTAAAATACATATACATTGAACTAAGAATCGATTTCGAATTGAATCATGAACCCAAGAATCAAAATCGAATTGAATCGAATCGCAAGACTCCTACACCTAACTATTAAACTACTCAAGCAAAAATCTTGGGACAATTGATTTATTAATGCCTTTAAATATTCTATAAATAAATATATTCTATTTATTTCTATATTATTTATAAATAAATATTCCTCTTCACCAGTGTAGGATTTTTCTGCGTACTTTGAGTCCTATATCAAAACATCAGTACGTCTTTTGGCACCTTCTGAAGATAAAGTAATTTATAAAATTGGTTCAGTAAGGAAGACTCTGTACAGAACAATACAGCTCTAATATCCTTCTGAATGCCAACCAAATCAGTATCTGTGTGGAGTGTACATATTTTGCTTGGAGCAACCCATTCATTTAAAAGACAGGTGTGTGCCAGTATAAATAGCAATGCTGACTTGTCATGGTATTGGAACGCCAGCAATTATACTCTGCAATGGGCTGATACTCTTTCGTGGGTTGGTTGCTTCCTTATGCCCAGTTCTGCCAAGACAGGACTATGTGATCCTCAAATTGGTCTATGCTTACACAGCAAATTCATGGATGGTTTAATCATACAAAAATGGACCTCAACCATTTGATACACAAACAATTCCAGTTCAGACAGATTATCCATTGCAGAATAAAGGAAAGTATAAAACAACCAAATAAAGGCCCCCTTGCACAAACCACTACATATTATATGAAGTAACATGAAGGCAACTGAAAGATGGTTCTGTAAGGCAATCTGTGGCAAATCGAATAAGACAGGTTCAACTTTAAATTTCCTGTTTGTTGATAGACAGACAGAAAAAAAAATGGGTCTTGTTCAGAAAGCGGACGTCAAAAGCGATCGGGTGCCTGACCATAAATTTTAAAAGGCGCCTAATCTTAAAATTGTCCTTACTGTTTATTTTAGACTGGCTTACCCCTACTACAAACCCTGGGGGTAAGGCCAGGTACACCAGGGTCCCTAATCAACAAAAGTAAAGTAAACAACAAATGTCCACCAAAACACTGTGGTGTCCGCTTTCTGAACAAGACCCAAAGAATATATTAGTAAATACATTGTTCAGCTTTTCAATTACACCACCTTTAAATTTCATCCACAATGCACGAATGCTTATGATTACTGACAGAGTGACAATCAGGTAGTATTACTCCTTCACACCATTCAAATCTATGCTTGATACACCCTTTACAAATTCTACAGATGTTTTCTCCTTTTGTGTAAATTTCATCTAGCGGTACAAAAACATGCCATTTTGATTCAACCAGATTTAAACAATGGGGCAGCACTACGCCCAGTACTTTTTTGCTTCTTATCTGATTATGCTCAAAAGAGGTTTCAAACAAAACAAATAACATTCAGTTTCACTGAACCCTTCAATGTAAATCACCATGATTTACAAATGCAAAGCTACAGCACAACAACTTGCATTTATTATTAAGCCAGTGTGCAAAAAAGGTTAATTTTTGCTGTGTTTTGCACAGCTAAGTTGAACTTGACAACTGAATGGAAATGTTGTTATACAAGTTGACTACCCTGCGGTGGGCTGGCGCCCTGCCCAGGGTTTGTTTCCTGCCTTGCGTCCTGTGTTGGCTGGGATTGGCTCCAGAAGACTCCCATGACCCTGTAGTTAGGATATAGCGGGTTGGATAATGGACGGATGGAAGTTGACTACCTCTACCACTAGGCCTCAATGACTGTGTTTAAATGCACCCTAATAACCCAGTGAATCACAGAAACCTGGTTTCTAAAATGCCATGTAAACCCTTATTCTGGTTAGAGACACTGGGTTATTGGTCGCTGAGAAACCTGGTTAACAAAGGTAGATTTTTCTGCAAATACCTCAATTGTGTGCCCATGTATACCCTTAACCAGTTGAAAATTTGTGGCGTGTACATGTCCGTTTGTCTGATTAGCATTGTTCAAGTTTTTAGCAGCTACAGGTAAAAGCACCTACAAATATCAATTTCCTAAAGGGCAAATACTCAGGCAATCGTGTTACTCAATCTCCAAGTTGAAACAATCTGTCTCGATATTTCAGAAACCACTAAATTTATGTTGATGAACTAACATACAGCGCTAAGTTCAGCAGCAATCTCATGATTAGCAAAACATATTAAAAGTAGCGTGCATTACAATATTCAAGTACTTTTTAAAGTACCCATAACCTAATGCAGTACTTATTTTAATGAAGTAAAAACATGTGCCTGGTTATTTTCTCAGCAGCACTGGGTACAAGGCAAGAAGCACACATACCAGTATGCTGGTCATTCACAGGGCTCAATCGCAATGCCAAACAGAAAAGTGCGCTCCATGCAATCTGGTAACAGAAACATCAATAAACTTTGTTTAGTTTTCATCCAGCTATTTGCTATAGATATGTTAAAACAGTGTTACTGGATGACACAGTGGCTGGCGTTCATAGAACAATTCATCAGGGGGCACAAGTTGGAGATGTAAAATGGGGGATGGATGTTATTTATTCCAGAGCACACATAGGACTGGCTATGTATAAAACACAAGAAAATTACCAAAGGCTTTAAACTTGTTTTTGGATTTTCAGTGGTAGATAATCACATTTAACCATTTTTTGCGTAGCTTAATGAAGTTTGAACATTTTGACAAAACAGAACTCTAGAATTTTTCTTGCACATGTAAATGTGGATTTAAGAACCAGGTTTCGGCCTTAATTGGATTACTCACCCTAGTCTGGTGACGTGTGTGCATTAAGACAGTCAGTTCATTTACAACTTAAAAATTTAGACTCTGAAATAAATTTTAAAAAGGCAATCGAGCCCCAGCTTTGCTGGGCCACATGATTTGGGCGTGAAACCAAATTAAACATCATTCTGGACAAAAATCTTTAAATGCCTATCAGACAGCCTTGGTGTCACAATCACTCCTAATCCATTAACAGCTGTGTTTGGTGTACTCCCAGATGGTTTTAAAGTAGTCAAACAAACTGTACTTGCCTTTACTTCACTACTAGCATGTAGACTCGTCTTGCTCAATTGGAAGAATCCTAACCCACCTCTTTTAAGTCAGTGAGGTAACTGACATTATATACTACACTATTTGAAATTGGAAAAAAATCAAATTCTCACTTTCAGGATCTGTTCAAAAATTTTTTAAAACCTGGCAGGACCTAATCAATAACATTTCAGAATAAACATATACATTTGGGGAAAAGACTCCTTCCTCTCTTTTTAATACACTTAACAGTTTTGCTCTGGTTGTTGGCCTTCCTCTCTCATGGGTGAGGGTTGATTTGATTTTAGTTTTGTTAAGTTTGACTTGATTTTCTGGAGTGTTGTTTGCACTTAATAAATTTAGTAAAAATTAAAAAACAAATAAAATGTTAGGTTATATTGTATAAACTGATTAATATTAATCTCAAGGAAGGTTATGCTTGGGCTATATAATGCACTAGTGAGATCGCAACTGGAGTAGTGAGTGCACTTCTGGTCACCACTTTATGAAAAAAGATATAGCAGCACCTGAAACAGTGCAAAAGAGAGCAACCACCTGCATCCCAGAACTTAAGCTGATGTCCTACTATGACAGACACAGAGAGTTAAATCTGTTTCGTCTCTAGCAGAGGAGACTGTGTGTGACCTAATCTAGCACTTCAAAATTATCAAAGGCATTGATAAAGTACAGGGTGGTCTAATTATGCAGATCCAGATCGTCTGGATGACTTTGAATTACGTGGGGACGATTCCAGTTCGGCGCAGAGACGATTCTTCATGTCGTCAGTTCGCATACTTCTCAATGGTCCGGGATTTTTCGGGTGATTTTCTATGTAATAAACTTAATAGGTTATAGCGTAATGAAAATTGCATAATTAGATCTGGACAACCCTATACATCCAACAGAAGTTATTTAATTTAAAGGTGAATCATATACTCAGGGGCACCAGTGGAAATTAAGGGGAAAGGCATTTAACATTGAAGCCAGGAAGCCCTTCTTTATGCAAAGAGTTATGTTAATCTAGAACAAACTACCAAGACATGTAGTTGAAGCAGAAACCTTGACAGCCATTAGCTGAACAAATAAGCCTGATAAACTGAGTGTCCTCCTCTTGTTTGTTAGACTTCTTAGGTTTTATAAAACAATATCAGAAAGAGAAACTGAGGAAACCTTAAGGGGGTACAATCGTTTGAAAACCCTCTAAACGAGAGGTTGGTGGGCTTAAAGCAATCCCACTCTTTGCTAATAGATACGTCTAATCAAATCACAATCTGCCTTTGCTCAAATGTAACTGACTGAACTCTACACACATTTCAGAAATCATCCCGATAAAGCTGTCAGTCACCCAATAATAATGCTAATTACATGGGCACATATGAATTGCGGATCTTGTAAAGAAAGTTTCATCGTGAGAGACTGAGGAGTTCAAAAAAAAGTTCTGCGATATCCGAGTTTTGACATATGCAAGAAACTCGTCAAAAAAAAAAAATCTGCTGTATTAACTGTGTGGGGACTTTTACCCATCATGTCAATCCATGTAACCACTGTACTGTGTAAAGAAGTTAACACTATTGGCAAAAAGATGGTGACCCCTTGGGGTTTCCTTAAGTTGGTAAGGTTTTGAACTGTAAACCGCAATGGAACGAACTTCATTTTTCTGTCGCAGTCTTTTTCGACATAATCTGTAAACGTGTGACGTAGTAGTTACGGATTGTGGACTGAAATCGCGTTTTTCACCTGCCTGTGCTCCAATTTGATGAACGAAAGAAACGTACCCGATTGTACCACAAGTGTTATACGTCGCCTTGGATAAATAATATATAACAATAACATGCAATTGCTCGCGCTGTAGAAATACAAGTACCTTATACTACATATAACCGGG
Source organism: Polypterus bichir lapradei (assembly GCA_026402145.1). Taxonomy (NCBI): domain Eukaryota; kingdom Metazoa; phylum Chordata; class Cladistia; order Polypteriformes; family Polypteridae; genus Polypterus; species Polypterus bichir. The sequence goes on along the minus strand of JANRMT010062826.1, from coordinate 3,163,327 downwards.
TGAATACTACTGCAAGAAACAAATTTCGCCTTGGAATCAAATTGCCTGCACTATTTACTGTACATAAAGAGACGATCGGGCTCAATCTACCAATTTTTCAACTAACGCTCCATTAAATGGATGCAAGCGCTTGTTTAACTCGGCTAAAAATGTGTCTTTTAACTGCCGCATCGGTATATTACGAACTAACACGTTTAACAATCAGACCTTGAAACGTAGACACCACAGTTACAAATTACTAAATGTTCGAATACTGTACACGGCGTCGCGTTTCCTGTCCCTTACACGTCAGGTTGGCTCACCGAACTCGGTCGGGGATGTTTTATTCAGCTTCGCGACTATTCGAGCAGCTCTTTGGTGCTGTATAAGAGACTCTCCTAAGCGAGGCCGCTTTCTGTTGTCTTCTCCCATTTCGACAACACCACGTTGAAACGAGTCCCTCCAAAAGCCCCAAATGCTAACCGCGATGTTTGACGGGCCTTCCAACAAATCTTAAACACTTCTATACCTCCAAAAAAACAAGGACGGGAAGCTTTACCAGTCGTACTCACAAGGTTCAGTTGTCACGAGTCCTACAATAAAAATGAGCAGCAGTCCTGTCCTCGCCGAAATCCACGCGTTCTCCATTGTCTCCGACGTTCACCGCGCTCGGCCTTTCACTTGTATTGTAACTCCAACAGTGAAACGTGTGTGGATGATAAAAAAGACAACATGTGAACCGAGTCTCCCGGTATCCGGTAAGACAGACGGTCACTTCTTCGTTGAAATACAAACAGGGCTCCTGTACTTCCTCGATACAGTTGCGAAGAGCAAAACAGAGGTTAATTCCCACCCAGTCAGAGATCAGAGGCACCGCAGCCAGAGGAGCGCGCGTCAAGCACGTACTACACTCTGACGCCAACGCAGAACGGGGGATTTTGGGAAGGACAGCTTGCTAAAATTTCAGAGCAGGGTTATTCTTTAATTCTGTTGGCCTTCCCGTAAAAAAAACAGCATGTATATATATATATATACAGAGAGAGACATAGATAGAGAATATGTATAGAACCCTGTATAAATAGGTGCTTATAGATATGCGCTTCACAATTACAAATACTAAAGCGATATCTTAAAATGTAAGTCACGTCAGCGTCTCTGCTCAGTTGTAATAGACAGCAGCCATAAACTTGTGTCATACGAGTAAGTTACGTGATCACCTGTGGAAGGCACCATATAAAACTGTTTATAACTTATTGAAAACAACATACCAATTTTCTTAAACTATGGGTCACGGGTTGCCGCTAGTGGATCGCGAGTCACTGTTGAATTTAATATTAATGGATCACGTATGGCCTGTGAAGTTAGTCGCCGAGGGTTGATTACGCAATTGACATTGCTCAAAAAATCCTCCTGGATCCACCCCCAACCGCTGCTCTGGCAATCGGCGGCTGTTCTCCAAGGGAGCCGCCACCCCCTGCTCTAAGGATCGGCGGCGATTCTTCAACGGGAAACACCGTGACGATCGTCGAATCTCCCAGGGAGACCTTATGCTGACGATCGTCCTGGGATGACACTAGGAAAGGCAAGATATGGTTTTTTACTGGGTTGTTATGTGGTACCTCATTGAACAATTGGTTGACCAAGCACCATTTCATTCCGGGAAGGTTTATTTGCATATGAAGTGGGTTTTTTTGTGCTTTGCGTTATGTCAGTTTCTAACCAGCTTAGTCCTGAATATGGTTTTTGGGTGTTGAGAGGTGCTGGAGCCTATCCAGACTTGTACAGTGTTCAAGGCAGGAACAATCCCTGGACTGGGTGCCAGTCCACCCCAGGGTGAACACACACACACACACCCCAAACCGCACAATAGGGCTAATTTACTGTAGCCAATCCAGTTAACCAGCATGTCTTAGGGCTGTGGGAGGAAACCTGAGAAACCCAGGCATACAGGAGAGAACGTGCAAATTCCACACAAGGGGGAACCTGGAATTGAACCTTAGTCTCCTTATTGCAAGGCAGCAGTGCTACCACTGCACCACCGTTTCCTTATATATTATTTATTTAAAAAAAAAAAAAAACTTTAATGTATGATAGGCTACTTAGCAGGACACTGACAGATTATGAAAATCTGGACTGAGCCTGTGTTACTGAACAAATGCAACAAGGGTCATTTAAATCACAACCCATTGGTATTTCACAAATCTGTTACCATCTGGTCATGGTTATTCATTGTATTGAACCTATTACAGATTTAAATAAATAAAAGGTTCTTTCTGGAGACTTCATGTGTATGGATCTTTTGGGCACCCAAACCGGTTCCCCTATGGCAGTGGTTCCCAAACTTGGTCCTGCAGAGCTGCAGATTTTTGTTTCAACCAGTTTTTGTTTTTAATTGGACCCCTAGCATAATTAAGTGAGGTGTTATTTTTAATTTTTTGGGGTCAACGAAAAATTGTAAACCTAAGTCTGTTAATACATTTTAATAAAAAATTAAGCAGTTTTATGTGAATAATGTATTTTTGTTTTACTTTTTATTCATGTTTATCCTAATTTCCATTCTGTCTTTCCATTATTGACTAGTTAGTGGGTCTGATACTGAAGTGGTGGTAGCCTTTCATCATTTAGTGTTGTTTGCTCAGGTGTCTGCTTTACTTGTTTTTAATTGTCACTATTAGGATACAATGAAGGGAGCAGACTACACAGAATAAGAGAAAAATAATAGGAAAAGAACAAAAGAGTTAAGCATTTAAAGTTGTAGCAAAAATTAAGTATTCCTAAATGTCTTCTAATGTAAAAATCATACTGCTGTGCTTTTCTGAATGCAGAATTAGAGAAGAGAAAAAAAGACCAGGTAAGTAGAGGAGAGAGAGGGGTTAGGATCATGCACTGATTTAACAGCACGTTGCTGCACCCACCACATGACGAACCACTTGGATTGGAACCCAAGTGCAGCCGTGCAACGGGTGACACCTTAGCACCATACTGGAACAGTGTAAGGTTTTTTTACGGTTGCTGGAGTGCCAGTCCTGTCACAAACCCCCAGGTATTCCATGCCAGTTGGAGGACCTTTTTTCAGGGCTGAATGCAGATTAACATCATACCCAGGACAAAACAATTGAAGGTTAGATGAGTTCAGTTATTACCAATAATCATCACTTATTGTGAGTCTGGTTTTGAACAAAAACCTGCAGCCACTAAGAATCCACAGGATTGAGCTTGGGAACCACTGCCCTATAAACCACTTTGGCACCTGTCATGCAGGCATGTCAGAGGGTCACCCTCTAAATTCGTCTCAGGTATGTGCTACCACCCCAAGTCACCCCTGTCTTGTTCTTCCTCCACAGTGCAGAGAAACTGCCCAGCTAGGGCAACTGACTTTGCCCCTTCGAGTCCCTGGGCTATAAAAGCAAGACTGCCCACTGACCTGAAGGAGGCATCACTTCTTGTTCAAATGACCTAAGAATAAGAGCTTATAGTCAATCTAATCATTCTGACAAGCTAGCCAGAGCATTATAATGGCAGCATTTGTGTTTCTTTTTAAATACCATTGTGCATTATTTTAGTAAAATTCTTCAAGTAAATGGGGACAGCTGAGTTGACATCTCAAAAATTTGATGCAGTATCAGCATGTTATTCCCTCAGACAACCACACAACTGTATTTTAAAGAGTGTAATATGCAGTGGATTCAGAAAGTATTGAGACCCCTTCACTTTTTCACATTTTATTATAGTGCAGCCTTATGCTAAAATCATTTAAATTGATATTTCTGTCACACCAAGCAACACTCAATACCCCAGAATGACAAAGTGTAAACATGATTTTAGAAATGTTTGCAAATTTATTTTTAAAAAAGTATCACATTGACATAAGTATTCAGAGGCTTTGCGATAATAACACTTAAAAGTTAGCACACGTGTGACCCATTCTATCATATGTATTATTATAATCTTGTTGGAGTGACCTTCCTGCTAGATGCAAGGTGTAAAATTTTACATCATTACAAGAAATCCTAAAACAACACATACACATTTTCAAGCTTCTCTGAAAAATGGTTTGTGGAAGAGCTGCATAGCAGAAATGACTGTTGTGTACTAGTAAGATGAGACATCAAATAATAATACGAGAAGGCAAGAACAGTATTTTAGAAATTGTTGCAAACTTATTAAAACTGAAGTTTGACATTGACACAAATATCCAGATCCTTTGTTATGGTAATACTTGAAATTTGGCTCAGGTGTATCCCATTCTTTTGATCATCACTGAGATGTTTCTATACCTTGTTTGGAGTTCAGTTGTGGTCAGTTCAAAGAATTGGACTAATTAGGAAAGGGGCATACCTGTCTATACAAGGTACCACAGTTGAGTAAAAACCAAACCATTAGAGACATGGCCCATGGTCTGAATACAAAGTTATTTAAAATGGACAAGCATGTTTCAGGGAAATGCAGACGATGTCAGCTGCCAGGGACAGTTTTACATGTACAGTATTTTTGGAATGTAAAGCTTATGAAAAGGAGAGCGAGCAGACAACAGGAAATAAACATGTCACACTAGATACTTTGGTAGGATATGTTCAAGGCTTCCAAAGGAATCATAAAAGGACACTGAAGTATTTGAAGATTATTGGGTTGTATAAGGCAATTTCATTTAGAACAGGTGGATCGTAATTTAATTATGTAGGTTGTGCATGGCAAGTATTGGATTCACTATCTTGTCTTGTCTTCACACTCCAGTGCAGTTGGTGGCAGTTATGCACCTTTACAGTTGTTTTTTTCAGCTTCCAATAAAAACAAGATAAAAAATAATATAGCCATGAGGTCAAACAAATTGCCTATAGAACTTAGAGACAGCATTGTGTCAAGGCACAGATCTAGGGAAGGCTACAAAAAATTCCAGCAGCATCAAACATTCCCAATATCACTGTGGTTGGGGATGGATAATTTTAAGTAGAAGAAGTATGGGAGATGAACAATTCTTCCACAAGGTGGCCACATGGCCAACCTGAGCAATCAATGAAGAAGAGCTATGGCAAGAGAGGTGACCAAGAACCCAATTATTACTTTGGCTGAACTCCAGAGAACTTGTGTGGAGATGAGAGAAACTTCCTGAAGTCCAACCATTGCTGCAGTACTCTACCAGTCTACAGTACTCTACAGAAGCATTTCTTAGTAAACGAGACATGACGTTTTCAAAAAAAGTACCCAAAGGATTCTCAAACTTCAAGAAGCATGCTTCCTTGGTCTGATAAAACTAAGAATTATCATCATGTCAAGAGGAAACCAGGCACCTCTCATCAACTACAGTGAAGCACAGTGGTGGCAGCACTATGCTGTGGGGTTGTTTTTTTTCATCTTCAGAGACTGGGAAACTAGTCAAGGTTGAGAGAACACTGAACAGAGAACAATACAGAAATATCCTTAATAAAAACCTGCTCCAGAGTGCTCTGGACCTAAGACTGGGCCGGATGTTCACATTCCAATAGGGCAATGACCCCAAACACAAAGCAACAACAACACAGAAGTGACTTAGTGTCAACTTTGTGAATGTCCTTGAGTGGCACAGCCAGGGCCTGGAGTTGAACCCAATTGAACATCTCTGGAGAGACCTGGAAATAGCTGACTGCTAATAGCATCCATCCCACCTGACAGAGGGATTGAAAAGATCTACAGAGACGAATGGCAGAAATTCCCCTAATTCAGGTGTATGAAGCTTGCTGCATCAAATTGCTGAGTGTATGTGTGAGCAAATGAAGCAAAAAGAACAGACCATTCACTCACCATCATCTTGCAGCTATTGAATCATTTAGGGACAACTGCTGGAATGTCTTTTAGTTGCCCAGCTTGAGCCTGAAGTTGAATCTAATCAAACATCTCTGGAGAAACCTGACAGTAGCAGTCCACCAATGATCTAATCCAACCTGACAGAGTGTGAGACGATCTGCAGAAATGAATGCCAGAAAATCTCTAAATTGAAGTGCTTGAGGTTTGTCACATCTGACCCCAGAATACTCCAGGCTGTAATGGCTACCAAAGGTACATAAACGAAGTACCGACTAAAGTGTCTGAATTTGTATGTCAATGTGAGATTTCAACTTTTTGTGTTTTTGAAATTTACAAAACTTTCTAAAATCCTGTTTTCACTTTGTCATCGGCTATTGAGTGTCTCTTGATTAGGTAAAAATGAATTTATTGTGCTTTTAGATGCAAACATTCTAGCCAAATGCCTTGTTAGCATTCCATGGTGTGTAATTGTACACTTGTGACTGCTGAGAATTTAAAAAGTAGAGTCTGAATGGTACAAGGGTGAATAGAATGGTTGGAGGTCAGCTGGGGATTGAAAGGCTAAGGCAAGATTCAGGCGTGCAAGTCAACACAGAGGTGGAGAGGAGGCAGTGTGGTCAGGCCCCGGGGCAAGATGCTTCATCATGGGAAAGCATTTGCATACATTACTACAGTACATGTTACCAATTTGTTTTTGCTTGGGCATCAGCCCCTTTATGCATCATTCCCATGGGACTCTCTGGATTAAACCTCGGGTCCACAGTACACCCCACATGAACTATTGCTTAGTCATTTAAACCAAAGGAGAACTTTGTCAGCACAAATGACTAATCAAAGTTCTGATCACAAGGAGCCTCTTATTTGTAGCACACTTTTTCAATTTGAACCCTGCAACATCCACACAAACTCAATGGAGCAAATAATAATCAGTAATAAACCTAAATACATTTTGATGAAAAGCACACGTTGAGGAAAGCCAACTCCATAAGTACGCAAGTGACACTATCCTTGATTGTAGTAATAAGTCAAGTGTTAACTTAAGTGTTGTAAGATATCGTTATCAATGCTACATGGCTGCCTGTGGCACAAAATGAATTTCAGTTTCTTTGGAACATGAAACACATTGTGCTTGTGAGCAGCATGGTGGCATTATTGTTAGCATTACTGCCTCAAAGCCTTTCATTTGGTTCCCAGCCTGATCACCATAAGTGTGGGACTTGCATGCACTCCCTATGTGTCATGTTTGTGTGGGCCTTCTATTTTTTCATTTTTCTCTCACATCACAAAATTGTGCCTGTAAGGTTTTTTTGAAGTTGTTAATATGTCTTGTTTAGGTGAATTTGGGTTTGAGTGTAAATCAACTCATTGGCTTTTCTTCCTGGGTTAGTTCCCATCTATTATCTGATGTTCACATGACAGGGTCCTATGCCTGTGACCTGGCAATGGAAAAAACAGGATCAAAAGACAGAGCAATACATCTGTTTGCTTCATGATATGATGAATACTGCAACAACAGCATTTCTTTAGGAATGAAGCATTCAATGTAGTTCATTATCATGCTAACACATCTGTGTTATGATCCACAGTCATCAGAAGAACAGGTTTGTCCAGTACCTAATGTAATTTCCCTATCTCTCTTCTGTCCTAACGCTTGCATTTCGTAAACAAGATTGCAAAAGTGCAGTTCATAATTTCATTCATATGTCACTATGAATCAGGAAAAATCTAGACTTATAAGCATTTTAAAATGAAAATTTCAACACAAGATAAACAAACATAGCTCCTATTTTGATTTTCTGTCAAACAAATCCTGCAATTGGAATAGTTGACAAAAACAAACCATACGACATAATTTACTTAGACTCTCAAAAAGACTTTGATGCAATCCCACAATGAAGAGTAATTTTGAAGCCAGAAGCTGTAGGCATCAGAGGTAACCTACAAAACTAGATCTCTTGTTGGTTAACAGGCAGGAGACAAAGAGTACAGTCAGGAGGAGAAGGCTCTACATGGAACGAGGTCATCAGTGAAATCCTTTAGGCAGCTGTGCTGAGTCCAATATTGCCAGGACCGCAGATTTCTCTCGCAATTGGGCTATCTTTAATCGTCATGCACAGGAGAAAGTGGGCTTTGTTGTTGTGATTTTTTGAGCTAAAAAAACAGTGCATTTTTACCATATTTTTCATCCCTCTGTCACGCCTTCCACTGCTATCTTCACTTGTATATGTTCTTTACTGCAGTAAAATTCCTCGGGGACCCAACCAACCCCCGTTGTATGATGGTATATACCCATTCTATCACTCTGAAATATCTTTGACTGGGCCCCCCCAGCCTGGGCTATGATGGTATGTACCTAGTCCTCTCGCTCAGAGGACACCAACAACCCCTTCCAGTGTGTCATTTTGGGTACCTCGGGTATTGGGCTATTTTTTTTTTTTTTTTTGCCAGATTTACAATTTTTAAGGTTTTCTTGGGCTATAATTTTTTAAGAACATGGCAACCCTGGCTGGGTATGTTACTTTTTCTGATTTTTTATTAATGTCATTGATTCTGGTGTAGTTAGTAAACTTGTAAAATTTGCAAATGACACTAAAACTGGAGGAATGGCAGACACCGAGGAGGCAGCAAAAAGAATTCAGAAAGACCTGAGCAAGCTTCAAAACTGGGCAAACACTTGGAAAATGAGGTTTAATGTTGAAAAGTGCAAAGTGTTTCACGTGGGCAAACCGAACATTAGACATACTGTACATAAACGGAAGACCTGTGTGTGTATGGAGCAGTCTGCTCTGCTCCTGCTCAACCACAGCCAGTAGATGGTGAATGTATGTGGCGTAGCTATGCGGCACATTTTTGGGGGCAGCATTATTAGCCAAAAGGCTCAGTACAATTCATGTGTAAGCAGCAGGGTTCAGAAAAATATCACTCATGAATGAAAAAAGTAAAATTCTCTGATTTTTATCCACAAATGCTTCAAAAATAATTTTCAGACTCTCCTTCTGTGACGGCATCAGACACTGCAGTTGAAATTTATCAGGCAATAACAAAAATAAACATAAACATTACACCAATAATAATTTCTAAGAAGATAACTAATTTACAATTTTTAATTTCATTTTGTTATCAATCCAAATGCGCTCTTGCTCTGTGCAGAAAACATCCCCACCTATCACTTGTACACTACACTGGTGCTGGTTTTCACAGCGTAATTATATTAAACTAATCAGAACACGGCTTATCAGTGCGTCTATACTATATTCTTGTCCAGCTGATGCTTATAAATAATTATATGTGAAAAATAATTGCTGTTTCTCTATATATGAATAAATCTATGCAAAAGTTATCTTAATTTTTCTCTATAAGTCATTTTAATTTTCTATTTAAATAGGTTAACATATTCAGATATGTTGGAGGGTGGTAAATTGAAGCACCGCCCTGCCCCGAGCGGCACGAACTCTAGCTACGCCACTGATGCATGCACTTTTACATTTTTTTCAGTGCTTGCATGCATCTCACTTCTCACTACGAAAGACTTGCGTGCAGCAAACACTGCCACACAACAATGACATCATGCTAATGACACAGATGAAGAAACACAACATTGAAATCAAGCAATCACTGCAGCTCAACAACATGCAAGTTAAACACCCCAGCAAAGGAGGGCACAGCTTGAAGTTTTCACTAAAACATCATCTACTGTATCTGGAGGTAATAGATGAATAGGACTCCTATGGCAGCAATTTGGCTGAGATATGCAGAGTTATGAAAATCTGGAACAAAGTACTAATGACATGTAGTTGAAGCAGAAACCTTGAGAACCTTTAGGAAGAATCTGGATGAGATACTAGGACAACTTATTGTTAGATATTGGGAAAGCTTAGCTATTATCTAAACAGATGAGCTTGATAGACTGAAGGACCTCCTCTAGTTTGTTAAATTTCCTGTTTTATGTTCTTAGTTCTTTTGTTGGTATGTGTAGTAATCAGACATGAAGTCTTCAAGCATTACAATGTTATTTCCTCTAGTAAACTTAGTCTGGTTAAAGGGATAATTAGTGGCTGCTGTACAAATACATTGTGGGTCTTATCAGGAAGTTGTCAGCACCCTGACAAAGAAATGCCTGTAAACCTCTTTGGATAAAAGAATGCGGTGTCTGGGCAGAGATATTAGGTCATTTTTAAGACTAAATGATACTACTAAACTAAAGTCAGAGAACGCTTGGCCAATTCAATTTGCTTTTGTATAGGCCTCATTACTTGGTGCAGGCTCAGACCCCTGGCATGTCCTTAAAGTTGTAATTTATTAACAGAAAATTACAAACCATACAGTATTTATGCATGGTACTAGCTGTGCTACCCATCTAAGGTGGGTAGCAATCTAAGTAATTAATGTAGACCTCAGCATTAACATTTGCAATTTAATTGTTCTTAACGTATACTCCTGTTGAGCATTAAAACTGCTGTATAACTATGTCATTATTCATCTATTTTTGTAATTTGACATTCAGACTGAGATTTGTAAATGTGTATAACTATACAAGTTGATGTTATTTAGAACCCATGATGTAAGCCGTAACCACACCTAAAACAGTGATTCACCTTTTGGCCATCTTCTTAAGCTTTTCCAATGTAGAAGCATTACTGGTAAACTATTTTCAACCAACTGTGATGGCCCAGGTCGGCTCCATGTTCCCTGTTTTATTTGGAAGCCTCCTGAACCCCAACCATCGATAGTCATAGACCGAGTTGAGCTGGGCATGTAGCAAGGGATATGTGCAAAAAGTGCGCAGTGCTTTTATTAAAATGAATCAAAAACTAAACAAGCAGTGCTCCAAATAAATAATGCAGTACATCAAATTTTCTTCAGTCACTAAATAAATAATCTAATAAAACCAATGTCTCTGCAGAGGTTAAAATAATCTATAAATAAATGCCCTTTATTATCGAGGTTACAATTCCAAAGCAGTAAGCCATTTTAAAATTTCAGTTACCTGGGGCCTCCTTTTTAAAACCGATGTCTCCTCTGATTACCCGGTAAAGGATCCTGCAGGCAGAGGAGATGACCTGCTGATAGGCACAGCAAACCTTTTCTCATAGGCTGGGGTCCCTGCTGTCCCATGGGCTCCCAGCAATGCCCTGCGCCAAACCTCGCACCTCCTGCTCTCACTGCCAGTACTTGGGCTTACACGAGAGCTGGCATCAGGCTACCCTAAAAAAAAAAAGGGCCGTCTTCAGCCCCAGAGAATCAGCCCTAAGCTTGTCTGAAGTGCTCTCCTCCCTGCTCCCAATCCTGCCTTCGGACATTCTCCCTTTAACGTCTGTATCTTTTTTTTTTATTCCCCATCTTCTTTCTTTCTGTTCTCCCCTCTTGTGCAGTATAGGCTCCTTTTATCTGGCCTGACTGGCGCCGGTGTGATGAGTTGTGAATGAGGCATCTGACTAACGCTCATTTTTGCATGTGTATGTGTGATCAATTAAGCACCCCAATTCACCCCGGACTGAAGCCAGCTCACACACACCCACACCTGATTGGAGCCTGCACTTCCCGGGATGTGATTACTTATTTAAAACCTGCCTAATGCCACAGACCACTTATCACACCAACAAAATTTAAAAGATTTCCTTTTCACAAATGATTTTTTTTTATTCTCATATTCAGTCAGAAAAATTTGATAGTATTTGGTATCAGATATATGGTCTCTCCTGGTGAGCGAAAATGAGTGACACATGACCTAAAAAAACATTTGTGATTTCTGCATGTCCTGTGACAGAGTGCTATATTGTGGGTGGAGAAGCTCTTCCTGCCCTGTCTTTCTTTGGAAGAGGGTTCAGTGAATCACACTGAGCTAAATCATTACTTGACAATCCTTGAGTAATAGCTAGGTAACATTTTGTTATTTTCTGTCACTCTAATTACCGCAGAAAATATATTAATTACTACACTATTGTAAGAAAATGACTACAAGAAAAAACAATAAAAAGTTGATTTTTTTTTTAAATTTACAACAGGCATGATTAGAAGTTAAACATTAAAGGGGTAATTTTTTTGGAAGTTACAGCTTAAAAAAATGTACATGGAGTAGAGAGGAGGGAATAAGTCAGGATAGGACAGAGAGATGTTGCACATTTTTAGAAATGACCTTAGATAACAGTAATAGAAAAAAGTAGAAGACATAACTCAGAATGACAAAAACCATAATTCCCCCAGAAAGATCACCTAGTGTTTGAATACCCCGAGCAGGCCTGCGCAGAAATGAAATAAGATGCCACCCTAATATTAAGAGCATTATTATTAAAGGTAGGTGTTGGTGAGCACCATTTCTGAGCAAAACACCATTGTGCTTTGACTTTCTTAAACACCTGTGGCTTGGCCTATAAAGCTCTGTACACTAGTCCCTCATGGGGTCCTGATTCAAGCTTTATCGATTCCTTGCCTTGCATATTTTAGATGCACTCTTTTAAAGCGTAATGTACATCAGTTCCTTATAGGGTCTCGACTCAAGAATTATCAGTTCTTGGCCTAGCACTTTTATTATTGTACCTTCACATAATAACCCTAAACATAGATTTCTCCATGGGATTAATAAACTTTATCTAGCCCGTGTGGCTATGGAGAGGGGAGTAATGCTTAGATTTGTGGCTCAGATGTTTCCTCTTATCATCTCCTTTTCTTCCACTTCTACTTTTGAGATTCACCCTTTTTCTAGGTTTTTTGTTTTTTTTCAGAACTTGTTCCTCTTGTCAGTTCCTGTGTGTGTTTCTGTATAAGCATCTTTATTGTATTACAAAACCTTTTCTTGTATTATTGGCTAATGCTTTCAGAATCTTTTCTTTTGGCTTGTTTGGGCTGTTTGTTGGTAACTAATTTAATTTTGGTAATTACTATTTTTTTTAATCTTTTATTTACTATTCTTTATAAGCAAATAACCTTTCAATTGACTTTTAAAATATCAGTTTTAGAATTTTTAGAATAAAACCATATTTATTCTTGAATTTTTCTTTAGAAATAAATAGATATATAGGCAAAAAAGGCACTATATAATAGATAGATTTTTATGATTACTTTGGCATCCTTGACCATATCCAACCAAAGCATCCAGTGTGACATGTATATTTCCTATTGTCTGCTTTCTCTCCTTTTCCTAAGCTTTCCATTCTAATAATACACATAAAGCTGTCTCTGGGAGCTGGCGCCGGTGTGATGAGTTGTGAATGAGGCATCTGACTAACGCTCATTTTTGCATGTGTATGTGTGATCAATTAAGCACCCCAATTCACCCCGGACTGAAGCCAGCTCACACACACCCACACCTGATTGGAGCCTGCACTTCCCAGGATGTGATTACTTATTTAAAACCTGCCTAATGCCACAGACCACTTATCACACCAACAAACTTAAAAGATTTCCTTTTCACAAATGATTTTTTTTTATTCTCATATTCAGTCAGAAAAATTTGATAGTATTTCAGCTCAGATATATGGTCTCTCCTGGTGAGCGAAAATGAGTGACACATGACCTGCTACTGCTCTACTGCCAAGCTGCTCTCATGCCTATGTAAAAGTCATCTCAGATAAAGCAGTATTAGAATCATTGGTTGGAAAAACTCTTTTATCAGATTGAATTGCTGGCACAGACTTCACTAGAATGTCCAGGAGAAGAGATAGGCGGCTATTTGTCTGAGGTCTCCAGGACTGTATCTTTATTTTTGACTTTCTCTTTTACAGTTTTCACACCCTTTATTGTCAACAGGTCATTGTTTATAAATTAATTAATGGACAGTGTCATGGATATCAAGCGTGGGCTGGTGTTCCAGCCAGGATGGTTCATGGGTCCGTACCTAGTAGGGAGGCCAGTCTAATGGCAAGAGAAGGGTATTCACCTCATATGAACTATTTGCTACTGCAATACAACAGGTGGATGTCTTGTAGTACAAATCAAACATACTAATTAAAGAAAGAAATCTTCAAGTCAGAAACCCAGCAGGAAAAAACTTACCCTTTGCACCCTTTATTTTACTCTTAGATCATATGCTGAAGATGGAGCATCCTTCACAACAGTGTGTTATAAAATAATCAGAATAGTCAAAAAAGTAAGGGCAAAGGAACATTTTATAAGCAATTGAATTTATATAATAGTGCCAATCAATGCATACTTTTACTTTGATTGTTTTGGTGGTTTACCCTCAAATGACTTATTGAATTGAGTGTTGTACCACACTCTTATTCTTCTCGTATCTGTATTGTTCAGCTGTTACCCTGTGAATATGACAGCTGTCCAGTTTTGTTGTTCACAGGGTATCTGCTGATCTCTTAATCATACACTTGGTTTATTACATCAACCTGCTCCTGGTACATTCCTATCTTTGTTGTTCACTTGACCTTTATCTAGTTTCCTGATCTGCCTGAACAGGTTTCTGACATTTATTAACCCTTTTATACTTCTAAGATAGATGCTATATTTTAATATGGAAAACATACCAAAATACTTAACTATTGTCACCTCCAAATTTTTCTCTCACAGTCTCCCTAGGCTATGGTGCCTGCTTGGACACCCCCAGGGCAATCTGGGAATTGTAGTCCTGTGAAAAAGCCCTGTTATGTCAGATGATGGGTTGCTATGTCATAGGTGTTGTCAAAAGGTAAGCAGTCAGTTTATCTTCAACATTTGTAAGTGAATTTAAATTCATGTTAATAACTAGATGTGTAAATAAAGAAAAAACAATAGCGATGACTCCATTTATGCCTGGCTGTTGCTTGGGTTGCAAAAAAGTGAAACAGTTTCCATTTATTATTTAGCAATTAATTTATTTTTCAAATATTGTTGAAAAGTCAAACTTCAATTGTTAATGAAAAACTGTTTATATTTGCTATGAATCATGTAGAGTGTCTTATGATACATAACATTTTTTGTTTCACCATTAGGTGAAGAAGGTATAAATTCTTTCCTGATCTTACTCTGGAACATTGTGACATATAGCTAGCCGTGTGAATTATTTGAGGTTAAACTCCAGTATCTTTAAGTGAATGTCCTTGTATTTTATTTATGGACATTGCAAATATAAGATGTACTGGAAATTGAAGTTGTTTGAATTCAAAAGGGAGTTAATTGGAAATCATCGGTATACGTGGAATTAAAACATCCTCTCCCTTTCCGATTCCAGTTAGAATAGTAGACTCGATTATGTGTGGATGACAATTGCCACATTTCCACATTTCTCACAACCTTGATATGTAATTTTTTTTTTCTGAATTAAATTAGAGTTTAGGATGAATCACTTTCTTGAGGACACCAGTGGAAATTAAGGGAAGTTCATTAACGGCTGAAGTCAGGAAGCACTTCTTTATGCAAAGAGTTTTGGGAATCTGGATCAAACTACCAAGACATTTAGTTGAAGTAGAAACCTTTAACAATCTTTAAGAAATATCTGGGTGAGATATTGGAACAGCTTAAGTAAACAAACAAGCTTGATGGACTTGATGATTTCCTCTTGTTTGTCCAATTTCTTATGTTCTTACTATGCTGTTGGAAGTAAGAGTCACTTCACTTACTATACTTCGCTCATGAGGAGCTCTCTTTGCTATGCAACAGATCCTTTGAAACAAGATCATCCTTGGAGTGCTCTTCTTCATTTTCTAACACTCTTCTTCTGCCTTTGTTTCTCTGGTATGGGTCAGTTTGCTTGTCATCTGTGACATTAATAGAAAATCTTTCAGGTAACTTACTTGGGTCATGGATGGTCCTGAAAGGGTTCTTCATCATTAGGTCATTAGAGAGAGTGCTATCACTGCGTTAAGACTTCTGGACAGTGGTTGTCTCCCTTTGGCATTCCACTCAAACATTTTCCCATAAGAAAACCCAGTTGTGCATAGATTGCGTGGTGTTCTGCATTTTATTTTACATTTATTTCAAATATTTTCCCTGAGTCTGCCTGATGGGGATAGTGGGATATAAGAAATGAATTTAGTTTAAAATATTTTAGGCAGCAGGGTGGCACAGTGATATACCTGCTACCTCACAATAAGGAGACCGGGCTTCAGGTCCTGAGTACTGACTGTGTGGACTTTGCATGTTCTCCCCATGTTTGTGTGGGTTTCCTCTGAGTGCTCCAGTTTGCTCCTACAGTCCAAACACATGCAGATTAGGTGAATATTTGTTGTTATATTGTGTGAATGTCATAATTGAGGGACTGGCATCCTGATGGACATGGATGGCGATTCCTTGCCATGGACGGGATACCACAATAGAAAGATGTGGATGGACACGGGTCCCAGCTGGGTTGGTTGTTGGTACCTTTCCCACCTGCGGGGTCTTAATGAAGAACAGAAAGAGACCACTTCCAGGGGCCATACGTTCCACCTATGTACAGGGTGGCAGAATCCCTCTTGGAGGAACTCCCATTTGAACACCTGAAGGGCATATTGGGAGCTGTAGTCCTGATGTGCAGCCCTGTTGGAGTACTTGAGATCCAGCAGGGAGAGCTGCAGGGGAACATTACTGTTACTTTGGGGGTTTTTCTCTTGGCCCAGAAGTGCTTCCGATGTGCACCCAATGATTGGTGGGATAGGCTCCAGCTTTCCTGCCTTACATAAAGCAAGTTAAGATAATAGGTGGATTAATGAACACATTTTTACTTTAGGTCAGAGTTGCGTAATGGTGCAGTTTGACAGGAAATTCTGGTAGTTTTAAAAGAACATAAAAGAACTGGGTGTGAGTTTGACATGAAGCTGCAGTTTAACAACAGTGAAACCATACACGTGTGATAAACTTGTATATTTGTGTTTAACTTGCAGACATTCCAAATTGTTTTAGAAGTACTGGTGAAAGGTGTCTTGGACAGTTGAACCTCAGCCAAAATCAACTACAGTATGGTATGTACATCTCCTGTTTAACAAAACAAAGGTGTATTGCAGCATGACATTTCGCAGATTCTACAGGAATGTTCTCGTCTTGCTTTGGTTATGTGTTTTGATTTGAACTTTAGTTTTGGTTCCTGATTCAATTCTCTTGTCATTCAAATAAAAAAGAAAAGAATCAAGAGTCCAATATACTGCTGAAGACCTCAAACTGAAAAATTATACTTTCGAGGAAGCTGAATCAAAGCATGTGTTTTCAAAGAGGCCTACAGTGCCTTTAAAAATATTCAGTCCCTTTCACTTTTTTTTACATTTTGTTATGTCGCAGCCTTCTTTTAATTTTTTTACCTCATCCAACACCACTCAGTACCACAGAATAACAATGTTAAAGCTGGATTTTAGGACATTTTTCAAATTTATTAATAATAAAAATTTGAAATATCACACTGACAAGTATTCAGACCCTTTGCTATGACACTTGAAATTTGTCTCAGGTGCATCCAATTCTATTGATCATCATTGAGATGTTTCTACACCTTATTTGGTGGAGTCCACCTGTGATCAATTCAGTTGATTGGACATGATTAAAAAAGGCACACACATGTCTATAGAAGGTCCACAATTGACAATGTGTATAAGAGCAAGAACCTTGAGCCATGAAGTTGAAGGAACTGCCTGATAGAGCTTAGAAACAAATCTGGGGAAATCTACAAAAACATCTGCAGCATTGAAGGTTCCTAGAAACACAATGGCCTCCAGAATAACGTTGGAGCAACCATGACTCTATCCAAAGTGAGCAATTGGTTGCAAAGGATCCCTCAGAGCTCCAGATAACTTGTGTGGAGATGTGAAAAATGTTCTGAAGGACAACCACCACTAGAACTCTCTAATCTGGGCTTTATGGGCCAGAACACACAAAGGTGTACTTGGAGTTTGCAAAACGGCACATAAAGGACCACAGACAATTAGAAACAGGATTCACTGGTCTGATGAAACCAAAATTGAACTGTTAGGCCTCAGTTCTAAGCATCACGTAAACCAGGCACTGCTCATCCCTTGTTCAATGCCATTCCAATTGTGAAGACATGGTGGTGGCAAGCTGTGGGGTTGTTTTTTAGCAACAGGAACTGAGAGATTAGACAGGGTTGAGGGACAGCTGAATGGAGCAAAGTACAGAGATATTCTTAATGAAAAACTTGCTCCATAGTGATCTACTTCAGACTGGGCCAAAGGCTCACAATCCAACAGGACAATGACCCTAAGTACAAACAGGATTGGCTTTGGGACAACTCCAAGAACTCCTATTGTATTGTTATATCATACCTCTCCTTATCTGTGTGTGTATTATATTGTGAATTTTGCATCTACTGTATGTATCTATCAGTCTGTCTATCTTGGGGCACTAGCCTGGTGAATCCTGTTTAATAGACATACCTATTAAATAATAGGAAAGAAAACTAGATGAAAGTCTTGTCATCTTTTCACAAAAGGTGACTGAAGAAGAGATTATCCTCTCACAGTTGTTGGTTCCTAACTGAATACCGACTTACAGGTGCTGCTGGTCGTCATCCTCTCTGAAAGCAAATGGGAAGAAGGTCTGACCCCTGGTCTGGGGATTAATTACACTTCATTTCAGGGCCTTGATGATGCCCTCTACCATGCACATGCCTGACTCTATCTATCTATCTATCTATCTATCTATCTATCTATCTATCTATCTATCTATCTATCTATCTATCTATCTATCTATCTATCTATCTATCTATCTAT
>JANRMT010062826.1:3108509-3128509 GCA_026402145.1 Polypterus bichir lapradei | reverse complement strand
TGAGCACTACTTGAGTGGTTGCGGGTAAACTACATTTTAAAAGACGGTATAACAGAATAGGTAAGTAGTACTAACAGCAGCTAAAATGTATATGGATCATCTCTCGGTAGTTGATCCCTTTTGAAAGGCGCTACACGACGGCTGTGGTATAGAAATTACATTTTCTATGTGAACGTTCAAATTTCTGCCTCTGGCAATGTGTCTCACCGGTATTACCAGCAATTAAAGAAAAATTGTTTTGTGTCCTCTGCAGTGTTAAGAGAGAAAGGCTTTGGTTTGGGATAAAATGAAAAAAGGTGTAAAGAAAGGAAAGTTGCCTTTTTCTTTTATATAGTATAGAGAGATGTGTTCGGTGACGTTATGATTGCCTTTTGGGTACAGTCGCGGTGGGTCTTGTGTAGACTGGTGAGACGTCTCTGCCATTAATCGGCTGTGATGGCACTGTCAGTCCTCCACTCGTGTGCGTGTCTTTATAATCCGAGCTGAGGACCTCATAATCGTATACGTGCAAAAGAAAGTGTGAATCGCCTTAACATTATTTTTCCATGGTGTAGAAAAGGGGTCCCGTGTTTGCACTTGTCTGGGCTATAGCTTAGGGGGAGGATGAAAAAAATTAAAAGTGCTCACTTTGACATAAGGCAGAAGCGCAGTCAGCGTCTCAAATCCCAGCACAGCTATGCGCGCGCGCCGGCTGCTCGACTTTTGCTGGGCAGGAGACCCCAGTTTTTGTACACACGTTCCACAAATGAGACACACGGGTTTACCGGCAATGTCTGTAAACATATACTGTACTCAGCCTCCCATCGGTTTTTAAAGGCTCTATGTTCAGAATCACCTTTTCTCTTTGGCATCGTGTGGGCTAGCTTGGCAATAACTTGTAGCATCATAAGCTAGACTTGATTAATGTGGTAAGTGTTCGGCAAGGCAGCTGAAGCGCTGGATTATGGGATCTGTAGTTTATTGTGTTACCAGCGCTTCATATCCCCGGGCCATTAATAACAATAATACAGTATATAAAATGATCTCGCGGGCCGGATATAATTACACGCCGGGTCGGATGTGGCCCGTGGGCCTTGAGTTTGACTCATATGGACTAAATAGAACTTGAAAAGAAATATTTTTTGGAATGTGATCGCGCAAGTCAGATCTACTTGACGCGCACTACAGTACATCGAGCCCGCGTGCTATTGTGGTTTTGCTTGTGTACTTCAGTAAGTTACCGTCCCCTCGCTCTTACTTTTTTACCGTTCATCTAATGAATACACTGAGTATGGCTTTACCAAAACAATCATTGATCGCGAATAAAGTATCCATTATTCATGAAGCTTCAATAGGTGACCTGTCTTTCTGCGTTAACTGCATGCGTTTTCATACGTCTCAAACTAAGGGGATGCGAGGTTAAAATAAATCGAGAAGCGCGCGTACATACTTAGTGCATCCCCTCTCGGGAATCGAACCTCGAACATGGGCTCTACAGGCGAATGCTCTACTATTGCACCACGGCATATGGTTTGTCTATTTGAGCGTAGCAATGTAATTCGGTTTTTGTTCAGCACTCTTTGGAACTGTTGCTTTTTGTCTGCGCATTGCGTTAGTTCACGTGAGCCGCTGAATATGGTTTTGATATGTCAGTCGCTCGCTTCTTATTGTTTCGCTGCCTTCTTAATTATATAATGCATGTTTTTCAGCGCTTTTTGGGGCTCTTCCTGGTTTTCTACGTAATGCGTGATTACGTGAGAGGCGTTATGATGTCACACGAAACTCCTCCCCTCGAGCTGAACTCCATTACAGTAAATGGAGAAAAATAGCTTCTAGTTATGACTATTATGAGTAGAATTTCGAAATGAAACCTGCCCAACTTTTGTAAGTAAGCTGTAAGGAATAAGCCTGCCAAATTTCAGCCTTCTACCCACACGGGATGTGATTTGTCAGTGAGTGAGTGAGTGAGTGAGTGAGTGAGGGCTTTGCCTTTTATTAGTATAGATCTATCCTTTTAATCTTTATAATTATAACTACCAACGTAATAATAGGCTGCATGGCAATAACTCTTGGGGAAATAGGAAATTAAGACCGAAGCTGTCTCACTTCCAGTTAAGACTATAAAATGGCATCAAAAATTCAGAATCAATGTGTCCATGATGGGGCAGTTAACTTCGTGAGCTGGAATGTTAAAGGCCTGAATCACAAATTAAAGAGAAAGAAAGTAGTCTCTCACTTAACAGGTCTAAACGCTAAAATAGTATTTTTACAGGAGACCCATTTACTAAGCAAGGATCAGTTCTGGCTGCAAAAGGACTGGACTGGCCAAATGTTACATTCTAGCTTTACAAAGAAAACTAGAGGTTTAGGAATTCTCATACATAGAACAGTCTCATTTAAAGCATCAGATGTAGTATTGGATCCTGAAGGGAGATATGTGATGGTCATGGGAGACTTATCTAACTGTAAAATGATTTTGATAAATGTTTATGCACCTAATGTTGATGATAAGGAATTTATACAAAATTTATTTGCATCCATTCCTAATCTGAACACTCATAAAATTATAATGGCTGGGGACTTTAATTGTGTTTTAAATCCACTCTTAGATAGGACTTCTACCAAAGGGGGAACGGCATCTAACACCGCAAAGATAATTACAAAGTTTATAGCTGATCACAACTTATTAGACCCCTGGAGGTTTTTAAACCCAAACTCAAGAATATATTCTTTCTACTCACCAAGTACATCATTGCTACTCAAGGATTGATTATTTCTTTATAGATAATAACTTCTTGTCTATGATAAATCTTGCAAATACGATGATATTGTTATTTCTGAGCATGCACCTCTGAAATTGGAGTTAAAGTTACTATGCCCCAGACACTCACCTTGCAGCTGGCGTCTCAACCCGCTTCTATTAGCAGACTAGAATTGTACAGAATTTATATCCAAACAAATCAGCTTCTTCCTAGAGACAAATACATCCTCAGAGATTTCTACAGGAATACTCTGGGAAACTCTTAAGGCCTTCTTAAGAGGACAGATTATCTCATATCTTTCCCACAGAAATAAATTAGAAACTAAGAAAGTAGCAGAGATAAAAAGCGAAATTACTAGAATAGATGAAGAACATACCAGACTACCAAGCGAGGCTCTACATAGGAAAAGGTAGGCTCTGCATCCAGAACTAAACCTCTTGACAACTAAAGAAACTGAACAACTAATTTATGAATCCAGACATCATTACTATGAACATGGAGAGAAAGCTAATAAGCTTTTAGCTCAACAAATTCGCAAGCAAGAAGTGCGCAACGCAATCTCAGTAATCACCAACACAAACGGAGATAAAATCATCGACCACAAAAATATAATTCACACTTTCAGAGACTACTATAAATCCCTATATACTACTGAGTTTAAAGAATACAATACACAATCTAATGCATTTCTGTATACATTACAGATACCACAAATAGACACTTTTAGTGCGGAGGAACTTGATAAACCTCTGGTTTTATCAGAATTACTAGATGCTATATAGTAACTTCAAGGCGGAAAAGCAGCAGGCCCTGATGGCTACCCTGCAGAATTTTATAAGAAATTCTCCGCTCAGCTAGCTCCCCTCCTATTAGCAACATTTACAGAAGCCAGAGACAACCAAACTCTTCCTCAAACCTTTCGCCAAGCACTAATCACTGTTTTTCCAAAACAAAATAAGGACTTATTACAATGTGCATCATACAGACCAATTTCACTCCTGAATAATGACGTTAAAATACTCTCTAAAATCATAGGATGGAGAAAGTGCTCCCCTCGGTAATATCACAAGATCAAACTGGATTTATCAGGGGCCGACAATTATCTTCAAATCTTCGACGCCTGTTTAATGTAATATACTCACCAACGAAATCAAACACCCCAGAAATGTCATTATCATTGGATGCAGAAAAAGCATTTGACATGATTAAATGAAAATACCTTTTTACTACATTGGAGAAATTTGGGATTGGCCCGAATATTTGTGCATGGATCAAATTACTTTATACCAATCCAGAAGCTTCAATTTGTATCAACAACATTTGTTCAGACTACTTTAAACTAGACCGTGGTACTAGACAAGGATGCTCCTTGTCACCGCTACTGTTTGCAATCGCCATTGAACCACTGACAATACATTGTCGAAATACTGATCAGATAAAGGGTATTATCAGAGAAGGACTGGAACAGAAAATTTCATTATATACAGATGATATGGTACTGTATATATCATACCCACAAAATTCTGTGCCTGCAGTCTTAACAGCACTCACAGAATTTCAAAAGATCCTGGTCTCAGAATTAATCTAAATAAAAGTGTACTTTTTCCAGTGAATTCTCAAGCATATAATATTAGATTAGACACCCTACCTTTTATCATTGCAGAACAGTTTAAATACCTAGGGGTAAACATCACACATAAACATAAAGCTCTTTATCTACAAATTTTCGCCGTCTGCATGGAAAAAAGTATGCAAGACTTGCATAGATGGTCAACCCTTCATCTCACTCTAGCTGGAAGAATCAACACTGTCAAGATGAATATTTTTCCTAAGCTCCTTTTTTTATTTAAAAACATTCCAATATACATCAATAAATAATTTTTTAAGCAATTAGATTCAACAATAACCTAATTTATTTGGAACTCAAAACATCCACGTATCCAAAGAGCGACCCTACAAAGACAAAAGGCAGAAGGTGGCATGGCTCTACCTAACTTCCAGTTTTATTACTGGGCAGCAAACATACAAGCTATAAAAACCTGGACACAAATAGAAGAACATACACAGGCTTGGTCCGCAATAGAAGTAAAATCCTGCAGTACTTCTTTATATTCCCTGTTCTGTGCCCCAATAAACGCAAGTTATCGGCAATATACTGATAACCCTTTTGTGCTTCACTCACTTAGAATATGGAACCAATGTAGAAAGCATTTTAAGATGGAGAGGCTTTTGTTTGTGGCACCTCTGCAGGAAAACCACCTCTTTCAACCCTGGCGAACATACGTAGTTTTTAATATCTGGAAAATATTTGGGATTAACTTCCTTAGAGATCTTCATATAGACAACGTCTTTGCATCCTATGAACAATTACATTCCAAATTTAACATTCCAGCTACACATTTCTTTCATTATGTTCAAATTAGGAACTTTGTTAAACAGAACCTTCCCAATTTTCCTCATCTTGCACCCTCATCCATGCTGGAAAAAATATTGCTCAATCTCAAGGACTTAGACACCATCTCTGCAATATATAAAATCATTTTACAGTCCCTCCCTTTCAAGGATCCAAGAGGACACTGGGAAAAAGATCTCTCAATTAATATATCAGAAAAGGAGTGGAAAGTAGCAATGCAAAGAATTTACTCGAGCTCCATATGCGCAAAGCATACAATTATACAACTCAAAATTATATATCGAGCACATTTGTCTCTTCTAAAACTCTCGAAAATGTTTCCAGGGCATGATCCAACCTGCGAACACTGCAATCAAGTCCCAGCCTCACTAGGTCACATGTTCTGGGCTTGCACCAAATTAACATCATTCTGGACCAAGATTTTTAATTACCTTTCAGACAGCCTTAAACTCACAATCCCTCCTAACCCATTAACAGCTGTGTTTGGTGTTCTCCCAGATGGGTTTAAAGTGGAGAAGGACAAACAAATTGTGATTGCATTCACTACACTTTTGGCATGCAGACTTATTCTGATAAACTGGAAGAACCCGAACTCTCCTCTTTTAAGTCAGTGGGAAACCAATGTGTTATACTATTTGAAATTGGAAAAAATCAAATACTCAATTAGAGGATCTGTACAGACTTTTTTCAAAATATGGCAGGATCTAATCAGTAATATTTTAAAACAAACTCTTAAAGCACAGAGGAAGCAACTATTTCCATATTTCTTTGTCTTCTGCATTCATCTCTATTGACTTATCAAACTTATTAATTTAGGTATGTTTACAAGCCTTAAATTTTACGCCGTTTGCCTTGCTCTCTCTCTCAGGGGTGGGGTCAATTTGTTCTTAACTCAATTTTACTTTTTGTAAAAATTGATTGATTTGTATGGAATGATTGCAATAAAATTAATAAAAAAAAAAAAAGACTGTTCACCTCTCAATCGCACTTCGGGACGCACATTGGCATGTTGTCCCGTTTTTTGGTCCCAATAAAGTTCAGAAACCTCACACAATATAAAATCCGTACTTCAAATTGTTCAGTATCCATACTTCAAATTATTTACACTTCTACAAGTGAAATCTAAAACCCACCTAAGATACAAATTCACTGCGTTGCTCACTCTGTGACAACATTAAAAAATGGGAAACTGTAGGGTAGTGATGACATTGGCCAGTGTCACCAAACCATCACTGAGCCAATGAGGAGCTTACTGAATTTGTACTGCCAGTGATTAACCCATTTTGTCCCACTAGAGGAACTTTTGCCAAGGCATCCCTTGTAGCAGTCTCTACATTGGGCCAGTGTGGTATTTAATTGGGTATTCCCAAGCCCACACTGCTCATGGTCTGCCCATAGGCACTCGCTGGGGGCATGTTTTCTATGTCTTCTTGAAGTAGCATCCACATTGGACCCATACAGTTTTTAATTGGATATTCCCAAGTCCACAGTGCCCATGGTCTACCCACTGGGTGCATGTTTGCTATGGCTTCTTGTAGTAGCCCCCACATTGGACCTGTGCAGTATTTAATTGGGTATCCCCAGACCCACACTACCCATGGTCTGCCCACAGGGGGCCACCGTGTACATTTTTACTGGGGTCAATCTTGTGGCAGCAGAAACTCCACAATGGCAAAGCCGCATTGGTCCTTATTGATTAATGGTGAATATGATATTGTCCAATTGGTTATTAATTAGTGGGGACAATACCTCTGTATAGGAATAGTGGAGTTTTGGTCTTTCTTTTCATAAAGGGGGAAAAGAGATTTGCACCTTTGGCATCTGGCATTGTTTTGATGACTCAACCCATTACCCAGGAATTGCAGGGTGCAGCATCATCTACAGTTAAAACAACATCTCCTGGCTTGAAATTTCTTCTTGGTGTTAACCATTTTTGATGTTCTTGAAGTATTGCCAAATACTCTTTTGACAATCTTTTCCAGAACAAATCAGCCATATGCTGAACTTGCTTCTAGCGTCTTCCAGGGTAGTGGTCATTTTTAGAAAAGAGTCCAGGAGGCATGCTGGGATGTATCTTCAGGAACAGCAAGTGATTGGGTGTGAGTGCCTCCAAATCATTTGGGTCATTTGATGTCTTTGTGAGGGGTCTGTTATTGTTGATTGATTCAACTTCACACATCACTGTGTGTTTGTTGGTTAAGTATTGAGTTTAGACTCTTTCTTATACTTCTGATTTGTCTCTCCCATACTCCACCTTGATGAGAGGCTGATAGTGGATTGAAAATCCATTTAATTTCTTTCTTCATCATAGTGTTACTAATATTTTTCTTGGTGAAGATTTTTAAGTGCTTCACATAGCTCTCTTTCAGCTCCAGCAAAGTTTGTTCCATTATCTGAGTGCATGATTTTAACTTGTCTTCTTCTGCAAATAAATCGGCGTATGGCATTTAAACAGGAGTCAATGTCTAACCTGTGTGCAAATTCTATCTGTACAGCTCTGATTGTTAGACAAGTGAAAATGACTCTGTACCTCTTGACCAGACTTCGTCCTCTTTTGACTTGAAAAGGACCAAAATAATCGACTCCAACATTGGAGAAAGCTGGTTGGTCAGGTATCAAACAAACTTCCGGCAAATCTGCAATTTTTTGTTCTGCTTTCGCATTGTATCTTCTGCATGTTGCACACTTTGAAATGATTTTTCTGATAGTTGAATTTGTTTGAGGTATCCAATATTTCTGGCGTAAACTGTGCAAGCATGTAATTGCGCCCACAATGTTCCTTCTACCAAGGGCTGACACTCAACTCCTCCTTTGGAAAGCTTCTACTGAGGTGCTAGAATAGAGATTCCAAAAAACAGTTTAGATGACAATCTCAAGAGAAGTGACACAGATATTGTCCAGGCTCTGTGACACTGGAACAACTCATTGGTGTTGCATAGATCTATAAGGGATCTTGAAAATTTGACATTTGTCTATTTGTGAGCTTTATTGACCTTATGTTGTTCTGTGACTTGATGGTGGTCTAAGAATTACGTTACGTTATGATGTTCTAGGAATTTGGGGTTGTCAGGGCAGCCACTAGTCAACCTTCAAATTTGCATATGGGTTGTTTTGTTTGCATTCTTGGTGTTGAGTGAAAACTGTTTAATGTGGTTGCTGGGCTCTGCCAAGGGCATATCTAGTCTCCTCCTGCATTTGTGACGTTAATGGGCAGTAAGTAGGAGGGGATCAAACATGTACCTCAGTGCTGTTTGCAGATGATGTTGCCCTTTGACCTCATTGGACTGACACCTCCGGTATGCACTGGAGCAGTTCATAACTGAGTGGGCAGCAGTGTATTGTGAATCGTTTTCTATAGATCTGAGGTTATGGTCCTCTTTAAGAAGAGAATAGTTTTATCCCAATACCGTTTCACGATACACTTCTGTTGAATGGTTTGTTTTGGTTTGAAATGGAAATTACTCAAAGATAGTGTTTCCCTAAAGCCTACATGCAGTGGACTCCTCCTCTACACCAGTGCCACCAGCATAGTGTGATTTCCCAATAGCATGTCACAACTATTTGATATCTGAGTTGGCGTTCACCCAGGATCAGCCCTTTTGCCATTGCTTTTCAATGTGTACATAGAAACGGTCATGGCAAGCATCCAGACTCCCAACCAATGGACTCGGCTATTCACAGATGATATCATGCTTGCTAAGGAAGAATGCCAAGACCTCGAGTACCTTACACAGCAACGGAAGGAGTGGCTAGAGGAAAGCAGACTGTGGCTCAACATCAAAAAGATGGAATGCAAATAAAAGTGTGGACAGCAGACAGTTGGCACCATCCAAATTTATGGACAAGACCTTAACAAAGTCAAGTTCAAGTATCTCGCCTTGCTTGTTAGCTCCAATAGTGACTCACTCCCTGCCACCTGGGCACACGTCAACACCACATAACTAAAATGGAGACAGGTGACTGGAGTCCTCTGTGACCGAAGAATGCCCCTCAATCTAAAGGTGAACATTTACAAGACAGTCACTGTATACTGAATGAAATGCTAGCCAGCAGCAAAAAAGCATGAATCTGTCCTGCATGAAATGGAAAAGAGAATGCTTTGATGGGTGCTTTGCCAGACCCGAATAGATGACGACGTTCACAAAATAAAGGGAGTGGCCCCAGTAATGGACAAGGTGCATGGACCCCACCTACAGTGGTACAGCTATGTGAAGTGCAGCACCGATAATTTGGTATCCAAGATGACCTTAAGTCTCAGACCACCAGGAAAATGACCATGTGGCCATCCAAAGAAGAGTAGGATGAATGGCGTAAAAGATGACATATGAACAGTTAATGCTAGCCCTTAGGATGCCTTTGATCATGCTAAATGGAGAACAGCGAGCAGAAGAGCAAACTCTGTGCCAAAGCTGGACAAATGCTAGAAAGTCATGAAGAGGCTGTGCTGCATTCTACAAAATGATCATTAGTTTTGTCTTTATTCTCTCCTTCACTGCTACTTCAGTAGGTCAAAAGTGTGTCTGATAACTAAGCCTGTCTTCTTCTTTTTTTCTTTTATTAATTTTAATTAAAAGTAAATATCAATCCTCACAATCAAATCAATTCAATATCCACCCAAAAGAAAGGGAAGAGAGCCAGCCAACAAAGCAATTCTTTGAAAGCACAGCAAGAAAGGAAGAGTATCCTTGATTCCTCGATTTAGAATTTTATTCTAAAATGTTAATGATTTGATTCTGCCATAGTTTAAAAAACGTTTTGAACAGATCCTCTGAATGAAAATTTGATTTGTTTTTCCAATTTCAGATATGCAGTATAGGACATCAGTTACCCCACTGACTTAAAAGTGGTGGGTTGGGATTCTTCCAGTTGAGCAAGACAAGTCTGTGTGCTAGTAGTGAGGTAAAGGCAATTATCATTTGCTTGTCCTTCTCAACTTTAAGCCCATCTGGGAGTACACCAGTCTGTCTTCTTAATGAACTTTTTGATTCGGTGGGCCTCTCTTGAAGTGGTTTTATCAGCCCAGCACATCATAATGTAGAAGACTGCACTGGTCACCACAGAGTTATAGAAGATGTGAAGAGTTTCACTACACACATTAAAGGAACATGCAAAGAAAGTGCCTGTTCAGATTTTTGTTCCTGTTTGTTATGTGACCAGTCCAACATGTCATTGATGTGGACCCCCAAGTACTTGTACCACCTTCACACCCACTCCCTGAGCAGTGACCAGGCATAGCGGCTCTTTGGAGTGGTGAAAGTTAATAACCAGCTTCTTCTCAAAGTCCTTCAACTGATTCATGTCTTCTGTCTCATCTCCCTTGCCAACACGCCTGATTAGTTCAAAACCATCTGAGAATTTCTTGAGGTGACGTGACCTGTTGTTATATTAATCGTAAAGGGTGAATCGTTTTTGGTTCTCAAAAGACTAATCCACATGAAGGCTCCAGAAAGAGACTTTATGTATTTAAATCTGTAACTAGCTCCATACAGCAAATAACAGTGAAGAGATGATAACAGATCTGTGAAATCCCAATGGCTCATGATTTTGACTCTTGATGCATAAAAAACACAGACCCAGTTCAGGTTTTCTAAATCTGTTTGTGTCCTGCTAGACAGCCTAACACACATTTAAGATTTAAGCTTTGATTTTCGTTTTTTTTTTTTTTTTTTTTTTACATATTTTAGGAAGTTTTTCAAAGCCTTAAGGACCATCTTCTTGTGCAAAAATCCTTCCTAGAGTGATATGATGCATTGCCAAGCAATGCTCTACGTGGAACCACACAACCAAGTGCCAGTAAAGAACCCTTATTTTAAGAGTGGGGTTGCTATATAGTAAAATTTCAGACAACATTAATCAAACAAATTAATATATCAATCAATCAATCTACAGCTTTTTTCATGTTGCACGAGGTGTCACTGAAATAAATAAAAAAATAAATACATACATAAAAAAGCAAGCAACAAAAATGTATTTTGAGTCATATTTCATTATTTATACTCATTATACTCATTATACTCATTATTTTCTTTTATTTTTGTTACATTTCATCCATCCATTATCCAACCCGCTATATACTAACTACAGGGTCACGGGTGTCTGCTGGAGCCAATACCAGCCAACACATGGCGCAAGGCAGGAAACAAACCCTGGGCACGGCACCAGCCCACCGCAGTGTTACATTTCACAATTGTTTTATTTATTTGCGTATTTATTTATTTTATTTTGCCCGAATAATTCCGCTACATGTTGCACAACCGATACGAGGGATTTCATTAAACTGTAACAAACAGTACTCACTAGGATTATGTTGCAAAATAAATCAAACTCTACACCTTTTGATCACGACGCATATATTTAAATTTGAGTTACCTTTTTTTTAAACTACTGAACATTCAGATTTCCATTACATTTTCCAGACATCTGCAAGAATGGAGTCGCTAACTTTGATGCGCGCCAGTTAAGTTACGTACACTACAAAACCCATAATGCACCGTGCTCTAAACCCTATTTCAGATAGCGGAGCCTCGCAAAGCTCCATGGGATTTGTGGTTTATGTGGAATATAATATTCACACTTCGGAAACTCGGTGGAGTGTGAAAGTGTCGGAGGAAGCTGCTACATTTTGCGTTAAAAACTGTGAGTATGCAATAACAGCAATACATTTCTTATATACGCCCATCGCTGCTTTAGAAAAAGTAGACAAAACTGAGTTGCATGATGGTATTTTTTAATATGTCTGAAGTAAATATCAATACGCTTTATAAAATGTCAGTGACATTTCTGGATGCACCATAGCTTTAGTTAGATTATAATTTAACGTGCCACGTTTGCGATTCCTGCTGGGAAGTGTCTACTTAAATTATTGTGGGACAACTGGTAGGGCACCGCCCAGTAAAGTGAGCGAAATCACTGCAGTGCGCCGCGCCTGTTCCAACTGTTTGATAAAGGCTGGCGCAGATCCTGCTGGATTTCACTGTACCTGCCTCCTCAAAAAATCGCAATTAAAGGCTTTGCAGTTTTGATCGAGTGCGATCCACAGATTGCTCCACTGTGGTATCTTTATTTCACAGACAGAGGTGGGCTTCAGCGAAGAAAGAACTTTCGTTTTCAACATAGCTTGAGATCCACAGAAGTGCCAAAGAGAATGTGTAAACTTCAGGGAGTTGAGTTTTTTAAAAAAACGAGCATTAAGAAAGAAAGCGAAGAAACCACAGGTATAACGTTCACAGGGTGTACGGATGAAGTTATTTTTCAGGAGTCACAACGGATAATATGAAAACAAAATGAACTAGAAGACATTATTCTTAAAGTTCCTTATACTAACAAACTCGTAGGAAAAAAAGAAAAAAGAACAATCCGTTGTGCAGCAGCCTATGAGTGCAAAAGTTAGGAAACGGGAAAGACAAGACACATGGAGAATAACGGAAAGCGGGGTGAAGAGTAAGAGGCACTTTATAGAACAATACCTTCATCCCCGTTCTGTCCTGCCCATGAAATTACTTTGTCATATGATTTATTAATTATTGTACTTTAAATTATCTACATAGCTTTTGGGTGTTTAGTTTAGAAAGAAAGTATTCCCTATAAATAGGGAACATAGAGGAACAGATGCAAACAGAACAGCTTTAATTATGACACCAAACACAATTACATACACTACTGATGAGGGCTGCAATAGCAATATGTGGAGCTAAATAAATTAGGCCATAATAATAATAATAATAATAATAATAATAATAATAATAATAATAATAATAATAATAATTATTATTATTATTATTATTATTATTATTATTATTATTATTATAAAGCAGTTTGAGCATGGAAAAGGTGCTATATAAATAAATTATTATTATTATTATTATTATTATTATTAGTAGTAGTAGTAGTAGTAGTAACAAACAATAATTATATTTACTCAGTTCTGATGAGGGTTACCATGACAATATGTGGAGCTAAAAAATTAGGCCATCCTATTCTGAACAGTTTCTTTCAGCCTCTCTCAGGGAATTCCCACATGGCTTTCAGGAGAGAGAAAATCCCCCAGTGTGTCTTGGGTCTGCCCCTGGGTTCTCTCCCAGTGGACTGTGCCATGCGTACTACAAAGTGAGGGTGGCCTGGTGGCATAATGGCTATAAGAATGTTTTATTCTTTTACTTTTTATAGTTTTAATTTTAAATAAGTTTAATTCTGTTTATTTTTAGAAAGCATATTTAGACTAGGGGTTCCCAAATTCAGTCTTGAAATACCACCATGGTTACAGGCTTTCATTCCAACCAGTTTCACAAAGCAGTGGGTCACTCTTATGTCTCAAAATTGACTGGTCTTTTTTTTTCTTTTTCTATTATGTATTCAGAAAAGTGCTTTTGTAAGATATATGCATTTAGAAGAAATGTAGAAATCTGTTTTCTTTGTCAGAATTTTAAACACTTAAATTTCTTTTACCATTTTTTTATTTCAATTCACCTTATTTGTGTGGAGTTTCTTTCTTGAATGGTATAGAAATGCTGACAATTAGCGTTAAGCAATGCAGACACAGGTGCAAATGGCACTGAATATTATAGCATAGTACATTGTATGTGTCGATAGCATCCCTGTCTTTCACAAATGGCACAGTCAGCAGGATTTCTTGGCTATCTGAGTGGCAGGAACCTGTTACTCAATACATTTTGTTGTGAAAGACAGAGGTGCTATCAAGCTCCAAATCCCAGACATAACTGAAATGCACACAGTCACAGGTTCAAATAACAGATCTGATTTTTCCAAATACTGTAACTTCCAAACAACAGAGAATGTAAATGAAAGGTGAATCCTTCCTTTTCTCTCTTCTATCCCAACTCCTCTCCCTCTCACAAGTGTTGTCCTCTGCCTCCCAAGTCCTGACTCTAGTGCAGTCCTCTTTAAACCGGATCCTGGGAGTACTCCCGGTGTCTGTCCACAGCCTGAATGAAATACTTTCGGATATCAGGCGGACGTCTCTAGAAGGCAGGGATGATTCCTCTCTTCAGCTTTCTCTGGCAGTAGGCATGGCATACAACAGGACTGTAACATGGAACTGCACTTCCCAGGCAGCCCTGTGGGTTAAAAAAGTAGGGGTAGCAACACAAGAATATATCCCTCCAGTGTATTGGGAGATTATAGGCTCTGCAAAGGCCAACTCCTCAGATCACTTCATCCTTCTGGCCCCCCATCCTGGCAAGGGGTCAGTTGTTGACCTGGTTGGGGCACCAGACGATCTGTAACAACAAAACAGAAAAGAGCTTAGTGACTTACATAGTACATCTAATACATCCAATTAACCAACGGCAGTATAACTGACTCTTACAAAAATTCCAGGGGAAAGCTGGGTAACACGGCTAGTGTAAAAAAGAGAAGAAAAAAGACAAAATAAACAATTTGATAATTTAGAAGTAAGACTGAAATATTTGTTTGTGAACCTGGTTGCAATGAAAACCTGCAGCTGCAAGGACTGAATTCAAGGACTCCTGAAATAAACAATTTTGATGCACTGTATGTGTGAAAATTGATAAACATTACAGTTCAGAAAGCCATGACATAAACTTCTTCCTTAGATATATCATCATGACACAGAACACGTTTTTATTAAATCAGTTGCTGAGGAGAAATATCAATATTGTGGAGGCAAAGAACCAAAGTAAATATGAGGCAGAGCAATATAACAGCTTCATTGGAGGACAGCAATCAGACACCATGGTAGTCAGGTAGCAGTTCTGCTTAATCAATCAAAAGGCAAGCTTTTTATGTGTAGCTTCAATCACTAGTAAAATAATAATACATTTTTGACTTCCCTAAATCAGACTGGAATATGCTGAACAATTTAAATCACCATGGTTCAAATAAAATAAGGGGTCCTCTAACCCAACATTGACCTAACTGGAACTTTCTCATCTAGTATTGGCCTACCTCTTTTTCCTAGAACACTATCGCGGACATTTCTTAGCAGTACAAAATCACATGATGAACTGCATCTTCAGTGTAAGAGCACTTGACATGACTTTAGCCAAATTTAACTGTCAACTTAAAGGCAGTCAGCTCTATAAATCTTGCAATAGCCCACTTTTTCACAGCAGATTTTACTAAGGTTGCAGAGCCTTAAGGCCATGTCACATTAGACGACTTTCCCAGCGATTTTCAGTCATAGCCTTCATTTCCACCACCTTAGCAAATCAGAGGCAGTTGCCCAGCAATTCAACCCAAGTAGTCCACGAATATCCCTGACAATCAAACAGGTTTGATTTTATCCTAAGTCATAGAGGTGAGCTCTGTATGCATGAGCACTGACAACCAATGAATGCTTATTTTGAAGTACCAGGCATTTAATGCAGTGATGAGGAGTAAAATTGCTCTGGGGTGCTATACAATAGCTGACCCAATGCTCTGACCTTCAAAGATCATGTGAAAATACGGATATCAAGTAAGTGTACCAAATACCAAAATAACGAATGCAGGTGTTTTGGACCTCTCAAACTAAGAGAAGCTTGTTGGTCTTATGTCTTGTGTTTTATATATTATGACCGAATGCAAAAAAAGGAGTGAGATTTTGTCAAAACATGCCATACCTGTTAACACTTCATACACCACCAACTCCATAAGGAGGCACACTATTGGCTGTCAAAAAAAGGGGCAAGCGTGCCTGTCTGGAAGGTTAGCACTCAGCTGGTAAATGTCACATGTCTAGCGATATTCAAAATGGTCAAACAATGAGATCAGCAACTGCAGTCGCCAAGTCTGACTAGCTCTATGACTAGAAGTCAATCTTACGTTGACTTTATTACAGCAACTAGAGTGTAATGGACAAAACTTTTGTGGCAGAAAAAGGAAATGACTTTATTCAATACATTTACAGACATGGACAAATTTGTTGGTATCCCTCCACGAAAAAATAAGAACCCACAATTGTTCTCTGAAATAACCTGAAAGTGACAAAAGTCATTGGCACCCACCATTGTTTGTTCTGTATTTAACAAAAATTAGACTTTACTTTTGAGTTTGGATTCAAAAGAATATTTCAAATAATAACACAAATGAACAATGGCATGAATGAAAATGATGGGACCCTCAACCTCATATTTTGTTGAACAACCTTTAGAAGCCATCACTGCATGCAAGTGATTCCTGGATCTCTTCATTAGACTTCCACACCTGTCCACAGGTCATTTGGCCCACTCGTCCTGTGCAAACTGCACCAGCTGGGACAGGTTGGAAGGGGTTATCCTCCAGACTTCATATTTCAGTTCTCTATATTGATGTTCGATGGGATTCACATCAGGGCTCATAGAAGGCCACTAGAATAGTTCAACATTTTGTTCATAGCCATTCTTGTTTGCTTTTAGCTGTGTGTTTTGGCTCATTATCTTGTTGGAGGATCCATGACCTGAGACCGAGGCAGAGCTTTCTGATACCGGGCAGTACGTTTCGATCCAGAAGGTCTTGATTGCCTTGAGATTTCATTGTTCATGGCTCAGTTGCTTATCAGAAGCAGGCTGCTTCTAATTTTAATATACCTGATCCATTAGTGAAGTATACCTTCCAGGTGTCCTCAGAGTTATGTAACACCAGCTCTGGAAGGGGCAGGACCTTGTCTTTACGGGAGGTGGCACCAGCACTCCGTGGTTTTCTCTTCCTTCCTTCAATGGAATCAGAAAGGTGTTACACCTAATTCCTTCCCCGTATTAGTCCAGCACAAACCCATAAAATGCTTGTACTAGTAAGGCCCTCATGTCAGACACCACACACATCACAAGTCCAGTGATGTGCTCAAATCCTCAACTATAATCCATTTTTTTTCTCCTTGTAACAGGTTATATTTGTTTTTAACACGAAAAATGTGCTCTCCACATGCACAACTCACATTTATATGTTTCAGGGGTTCTTTTTGGGAGACTTTTCAGCCATGTAGGGTTTAGCCATCATAATTGTAGACTTGATATTGGTTGATGACGTTGAGCAGAGCATCATTGCTCTTTGCTGTTTAAATCATCTTCATGAGACGTTGGATGACGGACGCTTAGTGAACTTTGAACTGATTGTTCAAACCCACATTTAAGCAGAATTCACTTATGGTTGTCTCCAGACACATATATACAGTATTACACGTCCAGCTATGTGAGACTGCAGTCCATCATGTCTGTGACAAATAACTACTTGATTCCATTATCTTACCCAGTGTAAGAACGCTTGAGGGTGCTTTTGCCTCTTGAACTCAACAGACAGATACGCAGACACAGGGTAAAAGCACAAAGAAGATCTTTTACTTATTTTTTCTTGTTCAAAGTGCCCTTTAAGCACACAGCCTCCATAGACAAATAAAGAAACGATGAATCAATGCAATTCTCCTCCACTCTTCCTAGCAAGCTCTGTCCTACTATCTCCCAACTCCGGCTCGCTTGCTGGGTCTTCAGTAGTCCTTTATATAGTCCTTGACCCGGAAGTGCTTCAGTCCTTCCAACAATGTGACTGGCTGGCACTTCCAAGTCTAATAAAGAACTGAGATTTTCTTCAGCCCGGAAGTACTTTGGGGCTACCGTCCTCGTGACTACCTCGTACTTCTGGACTATAAGGAAAGAATACCTCCCCAGGTCATTCAACAGCTTCTCCTGGTGGCACCCATGGCACCCAATAGGGCTGAGAAATTGAACTCCAAGTCCCAGGATGCCCTGCAGGAATCCGGGGCACCACTATACTCCAGGGGCGCTGCCATCTAGCGTTTTGGAGGAAGCAGTGTCGGCAAGCAGCTGCCTTTCCCCATCCTTCCATTCCAGGGGAGTCCCGGCCGCCCATCAAACCAGTTAAGCATGACAGTTATCATCTTCTAGACCCTTATGTTCTCTAAAACCTCAAGTCTCCAGTGTAAAGCTAATTGTAATGTAAAATAAAATTCCTGTTTGTATGGACTTGGATGACATGGTGCCTAAAATAATCTGTATTCTTCTTTTAGGGTTGAAGCTGATGATTTTCTATCAAAGGGCACTATGGAGGATGCTGACTGAGCTCTTCAGTTTCCCTGTTTTCGTTTTTTTGTATTTTTATAGTGCTGTTGCAGGGGTTTCCTTCCTAGTGACCCCATCCTGGAATGTGTTCTCCTGATTGCAGCAGTGGACACTAGTGTCTCCAGTTTTCTTGGAAGATTGTTCCGTCTAGCTAGTAGGTGATGCCCTTTTAGGAATTTTTAATTTCTGTGAAAGGACTTCAGGAGTTCTTTTTTGACGAGATGCCCTATGAATGGTGGAGCACAATGCAGGCCGGCCTTCTACTCGGTGGCTGGGTTTTGCCATGTCTCGTATGGGTCTCTTGTCCATCCTTTGTGCTCAGTGAGTTCAAACTGGCCTTTGTGACCAATTTCAGCCTATATAATTGCAGCTGTAGCAGACCACTGTCTGTCTGTGAAAGGATCAACTCCAATGACTGCAACTGCACCACTCTGTCCTTCTCCATGCTGCACTGCCACAATGGCTCTTGTCACGTGAATGAGGACAGTGTCACCATCTGGTACACATCTCCTACCAACGTCGCTCTTCTCCTAAACAATTCCAAAGTGCAACACCTCTCCCTGGTGAAGTGTGATGCTGAAGTTTCCAGACCATCTCTGTATGACTACTTTGCAGTACAGAAACTGAAAAGGCTGACCGTGTCCTACCCCAATCGGTATTCGGATTTTTCTCATGACATCCTTCTGGAAACAGCAACAAAGTCTGGCATCAGTGACGTAGCCAGCACTACCATTATCCACCTGTCTATCCTTGCAGGCAAGCAAAGTATGAAAGCCTACACCGTTCAGACCGTCGGCTTCAGTCATAACAGCTTTCCTTTTCTAAACCTGAGCATATCCCAAGCAGATCTGGCGAATTATCAAAATGCTTTAATAACATTTGTGTACTGAAGTGCTTGTGCTCATTTTGATCTCTCATCCTACAGTATAAACAGTATTCTGCCAGCCAATTATTATTTATATCATTCTCGCTATTTCGACAATTCATAGATTCTTGATGAATGGAATAAAATGCTTTGCTTTGCAAATCGTGCAGTCGAATTATCATGAGTGAAAAGATGTATGGGTGGAAAAAGAATTTAACATGCAAGCTGGCATATCCTGAGACATGCCGATCAATACAAATCTATTTATCACATTTCACTTTTGTCAAACATGATAAATAAAATCTGTCAACAAGTATAAAACTGGAGTTTATTGTTCTGTTTGTAAGGCTCATGAGCACACATGGAGGAAATACATAGAGTAATAGATGTACGGAAAAAAATGGCTTTCTACACAGTAATGAATTAGCCACGTTCCTTACCAAATGTGCCATTTTTTATCTTACTTGTATGTTCTCCTACTAGTTGGCATTTGCCTGTCTTCACCTTTGGCTTTAGACAGACTTGGCTTACTTATATACGGTATATATAAAACTAACTCATTGTCAATGTTGTCAATAAAGTCGATGTTGCATTACGTGACTTCTAGTTGAAAGGATATGTCAGTCTTGCTGAATGCAGGTGCTGATATCATCACCGGACCATCCCAAATTAGACCAAAGCAAACCACAGGGCATATCAGATTTAGTGACTGCTCAGCTCAGTCGTGACAGTCAGTGTTGCCTGATGGAGTCAGTGCTCTATGAAGGATTAACAGCTATGGTGAATTTAACCAAATCCTTGATAAAGTGGATGGGTTAGAGCAAAGGGGTCAGGTGGAGAACTTTGTTTAGTGCAAAGAGAGCTTCTGTAAAAAGCCAAATTTCCACCTGGGGACAAATAAAGTTCTATCTATCTATCTATCTATCTATCTATCTATCTATCTATCTATCTATCTATCTATCTATCTATCT
>JANRMT010062826.1:3064290-3091666 GCA_026402145.1 Polypterus bichir lapradei | reverse complement strand
AGCACTTTAAAACACTGCTGAAACACACATTACTTTAACATGGCCTTCTCATAACTTCACTTTAACTAAATTCTGATACTCTGTATGTTCAATTCATCATAATAACTATTCATGGTGGCTCTGAAACCCGTACTAACCCCTACTCTCTCTTCTGTTTCTTTTCCAGTTTCTTTGTGGTGGCGGACTGCGCCACCACCACCTAATCAAACACAGTGATGTTCCTACATTGATGGATTAAAAGCCGGAAGTCTACATGACCATCATCATCAAGCCCTTGTGTGAGAACCCAAAATACAAAGAGGACTGTTTCATTTATGTGAGGTAGATTGCCCAGAGGGGACTGGGCGGTCTCATGGTCTGGAATCCTTGCAGATTTTATTTTTTTCTCCAGCCGTCTGGAGTTTTTTTTTTTTTGTTTTTTCTGTCCACCCTGGCCATCGGACCTTAATCTTATTCTATGTTAATTAATATTGACTTATTTTATTTTCTTACTGTGTCTTTTATTTTTCTATTCTTCATTATGTAAAGCACTTTGAGCTACATTTTTTTGTATGAAAATATGCTATATAAATAAATGTTGTTGTTGTTTACGTGACCCCACCAGAGTTGAGCAGACGCCAGTGTGAGTCCAGATTTCTAGCTACTCTGACCCCAAGGGTCTCCTCTCTTGAGCCATGGCCATCTTGAGGCTCTCTCTGCAACTTTGATGATGTTCTTTCTCTCTCCTTTGATGCCCAAACTACTAAAGGCTGTGACCAGAGAACTGGCTGTAAATCCCCTGCACTTGACCTCCACTGGGAGACACCTAGCTCTCCATCCTGACTGCTAACAGATGCTGACCAGTTCCACATACTTGGAGAGCTTCCTTTCACAGTGTGTTCAGGCCTGGCAAGTACTTCTTTTCAAAGGCTTCATTCAATTGATCTTTTAGCTCCAGCAGATCCAAGTACTATATCTGGTGGATTCAGACACAAGGACTATATCTGGTCACAGAGTGGTGGCTGCAATGTGGCCAGGGAACTTCAGCTGTCATCCAAGGTCCACCAATAAATGCCAGTCTCTTGCTGTTGCCAGGATGCCTGCAGACACTGATCTCTTGGTAGGATTTGACTACTCTCCAGCAATGACAAAGGCGACGGTCTTCTTGAAGGGTCAGCACTGCTTCACCCACTTAAGTCCTGTGCTGATTGCTTCAGTGATGGTCTTCAGGACTTGATCGTGCCTCCATCAATAGCCCTTGATGGCCCTTTTCAAGAGCCCTTGTACAGATGCTGAGGATGTGCTCTAGTATTCCTCGCCTGGAACACAGTGGGCATGCTGGTGTCTTTGCTATGCCCCCACGTGTGCAGGTTTGACAGGCTTGGAAGCATGTTGTATACTGCCTGGGTGAGAAATCCGATACAGTAAGGTCAGGCAATGTCACTATCCTCTCAACCGTATTTTCCCATCTAGTCCTAGCTCCCTGCTGCTTCATTCCCATAGCCTTGAAGGATTTCCTTCCTCTACTGCTCTTCTGCTCTCACCTCCTCCTGAACTAGATGGCGTGGTACATGGTACGTATGCATTTTCCTTGTAAAATTGTGTTCGAAAGTCCAGCGTTTTGTATGAATTTAAACAAAAATATATAAATATATATATATGTGAACACTAGTGGGCTCCTCAAACCAAACAGACAGACAATGAGGACACAAGTTAAAAGCACCAAGAGCATGTTTATTTTTTTCAGGTGCTTTACAATGCTCTCCTGAACCACAATCACAAGTTAACAGGCTACACATCCCACAATTATTTTTCTCTCTCTTTCTTTTCTCCTCCACACCTCCCAGCAAGGTTTGTCCACCTTCCACCTGACTCTGGCGCGCCGACTGGGTTTGAGGTGGTCAACCCGGAAGAACTTCTGTGCTTCTGGGTTAGTGGAAAACCTTGTCTGCCATGGCCCTTCCACAGCACCCCCTGGTGGCACCCACAGCACCCAACAGGGCTGAGATAAAGAACTCCATAGGACTGGAAATCCAGGACCTGTGGGAATCCAGGGCACCATCGTAAACCAGGGGAGCTGCTGCCCTCTAGCTTCTTGGGGGGGGGGGGGGGCCGTCACCCGGGGGGGGGGGGGGGGGCAGTACCCTAAAAAAGCTGCCTTTCCCCATCCTTCCATATCTGGGGCATCCCAGCCGGGTTGAATATATATATACCAGCAAACCCGCGATTCTCGAAAGAATCGCAAATCCAAGAATGGCAATCACTTTCTGTTCCCTCCGATATTTGGAGGGAAGAAAAATCATGGAGGGTGGGTGCGTCCTGGGAAAGTTTTCATCTAATTAAATAAACATATTTGTACTAAAGCGGTTTCTTTTTGGAGCCGTGACTTATCTGGTTCTGGTGTTTCAGAAGCACGTTGTAGGCGCCTGCGTTCATTGTTTATATCCATGCGGTCTCGTTTTTGTTTTTCTATGGCTGTGTCGTTAACTAGAAGTCATTTGCTGACGGCGGCGGATTCGCTTGCTGAAGTGACCATGGCGGCGGGTTCTGGCCTGGAGGGCTACATTACTAAACGAAGGTGGTGTATGCGGTGGTGTGAGTGGTCGCGTTCGGGCTTGCTTGTGGCCTCTGGCATCTGTGCATATATATAACCTGGTGTGCACGCCTTACCTCAAGTTTAGTTTACAGGTCGTGTTGTGTTGTTTGGGCACCACCTACTGACTCTGGGAAGCCGCTGGGTTTGACTCTGGGGCGCTGAGGCTCAGTGCGCGTGCGCTTCGGTGCGTCTGGCATCCGTGCATATATACAACCTTCGTTTAGTAATATAGATATATATACATATATCTACTCTATATATAAAATCCTAAGCCTAAAAGTGCAATGATTTTATATGACTTTTTATGTCACGTTTTCAGTCACGCTTTAAATCGGGCTTATTTTAAAACCTACATACAGTGGTGCTTGAAAGTTTGTGAACCCTTTAGAATTTTCTACATTTCTGCATAAATATGACCTAAAACATCATCAGATTTTCACTCAAGTCCTAAAAGTAGATAAAGAGAAATCAGTTAAACAAATGAGACAAAAATATTATACTTGGTCATTTATTTATTGAGGAAAATGATCGAATATTACATATTTGTGAGTGGCAAAAGTATGTGAACCTCTAGGATTAGCAGTTAGTTTGAAGGTGAAATTCGAGTCAGGTGTTTTCAATCAATGGGATGACAATCAGTGTGAGTGGGCACCCTGTGGTATTTAAAGAACAGGCATCTATCAAAGTCTGCTCTTCACAACACATGTTTGTGGAAGTGTATCATGGCACGAACAAAGGAGATTTCTGAGGACTTCAGAAAAAGAGTTGTTGATGCTCATCAGGCTGGAAAAAGTTACAAAACCATCTCTAAAGAGTTTGGACTCCACCCATCCACAGTCAGACAGATGTATGTATATACAGTATATATGTTTGGTATCATTCTTTTCAGAATTTATCGAACTTTAATGTGATGTTGCTAGATTTTCAGGTTCTTATTTTGTTTTTAAATTATAAACTAAAAAAATATCAAGAACTCACGTCCCGCAAGACGAGACTTTGTGCCAAGAGATTTAACCACGCCCGGGGCCGGAAATAAAAGACAAAAGAGTAGGACAGCTGCTGTCATGCAGATCACGTGGCACGGCAGCAGCAGCAAGCCAGCAGCTGATCGAGCAAAGAGGAGGTGAAAAAAATCTGTATTTGTTTCCCATTGTATCACCATTTAAGAGGGGGTTTCGGAGGAGCGACCGCGTCTCCTTGGGGTGTGTTCAGCCCCCGTCTTCACAAAGCGAGTGGTAGAGACGCGAAGTGGTCGGCGCATAGCACAGGACAGTGGCAATGGCGAGCGAAACTAGCAGGGGGTAAGCCCTTTAGTATATATATATATATATATTTATGTGTTGTGAAGGACAGCCAGGTCCCATGCCCGGCAGGGACGCCCCTGCTGCTTATGTTCCAGGAGAGCCATCATGGGCAGTCCAGTACCTCCCCCGGGATGCTTGGTGGCAGCCTCCCTGGCCGATGGCGATTCCCCAACCACCCGCAGGGCTCCATGGGAGATTGAGTCCTCCACAGCCTGGTTGGGGGCTCGGATGGCTGCTAGGGGGAGCTGCATTGACTCAGCAGCCTGGCTGGATAATTCTTCAGTTCCACCCGGAGGTGCAATCAGGACCAGGTGGTCAAGCGCCTGGAACACTTCCGGGTGGGTTTTAAAAAGGACCAGCCACCACCACTCAAGGAGCCAGAGTCGGGAGGAGGAGGACTAAGCTTGAGGAGGAGTGGTGGAACAGGAGAGAGTGTTTTGGTTGTACTAAAGTGGTTTTGGGACTGTGTTGGGCCTGTGGGACACGGGGAAGGTGTGCCCCACAGCTGAAGAGAGAAATAAAAGTGTGCTTATTTTAACACGTGCCTCTGCGTCAGTCTGTGCCGGGTCGGGCACTATATAGCGCCTTTTTACAGTGTATATATATATATATATATAAGTCACACATGGGAAACAGCTGAAGGGCCTAAACAATAGTAATTTTACGCCAGACCAGGAGGCGGTGGGGTGTACTGACTGTCTCTCTCAGTCCCTTGCAGACCTTTCCCGGCAAATCCCGCCGGCCACGATGATGACATCACTTCTGGGCACAAGGACACTACTCCCAGTTCCTGCACTGATGACATCATTTCCCCTCCGGGCCTTTGAAACTGCCATCTTGCCTCAGTACAGGCAGGTTCTGTTTTGGACTCTGTTGTAGGCACATCGTGCTATCATAAAAAGTGACTTTTGCAGCTGAGAAAATAATATACGGGTGGTTGCCCCAACTCTTTATGATGTCTCCAACTCATTCTTGTGACAATATATATACAGTATATCTTGCCTGCAGTGGTACTTTCAATTTAGGAAATGGGGCACTAAGCTCAACCTGAAAATAAAAGACTAAAACTTACCAAATGCGTTCTCTTTGAGTTTCAATAAAAGAAACATTTCTTCTGAGTTTCCAATGATTGTTTGTAACAACAAAAGGAATCTGGAAATAATCGCCTTATTGCATATTCCTGTTACTGTTTTTCTCAAGGTAAGGATACATTTTCTATTCACTTGTTTAAATAACAACAAAACCGACCATGTGACACAAAAAAAAGTTTACAGTGATTTTATCTCTTTAGAGAGGAAACCACTCCCATGGGGTGTTAGGGTTAGATAGATAGATAGTTTATTAATCCCAAGGGGAAGTTCACGTACTCCAGCAGCAGCATACTGATAAAAAACAATATTAAATTAAAGAGTGATAAAAATGCAGGTAAAACAGACAATACCTTTGTATAATGTTAACGTTTACCCCCTTGGGTGGAACTGAAGAGTCGCATAGTGTGGGGGAGGAACGATCTCCTCAGTCTGTCAGTCGAGCAGGACAGTAATAGCAGTCTGTTGCTGAAGCTGCTCTTCTGTCTGGAGATGATCCTGTTCAGTGGATTCTCCATGATGGACAGGAGCCTGCTCAGCGCCCGTCGCTCTGCCACGGATGTCACACTGTCCGTGTCTACAATAGAGCCTGCCTTCCTCACCAGTTTGTCCAGGCGTGAGG
This sequence comes from Polypterus bichir lapradei, assembly GCA_026402145.1. NCBI lineage: Eukaryota > Metazoa > Chordata > Cladistia > Polypteriformes > Polypteridae > Polypterus > Polypterus bichir. The sequence continues at coordinate 3,086,077 of JANRMT010062826.1, read as the reverse complement.
CATCCCTCTTCTTTATGCTGCCTCCCCAGCACACCACCGCGTAGAAGAGGACACTCGCCACAACCGTCTGATAGAACATCTGCAGCATCTTCTTGCAGATATTGAAGGACGCCAGCCTTCTAAGGAAGAATAGTCAGCTCTGTACTTTCTTGCACAGACCATCAGTATTGGCAGTCCAGTGCAGTTTATCATCCAGCTGCACTCCCAGGTATTTATAGGTCTGTACCCTCTGCACACAGTCACCTCTGATGATCACAGGGTCCATGAGGGGCCTGGGTCTCTTAAAATCCACCACCAGCATCCAGGTGTAAGTGGTTTGAGTCGCACCATTTAACAAAGTCCTTGATTGGGTTCCTATACTCCTCTTCCTGCCCACTCCTGATGCAGCCCACGATAGCAGTGTCATCAGCGAACTTTTTCACGTGGCAGGACACCGAGTTGTATTGGAAGTCCGATGTATATTGGCTGAACAGGACCGGAGAAAGTACAGTCCCCTGAGGCACTCCTGTGTTGCTGACCACAATGTCAGCCCTGCAGTTCCCGAGACGCACATTCTGAGGTCTGTCTGTAAGATAGTCCACGATCCATGCTACCAGGTATGAATCTGCTTCCATCTCTGTCAGCTTGTCCCTAAGAAGCAAAGGTTGGATGGTGTTGAAGGCGCTAGAGAAGTACAGAAACATAATTCTTACAGCACCACTGCCTCTGTCCAGGTGGGAGAGGGATCGGTGTAGCATATAGATGATGGCATCCTCCGCTCCCACCTTCTCCTGGCATGCGAACTGCAGAGGGTCGAGGGCGTGGCGGACCTGTGGCCTCAGGTGGTGAAGCAGCAGCCGCTCCATGGTCTTCATCACATCATCAGTTAATGCTAGGGTAGCAGTCTTTTCTTTTAAATTTGCAGATTCTTATAATATTGATTTTTTGCTTGTTGTTCAAAAATGACATTTACAACCTGTTTTACAATTGTCAGTACTCGACCATTGTCTTGGCTTAAATAATTTTTAAGGCATTTATTTTCTGCCTTTACCTGTACTCTGTTAATTCCAATGTGAAATGCCAGTGTGGGCAAGATCATTTTTAAAATGTAAAGAAAACACTGGACTTTGAAACACAATTTTGCGTGGAAAATGCACATATGCCATGCATGTACCATGTCGGTTTGTGAAGAAATAACTATGACTTGAAAAATACCAAACGTATCCTTTATCTTGAGGCAGTTACTACTCATTTCTTCAGAAATACAAGGCAGACATTGGATCAGAGAGGCCAGAGCTTCAGGGTCATCAGGCGCTATAGACAAGTAAAGCTGTGTGTCATCTTCTTAACTATGGTGTAATGCTTGTCATAGATATTGTGAGACTTGCCCGGACACCACCAGTCGGAAACCACATTTTTATAAAAGTCACATGTTTATTAAACATAAATAAACACAGTCCAAATCACACACAGTGTACTCAACACTAATCCTTCCTGTTTTTGGGCTTCTCTCAATGTCCTTGACCGCCAATCTCCTCCTGGGAGCTTCGTCCTGCTCCCTCTCCCGACTCTTGCTCCTCGACTATTAGGAGGCGGTGCCTTTTATTCCTGCCCAGATGCATTCCAGCTGGCTGGAAACGATCTTCCGGCAGCACTTCTTGGTATGGTGGAAGTGCTGCCCTTTGCCCCGGAAGCACTCTGGGTGTCCCTGGCAGGTTCATCGGCCATCTTGCCTGGTGTGACGGAAGTGACAATTCTTCTGGTCTGATGAGGTTTACGGCATCCCCTGGCAGTGGCCACGGGTCCCAACGGGTTAAACTCTTTTTGTCCCTTTCCTGTGGTCCTCTTTTTATCCAGGGCGGTTGCCCTCTCATGACCCAGAAGCTCTAAATGTCTCTTTCCAGTCCCTCCAGGCATCCCGGCCAGGTAATGACCGCGGCAATCTGCCACAATATGTGTGGGTGTCACTGGCAGTTTGCACCTATCCTTAGCCCTGTTAATGGAGAAAAGGCTGAATGTGCAAGGCCGGCCAATGGTTCATGGGGAAGGGAGCACCTGGCTTGGAAGACCAAACAAATTGTAAGGGAAGGAGCTGACCAGAGAAAGGTGAAGGAGGAGAAGAGGACACAACCAAAATGACAAGAGGGAAAGCTACTCAACGCGATGGAAAAAGTCAGGCGAACCCGGGTTCATTTCTGTAAGAATCTCTTTTCTTTTCTTATGAATGAGGTGAAGTCATTCGGGAGAGGACCTGACGGGCCAGCATAAGGCATTGTGTAGTATTATATTTCCCAAAACAGGAGGTACGGCTCGGCACATACTTTGCTATAACATACTGTATAACATATGCCTAACAGTGAATTTTTAAAGGACTCTGATTTCATTAATTTTTTTCACATTTGTGTATTAGTGGTGTATGTTGTTGACTGCTTTGTTTCGTGATTCGCAGCGTAGTACTGTGTGTACAGGGGGTTTGTTTGTTGTGTCCAATTCCTTACTTTACAGGGTAATAACAATTCTCTTGTAACACAACTTTGCTTTTGCTGGTGTGTTTCTGTACTTGTGGTGGTGTAGTGGGATGTTGGTTGCTTGCGCCATGGATCATTTCTTCATTTTTTATTTCTGAGTGGCAGCACATATTATAATCGTGCCTGCTCAGGAAGTGGTACAATCTTATGTATCTGGCCTTGCATGAGCATGAAGATTGAAAATAACAGCAGGCCCAGAATTGATTCTTGCAGTACCCCCCACATCATAATATTGTGGATCCTCATCAAAATTTAAAAGAATTTTCAACCAGTTAAATAAGATGAGAAGCCCACCAAATCAACAAACTAAGAAGGTGGCCCCAGTTATGGGATGATCTCTGGACCTGCTGGAGTTAGTAGAAGAGGAGAGGATGAAGACAACTTTGAGTGCCATTATGAACAATGCTACCTATCCTCTCTCTGCACACCAACACTGAGGACTCAGCTAAAGAATTACCTGGCAGAAGTGTGTCAAGAAACGCTACTGGGGCTCATTTATACCAACGGCAGTCTCCACTGGGACTACACTCTTACTTTTAGCCAAGACAACCATTTTTTATTTTATTGTTGTTATTTTTATATTTCCGTATTTCTTGAGCTTTTATAAAAGTTAAATACACCCTTGGGACAAGTAAAGTACTGTCTAAAATATTTTTTTTATATTTCCTTTCTAAGTTAAGCACAATTTTGTAGTTCTCTTTCTAGAACATTACAAAAATTTCGTAACTCTGTGAAAGGAAACATAGGAAGTGGTTTCTCACACTGTTGGTAAACACCTCTGAAATCAGCAACCAGCAGCATCCGCTTCAGCATTTTTCCAGTGATCTGCGTGACTTGCACTAGGGCCTCCTAATGCCTCACATTAATATTTGTTCAAAGAATTAAAGGAAAGGTGACACTGTGGGTGCAGATGAAAAGGAAAAAAAATCCAATTTTTTGTTTATATTTCTACAAAATGAGCCTCATGTCAAACTATATAACTTTTCAGGTGTTTTTTGAGTTGAAGCCTTCATTTATATAATCTCAAGAAAATCACAGTAAGTTAGCCAGTCACAACACACACACATCATCAGTTGTGTAAAAGAATTGACAATCTACAAGACTTTTCCAGCTATTTCCAGTTGAAGACTTCATGTACAGGGTGGTCCAGATCTAATTATGCAGATCCAGATCGTCTGGATGACTTTGATTTATGTGGGGACGATTCCAGTTTGGCACGAAGACGATTCTTCATGTTGTCAGTTCGCACACTTCTTGATGGTCCAGGATTTTTCGGGTGATTTTCTATGTAATAAACTTAAATTATAACATAATGAAAATTGCATAATTAAATCTGGACCACCCTATACATCATCTTAGCACATTGAAGGCAGACATGGTCCACTCCTGTGAACTCAGTCATGTAGTATGACATCTCCAGCGACCACCCCAACAAGTCGCCTCGACAAAACGATTTGGTCTTAAGTTGCAGGGCTGGGCTCCATGTGTGCAAGAGCTGAGTGCCAATGAACACTTGGCAGGAAGTATAGTGAATATAATGCAGCTATAAGCAATAAGGAACATGGGAATTTTGGGCCTTGCAAACAGAAGAGTCGTTGACCGAGGGAACACACAGTCCACAAAATGAACTGATCCGACACCAATCAGGTTGCTGCTTTTAATATATACAATGTCCCCAGAATAAACTGGCACTAGATGGCACATAAAAGTTCCACAAAATAAAAACAGCAAAGCACAAATAAAGTCAGGGCATTTCAATGTTCTGTCGAGTGGCCAATATTTGGATGACAACTCCTTTCCAAAATGAGACATGCCATGCTGGGAACGTTTTGGTTTTACAATGGAGGAACCAGAAAGGTCAGAGTCAGTTTCCTTGCTTGGGTGGGTTCTTGGGGTTGTGAGAGATAAAGGAGATGATATTATCAGAGATGGCACCCCTCGTGTTGTGGAGTGGTAGTGCTTACCTTGGATGAGCCCAGAATGCGAACCTTGGACACACATGCATGAAACCTGTAAAGCATTTATTCATGCAGTTCCTGGTTCTGCCGGGCAGCATTTCATTTGCTCTCAGAAAAAGGGACGAGCTCAGGATACTTTGGAAATTTGAAACTCTGGACACCAGTCCACGAGAGAGCTGACTCATGCACACCCAGGCTATGCGGCCTATTAAAAAGTCACCAATGTTAATGCACACGTCTAAGGCAGGGGAACTCCTGTCTGGTCCTGTAGGTCCGAAGGCTGCAGGCTTTTGCTTTAACCAAATTTTTAAATAGAACTTATTTATTTACTACTAAATCAATATCTTTGTTTGGGTCTTAGCTAATTCATTTGTTACGATTCAGAACACTTAATGGCCTATTTTAGTTTAAAAAAAATGTATTTAGGTTTTACCCTGTGCCCTGTGTTGGCTGGGATTGTCTCCAGAAGAACCCCATGACCCTACAGTGGTGTGAAAAACTATTTGCCCCCTTCCTGATTTCTTATTCTTTTGCATGTTTGTCACACAAAATGTTTCTGATCATCAAACACATGTAACCATTAGTCAAATATAACACAAGTAAACACAAAATGCAATTTTTAAATGATGGTTTTTATTATTTAGGGAGAAAAAAAATCCAAACCTACATGGCCCTGTGTGAAAAAGTAATTGCCCCCTTGTTAAAAAATAACCTAACTGTGGTGTATCACACCTGACTTCAATTTCCGTAGCCACCCCCAGGCCTGATTACTGCCACACCTGTTTCAATCAAGAAATCACTTAAATAGGAGCTGCCTGACACAGAGAAGTAGACCAAAAGCACCTCAAAAGCTAGACATCATGCCAAGATCCAAAGAAATTCAGGAACAAATGAGAACAGAAGTAATTGAGATCTATCAGTCTGGTAAAGGTTATAAAGCCATTTCTAAAGCTTTGGGACTCCAGCGAACCACAGTGAGAGCCATTATCCACAAATGGCAAAAACATGGAACAGTGGTGAACCTTCCCAGGAGTGGCCGGCCGACCAGAATTACCCCAAGAGCGCAGAGACGACTCATCCGAGAGGTCACAAAAGACCCCAGGACAACGTCTAAAGAACTGCAGGCCTCACTTGCCTCAATTAAGGTCAGTGTTCACGACTCCACCATAAGAAAGAGACTGGGCAAAAACGGCCTGCATGGCAGATTTCCAAGACGCAAACCACTGTTAAGCAAAAAGAACATTAGGGCTCGTCTCAATTTTGCTAAGAAACATCTCAATGATTGCCAAGACTTTTGGGAAAATACCTTGTGGACTGATGAGACAAAAGTTGAACTTTTTGGAAGGCAAATGTCCCGTTACATCTGGCGTAAAAGGAACACAGCATTTCAGAAAAAGAACATCATACCAACAGTAAAATATGGTGGTGGTAGTGTGATGGTCTGGGGTTGTTTTGCTGCTTCAGGACCTGGAAGGCTTGCTGTGATAGATGGAACCATGAATTCTACTGTCTACCAAAAAATCCTGAAGGAGAATGTCCGGCCATCTGTTCGTCAACTCAAGCTGAAGCGATCTTGGGTGCTGCAACAGGACAATGACCCAAAACACAGCAGCAAATCCACCTCTGAATGGCTGAAGAAAAACAAAATGAAGACTTTGGAGTGGCCTAGTCAAAGTCCTGACCTGAATCCAATTGAGATGCTATGGCATGACCTTAAAAAGGCGGTTCATGCTAGAAAACCCTCAAATAAAGCTGAATTACAACAATTCTGCAAAGATGAGTGGGCCAAAATTCCTCCAGAGCGCTGTAAAAGACTCATTGCAAGTTATCGCAAACGCTTGATTGCAGTTATTGCTGCTAAGGGTGGCCCAACCAGTTATTAGGTTCAGGGGGCAATTACTTTTTCACACAGGGCCATGTAGGTTTGGATTTTTTTTTCTCCCTAAATAATAAAAACCATCATTTAAAAACTGCATTTTGTGTTTACTTGTGTTATATTTGACTAATGGTTAAATGTGTTTGATGATCAGAAACATTTTGTGTGACAAACATGCAAAAGAATAAGAAATTAGGAAGGGGGCAAATAGTTTTTCACACCACTGTATATTAGGATATAGCGGGTAGGACAATGACTGACATGACTGACATGACTGTTTCCTGTTTCCTTAACCAGCCATCCGTTAACACTGAGGTACAAATGATAAAGAAATGACCAGCTATCCAGCTAAAGTGCTCTCATTTAAACCTGTGGTTATGAATCATGCAGTATCTGTTGTCACACATGCACATCAGAGGATCTCCATATGGGCTCAGTCAAGGTATGTAATAACCCACTGGGCTGAAAGGGGGCGCTGTTGATAACACTGTCTTCTCTTTCTCTTCTTGCAGCACCAAGAAACCGCCCAGTGAGGTCACCTGACTCCACCCTTTCCAGTTGACCTGTCCATAAAAGTGCCACATTCCTGAAAGGAGGAGCCATTTGCTAAATAGACAAACCGCTAGATGGAGCTCCCCTTAAAGTGACCCAAAAGAGTCATTCTGACTCCTATTTATTGGTTGAAAGTCTAGGCAATTTACGCCAAGACGGGCATTACTTTTGTTCTTTTTTCATGGGTATTAAACAGTACGACCCGGTTTTCACCCCAAACCAGCCAAACTGTGTTAATAAAATATTTACAAATTAATGAGAGAGAAGGGAAGGAGCAAGAGGGACAAATCTGTTCTGGACAACAAAACATATGGATAATGTTCTCAGAAAATGAAAAACCTACAATGGGATAAAGCTTGGTCTTGGAAGAATGAAAACACAAACAAGCCGTAAAATTAAACACCTATTTACTAGGCTTGACTTCTTATTATGAAGCTGGTTGGAATGAAAACCTGCAGCCACTACGCACCTCCAGGACCAGATTTCAGTACCCCAATCTACAGTATATAATGTGGGAGGCAATCTGAGTACATGAAGAAAAACATTTTCAAATGTCACAGTTATTATGATGCACAGAGTTTTTTTGTTGTCTAATGGATGGCATCCCGGCAAGGGCTGAACAGGGACCCTTGCCCAGCCAGGAGGCCAGTACAATGGAACGGCTGAGGGACATGATGACTGGTGAATATTTTCTTCCCCTTTACGCTAGATGGCGTCATCCCTGGGCTTTGTCACCCATTCGGATATCCACATGGCATGCTTGGAACTGGAGTACCAGAGTACGCCCTGTTTGGTTCTGTGGGTGCTGCCAGGGATGGCTACAAGGGTGTACAATCCCAGGTTTGTGGCAGAGCCATCTTAACAGCACCATAGGCCCCTGGACAATGTAGTGCACTGGGGCTCCTGCTTTGATAGCAAAACAGAAACATACATAGGCATCAGAAACATCACAGGCCACGGCAAGTGCCTATTGCGCCCATGCATTAAGATGGCCCTGGTTTGTGGGACTTCTGCATGATCCTAAGAATTTTTACCATATTATGTTCTTGCACTGGAGCAAAAGTTTCAGTTCTACTTCACCTCAGGGAGTCAGGAGTCGGGAGTCACCAGGCAGCACTCATCAGGAGGATGGTAGGAGCAAAAGAAACTATTGTTTATAATTGTTTTGGGTGATGTTGTGGTTTGGGGCACAGTGGCGCCTCCTTGTGGTTACAGGTATTAAATTGTGCTTATTTAATTGGGTTGTAAGGATTTTCACTTTGTGTAGGTGATGGTTTCTTTTGTAGAGCACTTAGTTAACTGATCATTTTCAGTTCTTGCACTACATAACTGGGTGGGGATTGGACTTAAGGGGGCAATCAACAAAAGAAAGGGAGACTCTGAGGCATGGTGATGAATGGAAGGTTTCCAGAGCCAGAATTAAATGAGAAACTAGAAGTCAATAAATGGTCATAGGGCACTGCTGGGGTGGCTCAGGAAGAGTCAAATTCTGTTTCTGGTGCGGACCATGAGCTGAAGTCGGGGCTGTTCTGTCTTAAGCAGGAAGCCACCACCATAAACCTTTCCCATCATAAATACGATATTCCCAAGTGGACCCAAAGAGAATTCAAAGTTCATTCTTGGGATCAGATTTATCCCCCAGTTGAGTGCAATTTTGGCTAAAGACTGTCAGGACGCTGACTTTGTTTACATATAGGTAGAAGTTTAGTAGTTTTCAACCATTTTAGTGTTTTAAATAAAGTTGGTAAAGAAGTTAAAAGGTCTGCTCCCAGTGTCATTGTTTGCACCTGTTCCTGGTTCCAGATTTGAACAAAGAGTGGGGTAATAGTCAGTCAGTCATTTTCAACCCCTCTTAGTTCTGAACAGGGTCATGGGCTAGCACAGGGCACAAGGCAGAAACAAACCCTCAACAGGGTGCCAATCCATGTCAGGGCAAACAAACCTACACGCACATCCCTACCACATGCTAGGTGCCAATTTAGTGTTGCCAATCCACCTGACCTGCATGTTTTTGAACTGACATGGAGAGAAAATGCAAACTCCATGAAGGGAGGACCCATGATGTAAACCCAGGTCTCCTTACTGTGAGGCAGCAGCCATACCACCGATGGCAGTGGTTTTGGTAACAGTGCAAAGAATAAAAGAATAGTTTTATCTGTGTGGGTGTCCTAAAGCCCATAATCCACTAGGTGGCATAGACTTTTATGCCTAGAGACACACAAAGAGCTGTGAGGTGGCAGACCAATCTACTAATGAACCATTCTGATTCTTATCTTACACTGTATATTTAGGTGGTGTCCTTATCTGAGGTGGCTCACAAGGTCACGACACATTACAACTTTCTTTCCCTCTAGTTTGACAGTTGGGGCACAGCAGGTTATGTGACTTGCTTGCGGCCACACACAGTCAAGCAAACGTGGGACCTGAGCCAACCAGGTTTAATGACTGGTGCTCTACCTACATAAGTTCAGTCATCTGGTTTCATCACATTTAGCACCTTTTATGGCTACGCACTACGAGCAAACATTTGATATTTAACTTGACTTTAGAACATGAGTCCTGTCAATTTCTATGAAAAACTTGCAGTTACTGTTCAAAACAATATGCTTTTAAACCACAAGAGGGCAACATCACATCATTTTTTGAAAGAGTTTAATTTTTAAAAGCTTTTTACTGTGTTTATGGCATTCATAAAGAAATATTATTTATACATACAGGCAATACACACATTTTTACAGAGGAAGCACTTTTTTGTGGACAACATCGTGTTATAATAAATATTATCAGCTGTGTGTTACCTGTAGACTGAGAGGTCTCCTCTCGTTTTTGTAAAAATTATCGTGTATAGAGTGGATAATCATACGAACACACAAAAAAGAAATGGACCAACATGCAAATCGTAAATTGATTTTATTCCTATTTTCCATTATTTATACCCATTTTGTCATGCTCATGGGCCAAAGGTACAAGGCAGGGACCAACCTTGGGCAGGATGCCAATCCACCACAGAATCCATCATAGCAGGTAATTAGGATATTAGAACATTAGAACACTCTAGACGAGAACAGGCCATTCAGCCAATCAAAGCTCGCTAGTCCTATCCACTTATTTCTTCCAAGAAAACATCAAGTCGAGTTTTGAAAGTCCCTAAAGTCTTACTATCTACCACACTACTTGGTAGCTTATTCCAGGTGTCTATCGTTCTTTGTGTAAAGAAAAACTTCCTAATGTTCGTGCGAAATTTACTCTTAACAAGTTTCCAACTGTGTCCCCGTGTTCTTGATGAACTTATTTTAAAATAACAGTCATGATCCACTGTACTAATTCCCTTCATAATTTTAAACACTTCAATCATGTCACCTCTTAATCTTCTTTTGCTTAAACTGTAAAGGCTCAGCTCTTTTAATCTTTCTTCATAATTCAACCCCTGTAGTCCTGGAATCAGCCTAGTTGCTCTTCTCTGGACCTTTTCTAGTGCTGCTATGTCCTTTATGTAGCCTGGAGACCAAAACTGCACACAGTACTCAAGATGAGGACTCACCAGTGCATTATAAAGGCTGAGCAGAACCTCCTTGGACTTGTACTCCACACATCGTGCTATATAACCTAACATTCTGTTAGCCTTCTTAATGGCTTCTGAACACTGTCGGGAAATCGATAGCTTAGAGTCCACTATGACTCCTAAATCCTTCTCATAAGGTGTACTCTCGATTTTTTGACCGCCAATTGTGTATTCAAACCTAATATTTTTACTTCCTATGTGTAATACAGTACTTTACATTTACTGATATTAAATTTCATCTGCCACAAATCTGCCCAAGCCTGTATGCTATCCAAGTCCTTCTGTAATGATATAACGGATTCCAAATTATCTGCTGATCCACCTATCTTGGTATCATCTGCAAGCTTAACCAGCTTGTTACTAATATTCCTATCTAAATCATTTATATATATTAAAAATAGCAGCGGCCCTAGCACTGACCCCAGTGGAACACCACTCTTAACATCGGCCAGTTCTGATGAGTTTCCTCACACCATCACCGTCTGCTTCCTTTGTCTGAGCCAATTCTGCAGCCATCTAAAAACATCACCCTGAACTCCCACTTCTTTTAATTTGATTCCCAGCCTCTCATGTGGCACCTTATCAAATGCTTTCTGAAAGTTCAGATAAATAATATCATAAGCTCCACTTTGATCGTATCCTTTTGTTGCCTCCTTATAGAATTCCAGCATGTTAGTAAAACACGACCTCCCTCATCTGAACTCATGCCGACTGTTCAGAATAACTCCTGTCCTTGCCATGTGCTGATCAATCTTATCCTTAATAATTTCTTCCATTAATTTTCCTGTGATGCATGTTAAGCTTACTGGCCTATAGTTGCTTGGATCTGCCCTGTCACCCTTTTTCTGTAATGGGATGATATTTGTCATTTTCCAGTCCTTCGGAATCTTTCCAGTACGCAGTGACTTCCTAAAAATATGTGTCAAGGGTTTATATATGTACTCACTAGCTTCCTTAAGAACACGAGGATAAATATTATCTGGTCCTGTTGATTTGTTTGATTTCATCTTATTTAATCGGAGCAGCACTTCTCCCTCTACAACTTCCAAATCCCTCAGTACCTCCTTAGTAGTTGCGTTTACCTCTGGGAGGTTATCCACTTGCTCACTTGTAAACACCTCAGAAAAATGTAAGTTTAGGGCATCTGCTATTTCATTGTCTGTATCTTTTAATTCCCTTTTACTATTTCTGATGCACTTGACCTCCTCTTTGACTGTTCTTTTACTACTAAAATACTGAAGGAATCTCTTAGGGTCTTCTTTTGCCTTATCTGCTATATTCCTCTCCAACTGTCTTGTAGCCTCCCTGATATCCTTCTTAATGGTTGCCCTCATCTTCTCATACGCTCTATGATTCATTTTGCAGTCATTAGTCTTAAAGCAGGTAAAGTATAAAGACTGAGAAATGGCTACAGGAGGAAAGTGCAAATTCCACACAGTGACTGAGACCTGAACTCGAGTATGGCCTTTGGAGTTGTGAGTCACCAGTGCTAAACACTGAGCCACCATGCCACCTCTCATACATGCGGATCAGAGGGTCACTTTCTGGGCTTGTCAGATGTAAGCACTACCCCTCCAGGACACAAGGGGGCATTGTGACAGATGATATTGTCTCTTACTCCACACACAACACTCCCAATAAGAGCAACTCACTCTGCCCATTGAACTCTGAGGACTGTAAGGCTGAGACGCAACCAGAGGGTGGTGTGGCATTTGTGAAAAAAAGAGCCTCCTGCTGGATGGCACTCGTAACTGACCTGACCCAGCACTCTACAGAGCAATTTCACCTTTGCTCATGGGTTTCTACAGCCCCTTATTGCTTTTTGTTCTGGTTTGCTCCATCATGTGCTTGTGTATTTTGACTTGCTGCCACCGATATTAAAAGGGGTACCCCAATATTTATTTTTTGGTCGACGACACACAGATTGAGATCTAGGAAATTTGGGGAGCAAGTCAACACCTTGAACTCTTGGTCATGTTCCTCACATTCCTGAATAATTATTTCATTGTGGCAATCCTGGTGAAATAAGCCACTGACAACAGGGAATACTGCTGTCATGAAAGGGTGTACGTGGTCTGCTAAAGTTATTAGGTGTTCAAATGTGTCAAAGTAACATCTATATGAATGACAGGACCCCAAGTTTCCCAGCAGAACATTGCCCTGAGCATCACGTTGCCTTCACCGGCTTGCCTTCTTCCCATAGTGCATCTTGCTGTCATCTCTTCCTCATGTGAACGATCATGTGTCCACATCATCTAAAAGAAAACATAATTCAGCAGACCAGGGGCCTCATGCATAACGCCGTGCGTAGAATTCTCACTATAACATGGCGTATGGACAAAAGCGGAAATGTGCTTAGGCACAAAAAAATCCAGATGCAGGAATCTGTGTGTACGCCATCTTCCACGTTCTTCCACTACATAAATCCCAGTCAGCGTGAAAAGTAACACACGTGCACGCGCCTGCTGTCCTACCCTGTCTCGTCCCAGAATTATGCCTCTTTGAATATGCAAATCAATATATTTAGTATTTAAGCTCAACCTTCTGTGAAAAAGCAATGGCAAAAGCAAGAGGGAAAATAGAAGAATTTCAACAAATACCAAGTAGAGGCAAAGAAAAACAATGGTATAAACAACAAAAGGAAGTTGATTGAGTGACATAGCGTGTCGGAGAAACTTGAAAGCTCAAGTTCACAGTGCCCAAAATAAAAAAAAGAAGTTGTTAGATATCAAAGTCACCGTAAAAAGGCGAGTCGTAGCCCACTGTCTGAGTGTCATATGAAAGCTTGTTTTCTGTAAAGAGAAAAAAAAAGGCACACAGCGTGAAAAAAAAACACGAAATTTCAACTTTAATCTCACAATTTCCACTTTAATCACATAGTTTATTTTGTCATTAAAGTAGAACATCATGAACTTAATCTTAAAATCATTTAATTTACTAGTTTCTCAATCCTATCGTAACTAAAGTAGCACGTTAAATGCTTTGTTTTGTATTTGATCTTCTATGTGCTCTATGTGTGTGAATCACTACGTGCTTCTTAAATGGTGTCACACACGTGCGAGTAGCAGGCAGCTAAAGGGTCTGAGTAAGTGTAATAAAACATCTGACCAGGGGGCGGCAGAGTCCACTGACTGTCTTTTTGAGTTCTCTACAGACCTTTCCTGGGAAATCCTGCAAGGCTGCAGCGCCTCAGAAGACGTCACTTCCGAAGCCAGCCCCTTTGCTGACGTCACTTCTGGTTCCGGCCATTCTGATGACATCATTTCCTCTACAGACCTTTAAAGCCTCCATTTTGGGCTACTATGGTCAGTTCTGTTTTGGACTCTGTGATATGCATTTCGTGCTTTTGATACAAAAACCCTTTTGCAGCTGGGAAAAACAATATATGGGTGGCTGCCCCAAACCTTTATAATGTCTTGGACTCTTAATTATCACAATGGGCTTTCGCTTCCTCCGACAAGACACAGAATCCATTACATTTGTGATATTACAGCTCTCTGAATTAAAATACTGAGTTGTATACGTGATATTATTTTCATGATGATAGGAGTTAAAGCATGTTATTAAACATGGGAACATGGTGGCGCAGTGATTGTTCATGCCTCATGCAAGATGCTTGCTGCGCCACGCATGACCTTGGGTGAAATACTTTATTGCAGCAGTACTGTCTCTTTCAAATGTACTAACCCCCAATTCCTGTCCTTACTTTTCTTTCTCCAAATACCCAATTGCCACACAATCAGCTCTGTAATAGATGTTAAGCCATCTGTAAGCTTAGAACGCAGATTCTTCAAAACTTTTAAGGAACATCGAAATATCTTCGTAGTACGTGTTTAATTATTCTAATCATCTATCCTTCCAGTGTCATGTCAGCACCAGCAAGAATGCAGCTCGAGGCAGGAACAATCCGTGAATGGAGCGCCAGAGGCTCGCTAGCGCTGTGGCACCGTGTAGTTAAAGTTAAAGTTTTATCTGTATAATATAATAAACATATTTTGCTGCATTTTATCTTAAAAATGATATCGTCATCATATGTAAATAGTGAGGTAACTGTACCTAAGTACAGACAGTTCTACAAGGAGCACTTGATGGACTGATGGAGTGTGTTTAGAGTTCTTGGGATGAAACTGTTTCTGAACTGCAAGGTCAGTACAGGAAAGACTCTGAAGCGTTTGTCATATGAGAGCAGTTCAATAGACAGCATGGCTGAGGCAGCATGTGCTTGATGCTGTATACCGATAATTCTCTTTCCGATCAGCTGCTGTACAGTTGTAATTCACACTCAGATACAGTGATATAAATATTCCGAGTGGTGCAGTGAGAATAATATGGAAAAAAATGATAAGCTGTGGGATCTGAGGTGCAGTGAGAATAACAACACTAAAGCAGTTATGGTATTTAGAATAGTTTGACCATTCTGTGGACCATTATACTGTTACAGGTTAATTACAATCAGATTCATTAAACTAATAAACAATATGCAGTTAATTTCAGTGTATTTATAAAGCCGTGTCAGGGACGTGGATCTAAAAAAGAACGGATAACCACACAGGAACAGTAGCACTGCTTTGACGCTGGGTGCCGCCAGTCTGCAAAACCGAGCAGAGAACAGGCTATGAGCTACCGTGGAAAAGTATGTGTCTTTACTCCAAGTTTAGGTTTTATACATTGTGATTTGAACGTGGAAACGTTCTTACGCAACATTTTTGTGTTTACTCACCATTTATACATGAGGCTCCAGGTCACCTTCGTCCACTGCTCCATGGTACAATTCTGATGCTCACATGTCTATTATAGGCACTTTTGGAGGTGGACTGGGGTCAGCATGGGCACTCTGACCAGTCTGTGTCTATGCTGCCACTTACAAAGTGAGTACTGCGTGTTCTGACACCTTTCTCAAATGACCAGCATTACATTTTTCAGACGTTTGCAGCTCTTCTGTGGAATCAGACCAGATGGGTTATCCTTTGCTCTCCGTGTGCATCAGTGAACCTTAGATGCCCGTGACCCTGTCCCCGGTTTACTGGTTGTCCTTCCTTGGACCACTTTTGGCAGATATTCTGGGAACACTACCCAAGACCTGCCATTTTGGAGATGTTCTGACCAAATCATGTAGCCATCACAATCTGGCTTATGTCAAAGTCGCTCAGATCCTTATGCTTGCCCATGTTTACTGCTGGCAGCACATCACCTTCAAGAACTGGCTATTCACTTGCTACCTAGTATATCCCACCCCTTGAATAGGTGCCACTATAATAAGATAATCAATGGTATTATTCACTTCACATGTCAGTGGTTTTAATAGGGCTGATCATTGTAGAGGAATGTGAATCCACACCACAGTGATTGTCACTCAATCTGTAATCTCTAACATAATCGATCACTCCATAAATTTCTATAAAGTTTTGTTTCTCTGCCTGTGAATGTTCTTTAGAAGTGATTTACAGTGAAGGCAAAATTGTATTTGAAGTGGACAGACAACATTTATAGTCAATGTCTATTTGATATGTCGCCTTCCTGAGTAAGCGTTTCTCAAAGTGCTTCTCACAGAGACCATATCTTATATTACACCAGTTTATAGCCTGTCATTTCAGATGCAGGACTGACTAAGCGTTCTCATTCCACAACCTCGTTCTCAAAAGTGATTTACAGGTTCATCACACTTTGACATTTCACCACTCCTACCATTTACATGCTTGACAATGAGATCTTTCTATCAATAACATATTATCAGATATAGCAGCATCCCTCATCAGCAAAGCTTTAAAGATGAATTACAAAGAAATCACGACTCCACTACCTATTAATCCATATTTTGTCTTTTGACAATGATGACTGACTGGAGCACCACTTCCTCTGAGTTCTTAATACATCCACAGGGTTACCAGGTCATTTACTGGGGCAAATCAAGGCCATGGGGGTGATGGGAAGAAGAGTTTCAGGTCAGGTCAGGTCAGGTTGGGGAGCATGCACTGGTACACACTACATGACAAAATAGTTTGGAATCTAGGTTGGCAACCCTTTAGGCTGACAAGCGGCTCGGTCTCACCCCCCGGAAATGACCATCTATCTGTCACAGCCAGGTGTTAAGTGGACACCCCCTTTGTCCTGGTCCAGTCACTTGGGTCCTCAACATCGAGTGTCCTGTGAGCCATGGCCATTAGGCCGTAGTGCTGTAACTGACGATCCCTCACAATGCAGATAATGTGCCTTATCTGGGAGTCAAAGTCAAACCAGTGGTACCCAAGGATTCTCCGAAGAGACACAGTACCAAAGGAGTCTAGTCTTTTTCTCAGATCACTGGATAGCGTCCATGTCTCACAACCATATAGCAAAACAGAAAGCACCCAGAACTCGAGGAAGAGTTTCATGAGGGTAAAAATATAAAATGGAGGGATTTCTTAAAAATAAAGGATTTTTTTTCTTTGTGTGAATTACCTTTCTGTAGAAACAGGGAACCATGCCTTCCACATCTTCCCCAAATATTTGATAGAAGCCGCAGGCAGCAGTAACCAACACACTGCACCTTGCAACAGGCACTTGTCATCGCTCCACCCATGAATATGATTGGTCAGGGGACAGATTGGTGAGATGGGTCCAAATGCAGACCTCCATGATATAGTAGCTCTGCTGGACAGCCAATTGGATTGCTGGTTTTTGTCACCTGAGTCAGATAACCCTCCCCCAACCCTAATCTTAACCATAGCGTAACCAGGTGTTCAGACTAAAGTGATAACTGCTTCAATGGAGTGGACTTCTAGAACAGTGACGTACCTCGAGTTTGTGCCACTCAGGGCGGGGTGGTGCTTCAATTTGCCGCTCTCCAACATATCCGAATATGTTAACCTATTTAAATAGAAAATTAAAATGACATATAGAGAAAAATTAAGGTAAATTTTGCATAAATTTATTCAAATATAGAGAAATAGCAATAATTTTTCACATATAATTATTTAAAAGCATCAACTAGACAAGAATATAGTATAGACACACTGATAAGCCGTGTTCTGATTATTAGTTTAATATAATTACGCTGGGAAAACCAGAACCAGTGTAGAGTACAAGTGATAGGTGGGGTTGTTATCTGTGCAGAGCAAGAGCGCATTCGGATTGATAACAAAACAAAATTATAAATTGTAAATTAGTTGTTTATCTTCCTAGAAATTATTATTGCTGTAATATTTATGTTTATTTTTGTTATTGCCTCATAAATTTGCCGTCACAGAAGGACAGTCTGAAAATTATTTTTGAAGCATTTGTGGATAAAAATCAGAGAATTTTACTTTTTTCATTCATGAGTGATATTTTTCCGAACCCTGCTGCTTACACACAAATTGTACTGAGCCTTTTGGCCAATAATGCTGCCTTGCCCCCGAAAATGTGCCACCCGGGACAGACCGCCCCCTCTGCCTGCCCCTAGCTACGCCACTGTTCTAGAGGTCCACAGCTTAGTCTATTAAGATTGGTCAGGACTGAAGGGCATTCTTATGGCATCTGATGCTCTTCCTGTAAATGTTTGAAATTGTACTAACAAGTTTCAGAGTTGCAGAGTTTCAGTATAGGAATGACCACTTTTTGTAATGGCAACTCCCAAAGCATCAGGCTACAGCAAGAGATTTAGAATTAAATGCACTACAGAATGGGTGTCTGCTATTTAACAATAACAAGAACATTAATTTCTATAGCACATTTTCATACAAAGAATGAAGCTTAAAGTGCAAAGAAGTAGTTACATACAGGAGAGGATTGGGTCCCAAAACCCAGCGGGTGAGGTGACGAGGTGACCCCCTCGGCCCATTATTTATTGTGATTTTCTTAAAATTTGTGATGAGTACGTGGCTCACTACTTGCTATGAACCTATGCTATGAACTCTATCTAAACTGTTGCCAAACTTAATCTGTACTCTGTTGTTTAGACACAACTTAATATTTGACAACATGTTTAGAAATAAAATTGAATGAAAAATAAAAATTTAGTAACACGGCTTACACGTTATTAGAGTGCATGTCAAATGTCAATGTCATGTCCAAGTGCTAATACCCTAGTAGGCTAGTAGCTGCTGATTTACAATGGAATAAATTATAACCAAGGTTATAAAGAAAACTTCACATGATTGAAATGTTCCATTAACTTAATGATAAACTATAAATGTTCTGTCCTAATATGAAAAATTCCTATCCTGTGGTTTATAACTTTATTTCATCATACTAATTATCGCTCACGCCGACAACCAAAGAACAAATGCATAATAACTAATCTAAACAAATTATTAGTACCGAAGAATTTAAATACTAGATATGAGATCAAATAAGTTGCAAGAATGTATATGCTAACTGAAATGTAGCGGTATCGAAACAGAAATTGGCAAAAGGCAGTTTTGACCAAATTTTTCGCTGCAACATTGTGTACTGACAACTAAAACAACTTGATGACGTAATACGGTATATTATATAGGACTATATAAATCGCTAAATAATGTTTAGTAGTTTAGAAAATTAATTTTAATGTCAAACAGTAACCAGTACATAAAATGTATTTATTGAAACGGCCTGCCCATGACCAGACCAGAGTCTGCGGCCCACTGGGCATTGCCCAAATGCCCTAATGGCCGGTCTGCCCCGGTTACACGCAATCCCAACAGGGCCCAAGAAACAACTTTAGTCGATATTACATAAAGATTTTTAGGTGTTGGCTGTATGAGAAAGAGTTTTTTTGTTTTTTTTTAAATTCTACATGTAGTGGTTAAAAAAAAAACAAGTGGTGATCTGTCATGGAACTGCTTCATTGAAGAAGATAACGGGTTACCCAGGGCTCTTTGCTGCTTCCAATGGGGCCATCATAACAATTCATGCTTCATGCCCCAGATATGTAGGTCCGGCACTGCATATCGACTCTTGGATATAATGAACACCGACCTGAACGGCAGAAATCCCCGAATATGACAGTTAAAGTCAAGCAGTGGAATTCTGGGCGCATCGCCTCACAAAACACGATTTTGTTTCACTCGGTTTTCAAAAATAAGAAAGCAAACAGATTTTGGTTTTATAGTTTCTGGAAGCAACCCGCTTGACTCGCCTTTGCCAATCATTACAAGCAGATGCCGCTTTTTACGGCTTCCTTTAATTAATATGGAAACACTGGCTAGGCAAGGCTGGCACCGAGCAGAGGGGACTGAGGAGAATAAAGATATACACACGATGGCTGGATCGGGCAGCGCTAGAATAATTAAAAAAAATGAAACGACAAAGAAAAGATTTCCCTTTCGGAATAGAAAATAAAAACAAGACCGCTAGTTAGTTTGGAGCAGGCGTGGGCTGCCACGCACGGCGCCCTCTAGAGTCCATCAATGGGAATACGAAAGTTACATCCATAGCTGGCGTCTCTTTGGATGTGTCAGAAGTGTGCAAAATAACAGCCTTGTGACCCTAAATTCAATCAAAAGTCGAGGTTAATTTCAACACAAATTCTCATCGTGACCTCAGACCAGACATTTGACATTTATCTGCCAAATCCACCCATCTGTAAAATTAGAAAAGAAAGAAGCGCAGTAAAAATCGGATTCAGACTCAGATCGCTTCAAGAAGCACACTGGATTTGCAAATATCCAGCAACAAATATGACTTGTGACTTTGCTTAACGCACAAAACATAAAGGTATTTGTTCACTGTCTACCCAAAAGAGATTTGTAACAGAATGTGGAAATAAATCATTTAAATCTGCGTTCTTAAGTTCTGATTGTGCTGCACATTAACACATTGAAAAAGTGATTTTAAAAATGCGCTCCGTCCAGATTGGATTCCCGTCCGTCTTGCTGGGAGAGGCTTAGTTTAAACAGGTTTAAGAATGTTATATGCGACTAACTTCAAAAATTACACTCAAATGGCTGTTTTCACTGTATTGGTCACAATGACAGAAGTTGCGTTCAAGGAGGAGAAAAATTAACGTCGAATTGAAATCAATGAACCGTTAATATATTTAAGTATGTACTGTATTGTATTTACAGTCTTTCAGCATTTTTATGAAATATGCAAGAAATTGTTCCCAATATAACTGAATCAACCTGGAAATCGGAGCCTCCTATGACAATAAGTGCAGTTATCATATTTCAGTCTTATCAAGAAGTGACCACAAGAGGGCGCCCGCACACAGCTACAGTATAAAGGAGGGTGCCGAGGTAAGTTTCGGGATTTGCAGAGTCACAGTCTCTGAACTGCCCGATGCAACCAGCCAGGACATGCTCTGGTCATGACAGCACCAACCTATAGATTAGTCCAGTTCACATTAATTGATGTTGACGGAACTGTAGGAGCAGGTTGGTCTGTGAGTCCGCTCCCACTCGACACTTTCTGTAGCTTTTTGTCCACTGTACTTTGAAGCTACTAGCCCCGGGACACACATCATTTGATTTATTTTCCTGCTCACTTTTGATGTGGCGTTTTGATTTGAATTACCTTTGTCTGTCCACTCCATTTTTCCGTGCATTACACTTTAGAAGTCCGTTACATAAACCCGCATAATCCACGATTTGTCAATTCTTACACGACACAGCAATAAACGCGTATTAACAAACGCCTCGCCCTGTCATTCGTCTTATAAGAGGGATCCCTATAAGATGTGCCAGGTCAGATGGAGATGAATTAGTCACTCCATTGCAAAGCTTTTCATGACAGAACTCGCTGTATAAGAAATAAGTTATAGAAAATTAAGTTTGGGTGAATTACTGATCACTTTGTGAAGGACTCTAAGGTTCTACTCGCAAAGAACGCGACTATAAAAATAAAGATCGTCTGAACAATTAGCTGCTTTATTGAAGCATTCATGTTTAAAAGTATTGTCGGACGAGCCGATTGAATGGTTGCTTTGTATACAATTTTCGAACACTGAAATACAGAGATGGGCTGATAATGAATTATGAAGCTGATAGAGGGAAATAGATAGAAAGGCAGAAGGAATGAATTTTACAGAATGTGCTTTATGGTTCAATTTAGACCCAGAATGGAGAATTGTCACTTTTTTAAATAATCAAAATAAAAATATGAATATGAAAATGTATTTCTAATGAGACAACATAAGGAGAAGAAACAGTTAAAATGGCACAGTGCATCAATGCGGAAAACTAAGTTTATAAAGGAAAGAAGGATTTCTGTTATTTATTCTAATTAAAATTCCCCAATTTAGTGTTTGTCTGGCCTAATAAACAGCGCATCAGTCTGGAGAACGTCTCATGATTTCATAGCAGTAATTATTTGCATCAACTTTCAGCATTATTTTAACTTTCATGATAATCTATCTATCTATCTATCTATCTATCTATCTATCTATCTATCTATC
>JANRMT010062826.1:3025903-3052585 GCA_026402145.1 Polypterus bichir lapradei | reverse complement strand
GGTGCCATTTAAATTGACGAGGAACCGCACTAAAAAAGGAACTCCAGAGGGCTTTGTAAGAAATGGTATGTTTCTCACTCTCAAGTAACAAGATGTGTATCAATTTTGAGGTCAGTCAGATGGATGGTTTGAGAATTATGTATGGAAAACACACACAGACACTCGCACACAGGCAGATGTTTCTTGCATGTATAGATAGATGACATTTGTAATCTGACACATTGGGCCTCAAATTTTAGACTTTTATGTGTATAAACATTTTTTGCAGAATTGACAGATTCAGATGAAGAGAACATCATAGGTAATGGTTTTCTATAATGACTTTATAATTTGTTTCACGATTAATAAATTTTTTTTAATAAGGTTATTCCATTTTTTTTTGGAGATGCATATGCTTATTTTCACTGTATTACCTCTGTATAGGTGTCAAGCTGCCCAAATACCCCACTGCACCAAAAAAGCTGTTGTCCATTCAAGGTACCAACTTGAATCTCAATGCTTGTGGGTACTAATGACAACTTATGAAGCATGGTAATGTCTTGTGTATACACACAATTCACACTGATTCATGTGTTTCAGCCTCTGAAGATGAAGCCAGGTCTGTGGAGCGTGCGGACAGTTCTCAGGGCAGCGAAATGTCCACTCCTTGTGAGTATTTACTTCTCCTCTCGCATCAACCATCCCATTGAACAAAGTTAAAAGTCCATTCAAGATGGTGAATTTCTCACTGCTTCTGAATTGAGCATAAAGGGGAAGGACTAAAAAGAGGGCTTAAGGGTAGAAATGGGATTCAGCCCAAGTGTCCATCACAGCTAAAGGTCATCTTTTTGTTTCATTTCAATAATTTTGCACCTTTGAATATTCTTTGTCTTTTTCAGGCCCTCAAACTGCAAGCACAGCACCTCAGCGTGGAGATCTGTCGACACCTAGTGAGAATTCATCTCATCTCACTTTAAACAGTCACTTTTTTTATTTTATCATCTTTGTGTAAGAACATTCTTTGTGGTTTTTCAGGATCTCGACATGCAGCAGGAGGTTGTCCCATGGATGGCTATCGCTCTAGGTAAAGAAACAGGATAAGGCACAGTATTGGCTGGCTTCTACTGGTTGGTCTCCAGCATATTTTGTTCGCCAATCAGTAGGTGTTAGTCTGTTTCCGTGTTATGGTATTATGTCCAAGTGATTTAAAATAAATTTAAATGGTACTAGGTCCAGAGGTAGGTCCAGCAGAGGATCCAGACACAGGTCCAGGTCACGGCACAGTGGTTCGAGGCACACGGACAGGCATGATGGGTCACACCGTACTGATGCCTACCAATGTGATGAAAGATCCCGGCACAGTGATCTTACCAGCCCCCCCTATGACAGGCCAAGGCATGGTGAAATGTCCAAAGGCCGCAATTTCATCAAAACACTTTGCAATTCAGTTAGTCCTACTGATGAACCTGTAATTGTTTTAATTACGTTATTTAAGATTATTTCTCTTCTAATCCTGCCCGAATCTGTTAGTTTGTCATTTGGTAATTTCTAAATTAAACTTTCTGTGGTGCAGATGCAGTGACAGATCTAAAATGGACATTCCCATTGCCTACGGATGGTAAGTATTTGATCTATTGGCAGTGTGAGATGAGCAAGAGAGAGACTTCAACTTTCTCTCTTTGTCTACTGTTCTCTCGGTCTACACAAACTGCTTTTCAGTTATAGCAGTGGCCTGTTTTTCTACCATCAATTGTAGGGTGGTTTCAATCATGTTATATTATAACATTTGTTTGAACGTTTTTCTTTCTCCAACACTATCTACTGTATTGATAAACACTGAAACTGATTACAAAAATAATTTTGAACCAGCTAGCTAGCCTTGCTATTCTAAGGTAATCATAGTAATCAACAAATGTATTTCAGTGTTTCAGAAAAAGGTCTTAACCCTGCTGTTTGACCTGCGCGATCAGTACAGAAAAGCAGAACCTGCCTCTTCAGCCATGCACATTTTGAGGATGGAGACTATGGAGGATTTTGAGGCAGAGGAGCAACGCCTCTGTGATGCGTTTTACAAGTCTGAAAATAATGGAGTCTTGCATAACACAATATAATACAGTGCAACACTGTTCGGTTCCTCTGAGGAGTGTCAGTCAACTTTATAATGGACTTATTCCAACAGGTGCTGCAAATTGCACGTATTGGAGGGAAGAACACCAAGGACTGTGTCCACAAAGTCCTTGACCGGTATGTTTCTACAATACAGTATGAATTGTGGGTGGGTGGGTGCTCTGCTTGAACTTTTTTTATTCTGGGTGTGGACCAGCCTACATGTTTTCATTTGCCTTTTTTCTTGCTTAACCCTTGTGCGCCCCTTGATAAATTTTTTGCATTTCAGTTTATGAAATTTTGAATCTTGGATCTAATAATAGGACTATAATATACTGTAGAAGAAAAAGTTCCATCTTTTACCCTGCAGACATTTTTTTGCACCATTGACTCCCATTATAACATCAATTTCTGTTTGCATAAAACAATGTCTGAGTATGTCATAATAGATAAAAATTAAGTGAAATTATAAATTCACAACGCATTGTGGTCTTATAGACCAGCACCAGCTGTTCTGAAAAGAGGGGGCCAACCTAGGGTACACTGATCACACGTCATAAAGCCTTTATACTACATTGATGTTGTTCCTATGTATATCATTCACATTGATTTATAAATGTCTTTTTTTTTTTTTTTTTTTAGGCTCTTCAGTAATGCCCTGATGGCAGGGTTTAATATGAAGGGGAAGGGGAAAAAGGGCAAGAAACCTTTGGAGAACACAAAGGTTTATAGAGCAATACAAGGTAAGGCCATATTTCATGTTGGCTAAGGCAAGAACATTAGCCCTTGCCAACCTGTAATAATTTGATTTATAACTTGATTTCCGCCTAATGTCTACTAGCTGTGACTATCTTTAACATTTGCAGACATGGTTTTGTATTTATCCAGTATTGGTAGTGGATGCATAGGCAACCTATTTTTGCTTTCAAATATGGGGACTTGGTGTATGACTGCGATTACCTTCATAATTCTAATCATTTGTCTTTTTCTACTCGTGCAGATGGAGTCATGAAATTTGACCCGGTAGCCACAGAGGGCTTTATAAGGATGTGTGCTTCAGAGCATTTAAAGCATGCACCACAAAGATGTGGAGGTCGAGTGGACACACTTATCTCTCAACTCTCATCGATCATGACTGATTAACTTTTTAATTTATTTTTTTTTTTTTTTTTTGTATTCAATATGGTGGATGGAATTAATAAAGGAAAGAAATGTGTAATGAGTGAATTGTGATTTTTTTTTTTTCTTATTTGAATGAGAATATGATGACTGGAAATGCATACAAAATGAATACAAAAGTGTAAAGCATTTCCAGTTCAAATCGGCTGCTGAGCCAAACGAAGCTACAGGAAAATAAACTGGTACAGTAAACAGGTCCTCCACCTTCTGGAACTACAGTATGCCACCTTCTGAAATGGAACTACAGTGTACAGAGAATAGAAACAGTAGACCTGTAAAAACAATGTCTTAAATGAGTTTAAATATGTTTAAATTTTATGTCGAGATAACATTTTTATTAGAATTAGCATAACATGCTATGCTAATTCTAATCCAAACGTCCACATTTGGACCGCACAACGACCTCATTTCGACTAGAATTAGCCCTTATCTGGAGGTCCTGGGGACGTCAATACTTGACGTACGGAAGACGTCGAAAAAAAGACGTCATCTGGCGTCACTATCTGCACCTTCAGAGGACCAAAATGGTACGTGCAAAAATGACATAGAAAAGACGTCGCTTCAACGTGTCTCTGCGCAGTGGGTCAATGAGTCCTCAGCTGAAGAACAAACTGAATTCAAAGCCTAAGAGGTCTGGTTGACCTCTGGTGAACGTGCTGGTGTACCTTAGTGTACTGAGAGGAGGGTAAAATAATAATATTAATACTTTTTTACATCTATATATTGCTTTTCTCACTACTCAAAGTGCTTTATATAGTCAGTGGAGAGTCACTTTATCCACCACTAATGTGTAGCATCCACCTGGATGATGCGACGGCAGCCATTTCTGCACCAGTACATTCAAAACACATGAGCTGTTAGATGATCAGTTTCCTATCCTGGAAGTCACAAACACTTAGCACATCATGGCTAGGGGCTTTTTCATGATGGATGGATGATCCACTTTCATCATTGTTCACATCTTCTCACCCCTTCTTGAACCTCTTGTGCCACTCAAAGACACTTGAGTTTTTCTTAGCTTCCTCACCATATGCCACTTCCAATGGCTTCATTGTTTCAGTAGCACTGTGTTGCACCGACGACACTACATGGACATTCCTGGTAATTAAATTGCAGCTCCTCTTAAAATCACTATCAGTGTTAACCTATGAAAGGGAAAAAAGTAACTGAAATAAGTACCCCACCTAGACAGTGTAACCAGTGGGGGTCACCAATGAACCCTGAACCCCAGACCAAATAATACACAACACAGTCACGTGTTCAAATAATAGATTTGAAGCACCTTGTACAATAAAAGTAAAATCATAAAAATTCTTTCCTCTCTTTCAGCCTCCAGTTGAATGTTGCACTCTGCCTCCTCACTCTGACTTCCCGAGGTGAGGCAGTGGACTCCTTTTATACCGGATATGAAATGGGAGACACAGCATGACTTGTGGGGATCACTTCTGGATTGTTTGAGAACCAGGGCAGTTCTCTACCGACAGCACTTAGAGACCATGACTGGGTTACACTTCCGAACTCCAGTTCCCATTAACCCCTGTGGATGTTCAAGCTGTGATGTCTCCAGTGGACCACTGGTACCTAACGTATGTGAGATGGAACTGCTCCTGGCATCTGACGTCTGCTCCTCCATCCCCTGCCACCTTCCATCTTGTCCAGCGGTCATGCCATCGTCCAGTCTGGATACCAGTCTGTCTTCCATGGCACGCATGCTAGTTAAAACATAGTAATTCATTAAAATTATTGAGATGGACGGTTGGGGATCGTGCCCTGTCAGGAAGCCTGGGAGAGCAGGGGACCAAGAAAAGGGCAAGCCATTCCCTGGGACGTGGAAGGACAGCCACCCTGGAGCTTGCAGGAGAGGAGTGGAGGCAGTGAAGAAAATGAAAGGAAGATAAAAAGATAAGGACTGAGTTATTAGGAAGATTTGTGGTTGCATTGTGTTGTGCAGAAAAGTCAAATAAACCGTGTGTGTTTTGGGGACATTCAGATTCCACCTGTCTGTGTACGGGGGCCAAAATTCCACATTATATAAATAAATAGGAACTTGGAATGGAACTGATTTATCGTATAGCAGAAATACGAAAGGGAACAAGTGTATTAAATCTTTTAAATAAGTCTGATGATGCATGGAAGCAAAAGCAGCTATTCAGTTGGGGAAGAACCTGTAGAAAGCCAGCCCTGGACACAGGCAGACAGACACCAGTATGTTCAAAAGCACACTCCTTTATTGCTCTAAGCACCACAATGCCTTGTCACCAACAACTCTTCTTTCTTTCTTTCTTTCTTTCTTTCTTTCTTTCTTTCTTTCTTTCTTTCTTTCTTTCTTTCTTTCTTTCTCTTCCTTGGATCTCCACTCCCCTCCTCACAAGCTCTGTCTCCTTCCTCCCAACTCCGGCTCGTCTACTGGTGGGAGGTGGCCCCCTTTATAATGGCCCGGATGGGCTCCAGGTGCTCCGCCTGACGACACTTCCTGGTGTGGCGGAAGTGTCAGGAGAGAACCCAGAAGCACTTCGGGTGCCCCTGGAATTAATTCCGGCAGCACTTCCTGGTGTGGCGGAAGTGCTGAAACCCAGGGTTCCATAGGGATGAACTTCCCAGCTCCGTTCCAGTGGCCTCCAATCAGACCCGGGTGGCTGCCCTCTTGTGGCCTGGGGGAGGTATCGTCCCTCTCGTGAAACATCCAGGCGTCCCGGCTGGGTAGGGTCCCCAGTCGTCTGTGACAAACCGTAACACACGCTCAGTCTGTTGTACGTTACACCACAAAGCGACTGTCAGCACAGCGCACAAACTGTAATCTGCCGTGTTCTTGCAATTTGCAGCCAGCGCAGTCCTTCTTGCATGTCTGACCTCCTGCTAGCAGATCAGCTGCAGTCCCGTTTTTAAACCCATGCTATGTTTATATCACGTAGGGGAGCTGCTCCTTTCCCGTATAATTGATTAGTTCAAACACAGCTCAGCTGTAGGTTAATAACATTGGTTCTTTACAATAATAACCTGCAGATAATATTAGTTTAGTCAATTCAGTCTTATATACACTTACATAATTGCTTTACTCTTCCATTAATTTCCAGAAAAGTGGCTTTTCTACTTTTATTTTTATTCTTAACTTACGTAAATCAGCAGGAGAACAGTGCTGCTGTATGACCTACGCCTGCGCATATGTGTGCATCTTCTCGGCATCTGACTCACTTGCATTAGGCATCTGAGCAGCTGTGGGACGAGTAAAAGAAGAAAATGCACGAAATGTACAAGTTGAAACAACCAATGTCAAGGTAAAATTGAATTAGTAAACTTATCCGTAGTTGAATTCATGAAGAATGTGTCTCTGTTTTAAGTCAGACACAGAGCCAGTCAATCCATTAGGCTACCTAGGCGGTGACATAGAGATCCGTCATCCAAAGGTTCCCATTTATGAATGTTCTGGACACTGAGGGGGAAAAGGTTGTAGAAGTATGATAATAATGTCCGCAGTATAGTATGTACACAAAGGGGTGCCATTTGTGTTTCTGAAAGCATGCATGCTCCTGACACTGATAGGGACCCCCAAACTCCCCCACCCCGAGGTCTTCAGACTATGATAATAATAAATGGGTGCCATTAAAAAAAGTAAATCTGAGGGGGATACTTCCAATCATCAAATTCTGCACAAACTCAAGGGGTGCTCGTTGCTTGAGGTCCACACCATTTGTGTTATTGAAGGGACCTATGCTCCGGACACCGAGGGTGAACCCCCACCTCACACGCACAGGATGTCAAAACCTAATTAACTATAATTAGCTATACTGACTACCCCAGCTATCGACAAGTCCGTCAAACCCAAGGGCTCAAAATAGGCTTTGACCACCACTGATGGGATATTTTGAAAATTAAAGACTTTGTACAGGGCAATTCATCTGAGAGATCTCAATGAAAATTGAACTGTCTTGACAAATTTATTTGAAGGAAAAGTGTGCCAGATTTCAATAGAATTAATCCTTGGGGGTCGAGCTGCTTCATGTGCACAGACAGACAGACAGACAGGGCCCATTGCACTAAGTTGTGATAATAATATGTAATAATATGCAATAATATGCAAACACGCCTAAAAAGAAACCTTGAAGTAGCCATACTTGGCTGATGGTGACTTACAACATTTATGATACAGCCGGTTACATTTCTTTTTGGTTTTCCATTTGGAGCACAGGTAAGTCAAGAGACTTGCTCAGGGACACACAGTGTCAGTAGTGGGATTTGAACTTGCAGCTTCAGTCCAAAGGCTTAACCACCACACCACTGCCTATAAATAAATAAATGAGAGGTCAAGTTGCTCCATGTCCACAGACAGACAAAGAGAGCTATCACAAGAGGTTGGTAGAATAATATGCAATAATATGCAAACGCACCTAAAAAGAAACTTTGTAGTAGTCTTATTTAGAATAGTAGAGATAGAAAATTGGAGGGGTCAAGTTGCTTCATGTACACAGACAGACAGACAGACAGGGCTATTGTATAGGTTGGGATAATAATATACAATAATATGTAAATACTGTGGTGGTCTGGCGCCCTGCCTGGGGTTTGCTTCCTGCCTTGCGCCCTGTGTTTGCTGGGATTGGCTCCAGCAGACCCCCTTGACCCTGTAGTTAGGATATAGCAGGTTGGATAATGATGGATGGAATATGTAAATAATATGCAATAAATTGCAAAAGCATGTAAAAAGAAGCCTTGTAGTAGCCTTCTTGAGCTTAGTAGAGATAAATAAATAGGAGTCGAGTTGCTTCATGTAATAATAATAATAATAATAATAATAATAATAATAATAATAATAATAATTCTTTACATTTATATAGCACTTTTCTCACTACTCAAAGCGCTGAGGAATTGCAGGTTAAGGGCCTTGCTCAAGGTACACAGACAGACAGACAGACAGGGCTATTGCAATAGGTTGGGATAATAATATACAATAACATGCAAATAATATGCAATTAATTGCAAATGCACGTAAAAAGAAGCCTTGTAGTAACCTTATTTAGCATAGTAGAGATAAATAAATGGGGGATCAAGCTGCTCCATGTGCACAAACAGACAGACAAACAGACAGGGCTATCACATTAGATTGGGAGAATAGTTTTATATATAATACACTACTGTGGCTGTTCGTTTGTCTGTCCAGGATTTTAAATCACCTGTAGCTCGCAAACCAACTTACCTATTGACTTGAAATTTAGTACACATATACTACGTGACCTCTACTATCCGCTTTCGGGGTGGTGATTGACCTCCATGGTTATTCCTCTTTTTATTTTTATTTTATTGTATTGTAGAATCAACTCTCAGCAGCGGCCAGCAGGGTGGCCATGTGGCACATGTGTACAGGTGCGATTGTCATCCTTAACCACCTTTGCTGTTACTTTCTCTATCTCTTCATATCTTAAATCATTCCTGAGGCAGATTGAAGACTTAAGTGTCAGCTTAAGTGAAAAATTAAAGAAAACCTACTAAGTAATTGCAACACAAACACTCACTTAATCAGTTTTAACGCAAAAAGATGCAGGCGAAAGAAGAGAAGAAGGGCCTGCTAGGGTGGAGAAAAGAAGGGCTGCTCAGGAAGCAGCAAGCGCATCAACCTCTGAGCAAACGAATGCTAAATGTAGAGGATGAAAACTATTAATGCTCAAATCAAGTGTATTCACTGCACGTGCGTTGTTACTGGTATGCAATAATATGCAAATAATGTGAAATAATATGCAAACACGCCTAAAATGAAGCCTTATAGTTGCCTTATTTAGCATAGTAGAGATAAATAAATAAGGGGTTCTGTTGTTTCATGTGTATAGACAGACAGACAGACAAACAGACAGGGCTATCACAATAGGTTGGGCTAATAATATGCAATTATATGCAAAGGCACCTAGAAAGAAGCCTTGTAGCAGCTTTATTTAGCATAGTAGAGATAAATAAATGAAGGGTCAAGTTGCATAATGTGCACAGCCAATCAGACAGACAGGACTGTCTCAATAGGTTGTGATCATAATATGAAATAATATGCAATAATATGCAAATACACCTAACAAGAAGCCATGTAGTAGCCTTATTTAGAATAGCAGAGCTAAATAAATGCACAATGCATATAAAGAACTGCTTGCTTTCATGTAAGAGAAAATTTGAGATGGGTGATTTTACAGTACAAACAACATATGACACAATGGCAATGACTTTTTCTTAACAACTCCTTTTGTCGATATTTTAGTCTTCCTGCAGCAAGGGAATTGCCAGGGCCCCGATTTCAAATGATGTGCTTAATGATGATTTGAGTACGACTGTCATCTGTGCTCATGATTTAATCACCCTTAATACCTGTTTTAACAATTAGGCACAGTGTCAACAATGTTTTAAGTCCATTTATGTATTTTCATGCATTTCCATCCCATATGCACAGTAGTAAAAACAGGCAAGTAGAAAAACTGTAAAGACAAAATGAAAACTTTTATGGTGGTAATTTTTGGAATTAATATTCAATATTCATCTGTAACTGAGTGTAATGTTTTCTGCTGGGTGTTCTGGGACTTTTGGGCATCATCAATTATAAATAACATTTGCCACCAGACTCCAGTCTGCAAGTAGTTGCTATTCTCTTTAACTGCTCTGTGCTTCCTCCTTCATTTAGTTCAAAGTCTGCCTTCAGTTTGCTCAGATAATCTCAGCAGGATTAAACGATTTCCTAATTGGAGAGTTGTGCCCTCCTGCATGTGATTCTCAAAATCTGGTTGGATAAGATAAACTTCAATAGATTTTCAGTGTAAAGTTATTTTTCTTTGAATCACCTTGGAGTAAGGTGTCACACCACAGCTGAATAAAATCCTGCACCTTACCCAATTTTGGGGATGCTCATTTGTGGTGAGGCATAGATCAGGCCGACAGAATAAAAATAGATCTACAGCTTTGAGTGTCCCCAGGAGCACAATGGCCTCAAAAAGTGTGAAATGGAAGATGTTTGGAACCACCAGGACTCTTTTTGGTGACGGACATGATCAAGAACCCAATGGTCATTCTAATGAAGCTTCAGAAATCCTCTGCTGAGATGGGAGAACCTGTTAGAAGGACAACCACCACTCTGTCAGCCAGGGGTTTATGGTAGTGGCTATCACTTTAAAGGCCTCTGACATCATGAGGGAAAAGATTATCTGGTCTGATGAGAAAACAAGGCACTCTTCTTCAGAACCCCAAACATTATGTCTGATGAAGACCAGGCCCCGCTCGTCCGCTGCCTAATACCATGCCTATGGTGAATCGCTCTGGTGGCTTGTCAGCAACAATTACAGGGAGATGGGTCAGAACTGAGGGAAGGATGAATGAGCCAAACACAGAGATGTCCTTACTGAAAACCTGCTGCAGAGTGCATGTGCCCTCAGACTGGGAGAGAGGTCACCTTTCAGCACCACAATGGCCTGAAAGCATGTGGCCAAGACAATGCTGGACAGGTTGTGGAACAAATCTTAGACTGTCCTTGAGTGTCCTTCTGAAGTCAATGAAGACTCTGATCAGGGCTCTCGAGAGACTGAGCAAGGGGTCTGAGTGTCTGGGCTTGCGAGTGTCTTGATAAAAACCAAGACTGAGGCCTTTAATGACCTCTTGGGCATAGCCATCAGCAGTGTGTCTGTCTGTGGAGAGAGTGTCGACCTTGTCGAGAGGTTTACTTACCTCGGCAATGACATTCGTGTCTCTGGTGACTCTTCCTATGAAGTCAGGAGACGGATTGGGAGAGCATGGGGGGTGATGAGATCACTGGAAAGGGACAAAGGACAAAGGTCCAAGTCTTTAGAGACCTGGTGCTCTACAGGTAGCGACCCTCGTTTGTTTGAGATTCAAATTCATGTTGTATTTTGTCTTTGTTCATTTTTATTTTTTTCATTTTGTATTAAGTTTCTGTTTATTTTCCATTGCTTGTGTTTATGTTTTAATGCCCTGGCTATGTTTCATGTGTTTTGTGGGTGGTCCCCAAAGGAGCTGGGCCACCTGCAAATCACTGCCCTCGGCCCTATAAGTTGGAGGGTCTCCCATACTTCCTGGTGGTTCATTTTGAATGTGCTCTGGGAGTTTGGTGAGTTTGTGTGTTTTCCCTGTGCTTGTACTTTCTCTAGATTGTTGACCTTTGTGCTCTTTTTCTTTTTTACTTGGCTTTGGGATTCTGTATTGGGACTGTGCTGGATTGCCTTGTGTTTTTTTGCAACTCCATTTTACCATTGTGCCATCTGTGTGATAAGAGTGTTTGTGTGAAGAATAAAACCTTCTTACCAGCAGCCATACTACCTGCACTTTACAAGGGGTCATCCACATGAAGCTAAGCAAGTTTAGGCCCAGCCAGTAATAATAATAATAATAATAATAATAATAATAATAATAATACATTTTATTTATATAGCACCTTTCCCATGCTCAATGTGCTTCACAGAGTCTTAGAAAAAACAGCAGGGTATATGTAACATCCATCCATCCATCCATTATCCAACCCGCTATATCCTAACTACAGGGTCACAGGGGTCCACTAGAGCCAATCCCAGACAACACAGGGTGCAAGGCAGGAAACAAACCCCTGGCAGGGCGCCAGCCCACCGCAGGGAATATGTAATATTGGATACAAATGTTTTCCAGAATAGAACAATGAAACAGATAACAAAGCTTTAAATAGAATAAAGGACAATAAACCAGAGTAAAATATTAAATTCAATACTAAAAGAAAAACCTAACAAATAATCTAATGTGTGATATAACAGACACACAAATTATCCAGAGCACCTGGACAGAGAGGTAAACTGAAAGAAAGGGCAGAATGTTAAGTTAAAAGCCTTCCTAAATAGATGAGTTTTAAGTTGTTTTTTTAAAAGAATGAATAGAGTCAGCTGATCTAATTAATTTTGTGATGTCATTCCAAAATCTGGGTGCTATGGAGCGGAGGGCCCTGTCACCCATAGAGTGCAGGTGAGTGTGAGGCACAACAAGATTACAGAGTATCAGAGGACCTTAGTTGGTGAACAGGAACATAGTGATTTAGAAGGTCACTGATGTAGTCCGGTGCAAAGCCATTTAAAGCTTTGTAGGTTATTGATAGAATTTTATATGCAATCCAGTGAAGGCGAAGCAGGATGGGTGTGATGTGCTCACTGTTGCTGGTTTGAGTAAGGACTCTTGCAGCAGAGTTTTGAATCAACTGGAGCTGTGATAAAAGATTAGAAAGGGGTACCTGCCAGCAGCGAGTTACAATAATCGATGCGGGATATGATATAAGCATGGACAAGTTTCTCAGCATTAGACAAGGAGAGGAAGGAGCGAACACATGATATGTTACGGAGGTGAAAGTAAGACTGTTTCTTAATGTGGTTTATGTGGGCGGAATAAGAAAGGGAAGAATCAAAAATGACACCAAGGTTCCTTGTATCAGAAGAAGGTCTGATGAGATCACCGTCAAGAGTGACTGAAAAGGAACTCATTTTCTTAAGAAGCTCTTTAGTCCCAATTTGCAGGAGTTCAGTTTTGTTGCAATTTAACCATCCAGGTTTTAATTTCACTGAGGCAAGTTGTGAGCTGAGAAAACTCAGATGAAGTTGCACTTTTTAAAAATTTTTTTTAAATTAATTTTGTTGTAATCATTCCATACAAATCAATCAATTTTTACAAAAAATAGGATTGAGAACAAGTCGACCCCCACCCCTGAGAGAAAGAGCATAGCCAACGAGGTATAGCTTAAGGCTTGTAAGCATACCTAAATTGATAAGTTTGATAGGCCAATAGAGATAAATGGAGAAGAAAAAGAAATGCGGAAATAATTGTTTCCTCGGTGCTTTGAGAGCTTATTCTAAAATATTATTGATTAGATCCTGCCATGTTTTGAAAAAAATCTGTACAGATCCTCTAACTGAGTAAAATAAGTCTGCGTGCCAAAAGTGTAGTGAATGCAATCACAGTTTGTTTGTCCTTCTCCACTTTACACCCATCTGGAAGAAGACCGGACACAGCTGTTAATGGGTTAGGAGGGATTATGACACCAAGGCTGTCTGAAAGGTAATTAAAAATTTTGGTTCAGAATTATGTTAATTTGGTGCAGGCCCAAAACATGTGACCCAGTGAGGCTGGGACTTGATTGCAGCATTCGCAGGTTGGATCTTGCCCTGGAAACATTTTGGAGAGTTTTAGGCGAGACAGATGTGCTCGATATATAATTTTGAGTTGAATAATTGTATGCTTTGTGCATATGGAGCTCAAGTGAATTCTCTGCATTGCTACTTTCCACTCCTTTTCTGATATGTTGAGTGAGAGATCTTTTCCCAGTGTCCTCTTGGATCTGTGAAAGGGAGGGACTGTAAAATAATTTTATATATTGCAGAGATGGTGTCTATCCATCCATCCATCCGTCCATCCATCCATCCTCTTCCGCTTATCCGAGGTCGGGTCGCGGGGGCAGCAGCTTGAGCAAAGATGCCCAGACTTCTCTCTTCCGAGCCACTTCTTCTAGCTCTTCTGGGAGAATCCCGAGGTGTTCCCAGGCCAGTCGGGAGACATAGTCCCTCCAGCGTGTCCTGGGTCTTCCCCGGGGCCTCCTTCCGGTTGGACTTGCCTGGAACACCTCACCAGGGAGGCGTCCAGGGGGCATCCTGATCAGATGCCCGAGCCACCTCATCTGACTCCTCTCGATGCGGAGGAGCAGTGGCTCTATTCTGAGCCCCTCCCGGATGACTGAGCTTCTCACCCTATCTTTAAGGGAAAGCCCAGACACCCTGTGGAGGAAACTCATTTCAGCCGCTTGTATTCGTGATCTCGTTCTTTCGGTCACTACCCATAGCTCATGACCATAGTTGAGGGTAGGAACGTAGATCGACTGGTAAATTGAGAGCTTTGCCTTACGGCTCAGCTCCTTTTTCACCACGACAGACCGATGCAGAGCCTGCATCACTGTGGATGCTGCACCGATCCGCCTGTCGATCTCACGCTCCATTCTTCCCTCCCATCCCAGCTGCTTCACACTCAGCTGTGAACCGATTCAGAGAGAGCTGAAGATCACGGCCTGATGAAGCAAACAGGACAACATCATCTGAAAAAAACAGTGACCCAATCCTGAGTCCACCAAACCGGACCCCCTCAACACCTTGGCTGCACTTAGAAATTCTGTCCATAAAAGTTATGAACAGAATCGGTGACAAAGGGCAGCCCTGGAGGAGTCCAACTCTCACTGAAAACGGGTTCGACTTACTGCCGGCAATGCGGACCAAGCTCTGACACCAGTTGTACAAGGACCGAACAGCCTTTATCAGGGGGTCCGGTACCCCATACTCCCGAAGCACCCCCCACAGGATTCCCCGAGGGACATGGTCGAACGCCTTTTCTAAGACCACAAAACACATGTAGACTGGTTGGGCAAACTCCCATGCACCCTCCAGGACTCTGTTAAGGGTGTAGAGCTGGTCCACTGTTCTGTGACCAGAACAAAAACCACACTGTTCCTCCTGAATCCGAGTTTCGACTATCCAATGGACCCTCCTCTCCAGAACCCCCGAATAGAATTTTCCAGGGAGGCTGAGGAGTGTGATCCCTCTGAAGTTGGAACACACCCTCCGGTCCCCCTTCTTAAAGAGGGGGACCACCACCCCGTTCTGCCAATCCAGAGGCACTGTCCCCAATGTCCATGCGATGTTGCAGAGACGTGTCTACCAAGACAGTCCTACAACATCCAGAGCCTTGAGGAACTCCGTGCTTCTATATATCCATCTGCTCAATCTTGCTTAATGTCACTTTGGGGCAGCTAATGGACACACTTATATGCATCTCATCCAGCCCCGGGGCCCTGCCACCAAGGAGTTTTTTGACCACCTTGGTGACCTCAGTCCCAGAGATGGGGGAGCCCACTTCCGAGTCCCCAGGCTCTGCTTCCTCATTGGAAGGCATGTTAATGGGATTGAGGAGGTCTTCGAAGTACTCCCCCCACCGACCCACAACATCCCAAGTCGAGGTCAGCAGCGCACCATCCCCACCATATACAGTGTTGACACTGCACTGCTTCCCCCTCCTGAGATGTCGGACAGTGGACCAGAATCTCCTCAAAGCCATCCAAAAGTCATTCTCCATGGCCTCCCCAAACTCCTCCCATGCCTGAGTTTTTGCCTCAGCAACCACCAAAGCCGCATTCCACTTGGCCTTCCAGTACCTATTAGCTGCCTCCAGAGTCCCACAGGACAAAAGCGTCCGGTAGGACTCCTTCTTCAGCTTGACGGAATCCCTCACTGCCGGTGTCCACCAATGGGTTCGGGGATTGTCGCCACGACAGGCACTGACCACCTTATGGCCACAGCTCAGGTCAGCCGCCTCAACAATAGAGGCATGGAACATGGCCCATTCGGACTCAATATCCCCCACCTCCCTTGAGACGTGGTCGAAGTTCTGCCGGAGGTGGGAATTGAAGCTACTTCTGACAGGGGACTCTGCTAGACGTTCCCAGCAGACCCTCACAACTCGTTTGGGCTTACCAGGCCTGACCGGCATCCTCCCCCACCATCGAAGCCAACTCACCACCAGGTGGTGATCAGTTGACAGCTCCGCCCCTCTCTTCATCCGAGTGTCCAAGACATGTGGCCGCAAGTACAACAACACAACCACAAAGTCGATCATTGAACTGAGGCCTAGGGTGTCCTGGTGCCAAGTGCACATATGAACACCCCTATGCTTGAACATGGTGTTCATTATGGACAATCCGTGACGAGCACAGAAGTCCAATAACAAAACACCACTCGGGTTCAGATCGGGAGGGGGGGGGGGGATGCATTCCTCCCAATCACTCCCTTCCAGGTCTCACTGTCATTGCCCACGTGAGCAATGAAGTCTCCCAGCAGTACGAGGGAGTCCCCAGAAGGTATGCCCTCTAGCACCCCTTCCAGGGACTCCAAAAAGGGTGGGTACTCCAAACTGCTGTTTGGTGCATACGCAAAAACAACAGTTAGGACCCGTCCCCCCACCCGAAGGTGGAGGGAGGCTACCCTCTCGTCCACCGGGGTAAACCCCAATGTACAGGTTCCAAGTCGGGGGCAATAAGTATGCCCACACCCGCTCGGCACCTCTCACCGGGGGCAACTCCAGAGTGGTAGAGAGTCCAGCCCCTCTCAAGGAGATTGGTTCCAGAATCCAAGCTGTGTGTTGAGGTGAGCCCGACTATATCTAGCCAGAACCTTTCAACCTCACACACTAGCTCAGGCTCCTTCCCCTTCAGAGAGATGACATCCCACGTCCCAAGAGCCAGCTTCTGTAGTCGAGGATCAGACCGCCAAGGTCCCCGCCTTCGGCCACCACCTTCGGCCACCACCCATCTCACACTGCACCTGACCTCCTTGACCCCTCCCATAGGTGGTGAGCCCATGGGAAGGGGGACCCACGTTGCCTCTTTGGACTGTGCCTGGCCGAGCCCCATGGGTGCAGGCCCGGCCACCAGGTGCTCGCCATCAAGCCCCACCAGGCCTGGCTCCAGAGGGGGGCCCCGGTGACCCACGTCCGGGCGAGGGAAAACGCCATCCAAATTTTTTATTCATCATAGAAGGTTTGCTGAACCGCTCTTTGTCTCATCCCTCACCTAGGACCAGTTTGCCTTGGGTGGCCCTACCAGGGGCATAAAGCCCCAGACAACAGAGCTCCTAGGATCATTGAGACATGCAGACCCCTCCACCACAATAAGGTGGCGGTTCGAGGAGGCGAGATGGTGTCTAAGTCCTTGAAATTGAACAATATTTTTTCCAGCATGGACAAGGGTGCAAGATGAGGAAAACTGGGCAGGTTGTGCTTAGCAAAGTTCCTAATTTGAAGATAGTGAAAGAAATGTGTAGCTGGAATGTTAAATTTGGAATGTAATTGTTCATAGGATGCAAAGACATTGTCTATATAAAGATCACTAAGTAAGTTAATCCCAAATTTTTTCCAGATATTAAAAACTGCATATGTTTGCGAAGGTTGAAAGAGGTGGTTCTCTTGCAGAGGTGCCACAGATAAAAACTTCTCCATCTTAAAATGCTTA
Source organism: Polypterus bichir lapradei (assembly GCA_026402145.1). Classification (NCBI taxonomy): domain Eukaryota; kingdom Metazoa; phylum Chordata; class Cladistia; order Polypteriformes; family Polypteridae; genus Polypterus; species Polypterus bichir. The sequence continues at coordinate 3,035,295 of JANRMT010062826.1, read as the reverse complement.
CTACATTGGTTCCATATTCTGATTGAGTGAGGCACGATTGGGTCATCAGTATATTGCCAATAACTTGCATTCATTAGGGCACAAAGCAGGGAATATAAAGAAGTACTGCAGGATTTTACTCCTATTGTGGACCAGGCCTGTGTATGTTCATCTATTTGTGCCCAGGTTTTTACAGCTTGTATGTTTGCTGCCCAGTAATAAAATTGAAAGTTAGGTAGAGCCATGCCACCTTCTGCCTTAGGTCTTTGTAGGGTCACTCTTTGGATATGTGGATGTTTTGAGTTCCAAATAAATGAGGTTATTGTTGAATCTAATTGCTTAAAAGATGATTTATTGATGTATATTGGAAGGTCCTGAAATAAAAAAGAAGCTTAAGAAGAATATTCATCTTAACAGCATTAATTCTTCCAGCTAGAGTAAGATGAAGGGTTGACCATCTATGTAAGTCTTGCATAATTTTTTCCATGCAGACAGCAAAATTTTGTTGATAAAGAACTTTATGTTTACTTGTGATGTTTACCCCTAGGTATTTAAAATGTTCTTCAATGATAAAAGGTAGGGTGTCTAATCTAATATTATATGCTTGAGAAGTCACTGGAAAGATTAATCTGAATCTTTTATTCAGATTAATTCTGAGACCAGAGATCTGCAAGTGCTGTTAAGACTGCAGGCACAGAATTGTGTGGGTCTGATATATACAGTACCATATCATCTGCATATAAAGAAATTTTCTGTTCCAGTCCTTCTCTGATAATCCCCTTTATCTGATCAGCATTTCGACAGTGAACCGCCAGTGGTTCAATGGCGATTGCAAATAGCAGTGGTGACAAGGGGCATCCTTGTCTGGTACCACGTTCTAGTTTAAAGTAGTCTGAACAAATGTTGTTAATACAAATTGAAGCTTCTGGATTGGTATACAATAGTTTGATCCATGCACAAATGCTTGGGTCAAACCCAAATTTCTCTAATGTAGTGAAAAGGTATTTCCATTCAATCATGTCAAATGCTTTTTCTGCATCCAATGATAATAATATTTCTGGGGTGTTTGACTTAGTTGGTGAGTATATTACATTAAACAGGTGTCGAAGATTGGAAGATAAGTCTCGACCCTTGATAAATCCAGTTTGATCTTGTGATATTACCGAAAGGAGCACTTTTTCTCCATCCTTCTAGCTATGATTTTTGAGAGTATCTTAACATCATTATTCAGAAGTGAAATTGGTCTGTATGATGCACATTGTAATAAGTCCCTATTTTGTTTAGGAAAGACGGTGATTAATGCTTGGCGACAAGTTTGAGGTAGAATTTGATTGTCTCTAGCTTCTGTAAATGTAGGAGGGGAGCTAGCTGAGTGGAGAATTTCTTATAAAATTCTGCAGGGTAGCCATCAGGGCCTGCTGCTTTCCCGCATTGAAGTGACTTTATAGCATCTAGTAATTCTGATAGTGCCAGAGGTTTATCCAGTTCCAGAATCTGATTTAAACTCCTCTCCAATTATTTTAGAGAATAGTTCAGCTGCCAATTTCACTGGGTTTGGACTTTCACGATTCTCAGGTAGACCTTTGATTCTAATATTATTCCTTCTGCTTCCATCTTCCAGAGCAGCAAGTCTGTCTCCAGGTTTTTTGCATTCGGAATTGGCAGCTGTTGCTTTTCCTTCAGTGGCGGAAGCTAGATTTTTTGCTGTTTCAATCTGAGTCGTTAATATCTGCTTGACATCCTCCAGCTGATCGGCAAGTGTGCTCAGTTTAGACGTGGTTTCCTGAATGTGCTCTTCAATTTTACCCAGCATATCTTTAAAGGCCGCCTCAATGCGAATATATACGCGTTTCTCTGAGTCTGTATTATCCTGTAGCAGCTCCCGTCGCAGCTTCTCATTTGAGTTCTCACTTGCCTTCTCGTTTTTCTTTATATCTTTCTTTATCACTTGCTTCAGCTCAGCGATCATCACCTTCAGTTTAGACAGATCATTTCTGCTTTCATGTACCGTAGATGAGGCGGTGAGCTCTATTACAGCTGATGTTCCCGGCTCGCGCAGAGTAGGTAGAGTAGATGAAAGTGCGGACTGCAAGGCCTTTTCCTGTTTCAGATGATCTTCAGATGACCTGTGTCACTCGCACTTGGACATTCGCTTGCCATTTAGCTCTCAACAGGGGACAGGATGATGCAGCAGACCGTGGTTCCGAGGAGTTTGGGCTTTCGCCCATCTGATCTAGGTCAGTCTCTGAAAGGCCGTACCTTGAGCTTGAACTTGGACTTGTCAGTCTGAGCTTGGATGTTGCTTTAGTTTTCTTTTCCGTTTCTTTCTGAGCCCCTTTCTTGACGGCCATGTTTATATATGCTTGCATATACTGTAGTAGAACCCTCAGGCTGGATAGATACAGGATATCTCAGGATAATAAGAAAATAATATAAAAAAATAACACGGAGCTAACGGAGCTCCGCTTCAGACGTCCATGTCTCGCAACGGACAAGACCAAAAAAGAAAAAAAAAGTTGCACTTTTGATATTGAAATAGAGTTGAGTGTCATCTGCATAAAAATGATAAACCAGTCCACAGCTACGAATAATATGGCCAAGGGGAAGCATATAAATACAGAACAGAAGAGGGTCGAGGACAGAGCCCTGAGGAACTCCTTGTGTGACTGGCGCTGAGCTGGATCTGCTGTTGCCAAGACTAACAAACTCTTGCTTATCGGTCAGATAGGACTTGAACCACTGGAGGGCAGTGCCAGAGATACCCAGCATGTTCTCCATTCTGGACAGTAGAATGTCATGTCTGACAGTGTCAAATGCTGCACTGAGGTCTAACAGAATTAATATGGTGGTCTGTCCAGAGTCTGCTGCCATAAGCAAATCATTGGTTACCCGAAGAAGAGCAGTTTCACAGCTGTGCTGCGCCCTGAAACCAGACTTTTAAACATGGGGTCACAGAAGCGATTTTAAAAGTGGCTGGCACAAACCCAGTGTCGAGGGATGTATTTGATTATTGTCATAACAGTCGGGATTATGACATGAAGGCAGGATTTAAGAAGTGTGGTGGGGATGGGGTCCAGTACACAAGTGGTTGGCCTCATCTTACAAAGCAGGTCATTAACAAATGCTGATGTGACTGGTGAAAATTTAGAAAAGGAGCTGGATGGAGTGGGAAGACAGGAAGGATATAAATTAATGATAGATTTATGTTAGTTGAATTATTTAGATCTTTAATTTTATTGTAGAAAAAGTGGAGGAATTTTTCACAGACTTCAGTAGAGGAGGTAGTTGGACCAGATGCAGGTTGAAGTAATTTATTGCTTACAGAGAGCAAAACCCTTCGGTTATCATGGCCACTTTCTATGATTCTACCATAATGTGTGTTCTTGGCTGCAGTTAATGCATCCCTGTAAGCCGTTTGATGCTCAGAGAAAGCCTGGATGTGAACAGTGAGGCCAGTCTTGCGTGACATTATCTCAAGGCGTCGGCCAGTTGCTTTCATAGCTAGTAGCTCTGAATTATACCAAGGAGCTGAACGGTTAAAGGAAACCTCCTTATGTTTTAAAGGAGCTGTTTTATCTAATGCTGAATGAAGGGCTGAGTTATAGTGGTCAACAAGACTATCTAGTGTTGATGGAATAGGGGAAGACAGAAAAAGATCAGAAATGGATCCAGCAAGAACAGAGGGACAGATATTTTTAAGGTTTCGGAAAGAAATTTAACGTTTACAGGTAAGAGGAGGGAGAGGTAATGAGATGGTGAAAAGCACTGCTTTATGGTCAGAGAGTCCCAAATCACTGCTGTAAGTGTGGCTGACAGTGTGACAGATAGGGGGCGCTATCGCTCCCTTGAACCCCTGCCCAAGACTCCAGACACCAGGAAAAAGTCCAAATGTTGACTTTATTTAAAATGCCACAGTGCACAAAGCACCATCTCTTCCACAATACTCATACAAATCACCAATCACTACAATCATACTCTCCACCACTCCCAGACGCGTTGCCTTCCTACCACCCAGCTCAGCTCGCAGTATGTGAGCTCCCACAGTCCTTTTATACTCCCTGACCTGGAAGTGTTTCCAATCCCCAGTCCATGTGATTCTTTATCACTTCCGGGTCAGGTATAAGTCCTTTTCTTCACCCCGGAAGTACGTCATTTCTGTCGTCGCTCTTCCTACGACGCACTTCCGGGTTATAGGGCACATATGACTCTTCAGGCTTATGTATAAAAACTACATTGTCCATGATTCCCTGCTGGTCCATACTGCAGGGAGGGTGCCATCTTGCGGGATAGGGGGTATTGGCCGGGGTGACAAGCCGGCCAAAGACCACAACAGATAATCCAGATGTGTATATCAGGTCCAGTATATGACCACCAGAGTGGGAAAATCAACAAGCTGCACCAAGTCAAAAAACAGTCCAGTAAGGATAGGAATTCATTTCTCAGTTTACATGTAGTAATGTCAATATGGATGTTGAAATTGCCAAGAATGACTCTCTGGGAAAGTGAACTTAAGTGGGTTTTTAATTCAGTCAGATCAAATAAAAAAGACGCATTGTATTTCGGGGGATGATAGACAACAATAAGTGAGACAGGAACGGATTTTCTTATTAGCTTAAGGGCCAGACACTCGAAAGACAATGGACCGTCAATGGGGATTCTTTTGATGCTTAACTTCGATCTAGCAATTACTGCGACTTCTCCGCCTTGTCTTGAGGTGCGAGGTTCTATGGAGTGAATATATCTGGGTGGGGTCACTTCTGTGACAGATGTAAAATCATTTTGGTTTTTGCCAAGTTTCTGTTAAGCATAGCAAGTCAAGGTTTGAGTCTGTAATGAATTCTGATAGCACCAGTGCTTTGCCATTAAGAGATCTTGAGTTAAACAGTGCAATATTAGCCGATGTGGGTTCATTGTGCGCAGATCCATGACCAGAGTTTATTTTAACATATTGCAGATTTGACACACTGGCACTCCTATTTCCAGAGCCATTGATAGGACGGCATATTCCTGAGCAAATGCTTCCGGTGAATTTTTCATTCGCAGCCCAGCTGTGGCGACGACCTGACCTGCGATGTAAATATTTCGGGCGCCGCACAATACCATTGTCTTTTAGGACATTCCAGTCTGACCATTTGCTCTGGACAAACTGTACATGGATGGGAAATCATCTAGGAAAAGCTTGGCTTGCTGCTAGAACAGGTGTTGGCGAGGCCAGCAGAGGGCACTTAACCTGTGATCTGAATGCAGATCCCAATGTGTTGGGGACACTGTGTTGTAAATATGGCACCGCCCTTTGGATGAGACCTAAAATCGGTGTCCTGACTCTATCTCTGTGGTTATAAAAGATCCTTCAGTATCTTTCGTAAAGAAAAGGGTGTATCCCAATATGGCTAAATTGCCCACCATGGCCTAGTCATTCTGCCTCCCTAATCATCCCCTGTCATTAATTGGCTGACTATCTCACCACTTCACTGCCTAACAGCTCATGTGTGATGAATGTACTGGTGCTGTCACATCATCCAGGTGGATGCTACACATTAGTGGCTCCCCACTCACTGTGTAAAGAGCTCTCATGAGTAGTGAAAAAAGTGCTATATAAATATAAAGAATTAATTATTATTATTGTTATTTTTATTTTAATGAGGTTTCTGTGTTTGCCAGTTTATCTAGCCAGGTGTTGGCAGTATACCCCCTCTAGTGAGCATTATTAAAAGTGCACATTTTTGGGACTCACGTGTCCTGAGACTCCTAGTCATAACAATACTAACACTTGCAACACAAGACACAGACAGTTTGGTAATCATAACCACTCTACTCTCCCTCAACCTGCAGTTATCAAAACAAGCTCAGCCATTAAAAGTACAAAGATTAAAACATGTTTTCACACTTTACTGTAAATACAGCCTCAGATCAACAAACAACGGAATCTGCAGGCAAAGTTTCAGAATTATTTTACAAAGTTGTGGCCCCCCAGTAATTCTCAACAGGACAGAGAACATAAAAGTAAAATGGTGGAGCAGAGTCCATGGCACACTAATGAAAGTGATTGTCAAGGAATTGTTTTTGCACTGCGGAGTGGAGCCGGCCAGAACTAAATGGCCACCAAAAATCCTCAACTGCACTCTGCCATCTGCCAAAACTTTGCCACTCGAGTGGCATACCCGTCCTCTTGGCTTCCATTAAACTATGCAGCCGGTATGAATTAATCATATCTAACACGCAGACTACCATATTCAAATTGCAAGACTGAATTATTAATGTAGCGGTTGAGGTAATGAATACACAACAAGTCTGCAAAAACAAAGGCAAACACCACTGACATACGGCTCTGAAGTTTTACATTTGAGTTGATGCTACCTACGCAAGGAAAGGCAACTGTGCCACGGTCCCATGAAGTATGGGCACATCTGCTGCATGAGCTGCATGGCATTCATCTAGGTGTCTTACTCACTACATTAAAATGAGGGAAACCCTTGACCAGGGGTTTCTGCAGCAGCCACGTTTGTTTAAGGAAACCCATGCGTATTTACAAAGAATGGAAGGGCAAACATAAAAACATGTCCAAGTTTCCTTGTAAGCAAGTGGATGTTGAAAATTAAATTTGCTCTTTACTCCCATTTTTTTCTGTGATCTGGTCATGGTAAGCGTTGTGACTTATTATTTTTTGGACAGTTCTCTTGGGTACAGTTTTATTTATTCAATGTCATGCTAAGCCTCTAGGAGTTGAAACGAAAACAGTTGTGAATACACACACATACGGTATCAGCACACTGAGAGTGTGTTATCATAACTGTGGGTTCCTTCCGTTGACCATAAATGCGCTGTAATTTCTGTTACCTAAATAGGCCCCGCTGTTTTATACTGCTCTGCTTAGCAATTTGTCAGGCACAGCCCTCCAAACTTTACTGGGGATTCATTGTCTTTATTATTGCTATTCCCATTTCACAATAAACCAATCAATCAATCAATGTTTGTTCTCTATACATCATTAATAATTTACACAGCAGCTACTATTACACAACAAACGTGACGTATTGTAAAGGGCAGATCCTCAAATGTCTATTAAAATTCCAATATAAAACTGTGTACTTAAGACATCCATTTTAATAAAAAGACAAGTGTCTGTGTTTTTGTATCTGTTTGTCAGTCCAGTTGCTACACTTTATTGCCAAAAGTATTGGGACACCCCTCCAAATGGCCACAGGTATATAACATCAAGCACCTAGAGATGCAGACGGCTTCTACAAACATTTGTGAAGGAATGGGTTGCACTCAGGAGCTCAGGGAATTCAAGCCTGATACCGTGATAGGATGCCTCCAGTGCAATAAGTCCATTTGAGAAATTTCCTTACTACTAAATATTCCACTGTCAACTGTTAGTGGTATTATGACAAAGTGGAAGCAATTGGGAACAACAGCAACTCGGCCACAAAGTGGTAGGCCACGTAAAATCACAGAGTGGGGACAGCGCATGCTGAGGGGGACAATGTGCAGAGTCAATAGCTACAGACCTCCAAACTTCGTGTGGCCTCCAGATCAGCTCAAGATCAGTGTGTAGAGAGCTTTATGGAATGGGTTTCCATGGCCAAGCAGCTGCATCACCAAGTGCAATGCAAAGCATCGGATGCAGTGGTGTAAAGCCCACCGCCACTGGACTCTAGAGCAGGGATTAGACGTGTCCTTTGGAGTGACAAATCACGCAATCCGATGGACTAGTCTGGCCAGGAGAACGGTACTTACCTGACTGCATTGTGCCAAGTGTAAAGTTTGGTGGAGGGGAGGGTAATGGTGTGGGATTGTTTTTCAGGGGTTGGGCTTGGCCCCTTAGTTCTAGTGAAAGGAACTCTTAATGCTTCAGCATACAAAGCCATTTTGGACAATTTCATGCTCCCAACTTTGTGGGAACAGTTTTGGGATGGCCCGTTCCTGTTCCAACATGACTGAGCACCAGTGCACAAAGCAAGGTCTATAAAGAAATGGATGAGCGAGTTTGGTATGGAGGAATTTGACTGGCCTGCACAGAGCCCTGACCTCAACCCATTAGAACACCTTTGGGATGAATTAGAGAGGAGACTGTGAGCGAGCCAGGCCTTCTCGTCCAACATCAATGCCTGACCTCACAAATACTCTCCTGGAAGAATGGTCAAAAATTCCCATAAACACACTTCAAACCTTGTGGAAAGCCTTCCTAGAAGAGTTGAAGCTGTTATAACTACAAAGGGTGGGTCAACTCCATATTAAAGCCTATGTATTAAGAATGGGATGTCATTAAAGTTCATGTGTGTGTAAAGGCAGGCATCCCAATACTTTTGGCAATATACTGCATGTCTCTTTCAAATATTTGTAATCATAAAATGCATTGCATTTGTCTTTCCAACAGATGGCACACCACAAACATCAACACTGCTTTTACATATCTTATACCAAATGTCATATAACAGAGACATACACATTGCATGTGTCATTCCAACAGTAGGCATATCACAAAGATTAACTTTGCATTTACAAAGTGGCATACTATAACGGAGATGTATGCATTTCATTTGTCATTCCAACAGATGGCACATCACAAACATTATCACTGCATTTACCAAGTGGCATGCAACAGAAACATATGCAATGCACCTGCCATTCCAACATCACAAATATTTGTATCTATTCATTCTCTGAACTTAATGTAATTAAGTATGGTATTTTTTAATTAATTAATATTCTTATATACTTTTACAAAGTAATATGTGCAATTATAGCTCCTGTTATTAATCATAATAAAAAGTTGGCTTTTAAAGCTAAAGTTGCTTTTGCATACAGTGGCCTAGTCTCTGCTTTTTCACTTGCTTTCTTGCTCAATCATCAATATGTGTGTACTGCAAAAAACAAGCAGGCCATTGGTATAGAAATGCAGCTGCTTAAGAGTTCAACAAGATGCTTGTCATCAAGTAACATCAATTTTGACCAGCCCGGTATTCCACTGTTCAATGAATATGTTTCAGTAAAATAATGGGAACATCTGCACAGACTATGAAGTAAAGATGGCCAGTTTCAGTCAAGGGATGGACATTTAGGTAATGGTGGAAGGAGGAGAGGGTTTTGAATAGATGAGAAGAGATATAATTGAAATCGATGCACTTCCTGGTTTGGGCACTTGCACTATGGTCATATCACTTCATTACATTGCTGTGTAATAAAGATTTTTCTGCACTTCCATATGGGCTCCAAGACCACCTTCTTGCGTGAGATGGCTTTTCTCCACAAGACGCCGTAACGCCCCAACATCAGATAACGTTTTGCATTTTAATCTCTGCCTGGCCATTCTTATCAGTGCTTTAGATCTATCTATTTATCTGTCACATATAGTGCCTTTCATATCTATCTATCTATCTATCTATCTATCTATCTATCTATCTATCTAT
>JANRMT010062826.1:2977338-3018749 GCA_026402145.1 Polypterus bichir lapradei | reverse complement strand
GGGGGGTGTCTCAAAAGAGTTCAGAAACCTCACAATATGAAGAAGAAAAGGATGATTCGGCTCCTGATTGATTACTGTGCTGCTCACAACATGCTTCCACAATTGGATAATGTTCACGTTGAATTCATCCCACCCAATTGCACAGCATTGCTTCAGCCATTGGATTTGGGCATCATTCGCACCCTGAAAGTGTATTTTTACAAGGATAATGCTGAGAAAAATTCTCATCAGCATAACTTGTAGGCAGGAGGAGATTAAAATTAACGCAAAAGAAGCTATTGAAATGATTGCAAAGTTAAAGAAAGCACTATAGTAACAAATACAGAATCTCATTACAACAAAATTTTCATTACAACGAAATATTTTTTAGGTCCCTGGGAGTTTGTTGTAACGGAATTTTACCTGTGTATATACATACACCGGAATAACTAAAAAGCAAGATAATTACAAGAACACTTCTGGCTTGGCAGTCCCAGTCCCAGTGAGGCGCTATGCAGACTTACTCCTGTTGGTATAAAGGAGCCCCCATTGTGCTTCTTGACACACATCTGCTGAATAATTTGTTGGCTAAAAGCCCTCAGTGTTGTTGTGCCACAGAGAGGATGTGCAGTGCTGGTCATAATGGCACTCAGTTTTGTTTTAATTCTCTCTTTTGCTAGGACCTCTAGGGGGTCCACAGTGTGTCCCATAACTGAGGCTACCATTTTAATTAGCTTGATAATTCGGCTTGAGCTAGATTGCAATGCACATAGGTTGGATCTTACCCTGGATTCATTTTGGACAATTTCGCACAACATAAATGTGATTTATGAAAGATTTTAAGTTGAATTATCGAATGCTTTGCACATATGGAGTTAAAGTGTATTCTGTGCATGGCTGCCTTCCACTCCTTCCCTGAGATATTAATTGAAAGATCCTTTTCCCACAGTACTCAGAGGAGTTTGAAAAGAAGAGACTTTGAGGTGTTTTCTATATATTGTTGGGACGCTGTCTGAGTATTTAAATAAACTGTACATGTTTTAGCAAATAGGATCAAATAAAAACTCAGTGGAGAGGTAGCCTTTAGTGCAACCCATGTGGATGTTCACGGCCTTATCTCCAGCACATGACGCACCTGAAAAGCCATCTCACTGAGCCATAGATGGTTAGACACTAAAACAAGTAATCTGAAACATCTAATGAGATTTTTCCCCAAAAGAGAGAACATCAGAAACATCTAGGGAATGAGGTGGCACCCTAAAGTCTTTAAAAGAAGAAAAGTAACAAGAAGACAAAGATAAAAGTAAAACATGTTATCAAATGAACTACAAAGAAGATGAAACAAGACAACCCTCACAGTTATTCTTAGGAATTAATGGGCATTTTCATTAGAAAACGAAAACATCCGTAGCTAGTTAATTACAACCCAGAGGTTATTGGAGAACATTTTTGGTAGGCGTGAGGACCATGGCAAGAGAATTTTGCTGCTGGCTCAGTCCTTTTTGATTATTTTTTGAGGAATGCCGGCAGATAAAAGGGTTGTGGCAATTCAGCTGAAGGGAACCAAATTCTCCAGCCGACTCCTCTATAATATCATTTAACGAGAATTACCTTAAGACCAGTTCTGGTTCTTACTGATGTAATTACGCATGAGATAGTCTGATAAGCGTTGTGACTTCTGAAGTGAAATAAAAGCAAACAGATTGTGTCGATCGTTCCTTTTCAGGCAACAGTTGTTCCCAAAAGGTCCTTTGATGACAATAGATGCGCTTTAAACTCACAGAAACTTGTTTGGCGGGATGAGAAAGAAAACTGTTAGTTAAAGTGTGTTAAGTGTTTACTCTTGCATTGATTATGTGCAGCCCTGGGAATAAAGGCCGCAGGGGGAAGCACAAAGCCTGCAGACTGCAGGAAGCCCCATCACTCTCTCCACACTTCTGCTGTCATCGCTTTTGTAACAAGAACATTATTCAAGCTGCAGGCTCCAGACTCCCAGGTAACTGGAGTCAGCAGGAAACTCGGTTTGATATCAAGTATGCTGTTCATCACTTGTTTTGTGTGCATGGGAAGAAACGGCTCTACCTTGCTTTCATCTGCGTGAGTTTTGTGTGTGTGTATACGTGTGTGTGTTTTTACTAACATAATTCAAATGTCCGTGAACGTTTTATGAGGTGGCAGATTCAGACGCGTTACTTGAGTTTACAGATTCCTGAACAATGGCTTTTCCTATAAATTGCTTCTTGTGAGCCACAGCCATAAAAGAGGAGAAATTTTGCTTTCATGAGGAGTAGGCCTCGTAGTTGCAGTCTCCATTTTTAAGTCTGCATGAAGATGGCAAATTTTAGAAGTACATGAAAACTTCTCTATGGTCACAAACAGCCACTTTTAAGGGGATCAACCTGTTACTCTTGGGATTTTTATTTATAGCCACACAGAAAGCGAGAGGAGAAAATAGTTGAGTAACATTTCATAAAGGTTATAAATTTAGTTATTACTTCAATTCAAAAAGTCGCAGCACATGCAAAAATAATACTTATAGCTTTTTTTCTGTGTTGTACGTGAGAAAACAGGGTTACGACTTTTTGTCGATTATCATTTTTTATCAAATATTTTATATAATGCATTGTTTTTAAAAATTTTTTTTTAAATCCTTATAGTTTAAATGCAGTCATTTTTGTTTCAAAGGTTAAAGCACACTCAAAAATAACATGAAATGAAGCAGATAATTGAATAAAATAACTAACTGCACGCAAAATGGCAAGATAGTGGATTCATAGTCCCATTTTTCTGTATTTTCTGTTTTTGAATACATTCAAAATTTTAAAAGAGTTTTTATAACTCCTTTGTGATGAATACATTTTACATTCTGTTTTCACAAATAATCATTTCGGGCACTTTGTTTGTTTATCGAAATTTTTCTCAATATCTTTGAAATGGGATTAATAAAGTTTAACTAATCTTATCTTAAAACTTATATGACCCAGTTAAGCTTAAGTTACATGAAAGTAATTAATATCAAACATAATTAAAATGTTAAATGAAAACTTTTTTATATTTTAATTTAATTCCCTTTCAAAACACTTAACACGTTGGCTGCCACAGTGACAACAAGTAACATTTTCCAGTTGCTATAGTAAAATCAGGGTGTTATTTTAATATACTAATTCAATACATTTTGTTATTGAGCAAAACTCACAACAAGAATAACAATTTCTTTTCTCTAAAATTCAAGTTAAGCAAGAAACAGAAAATTCTTCCAACTTGTAGTTGGCAGTCAAAAATAGTTTTTGTAAGTTATATTGTATGCAACCAAAATACATGGCTGTCACAAAAATGCAAAATAATTGTCTCCATTTGAGACACGCTGGCTATGTTAATATCGATTATGTTTTTTAATTTTTGGAATTTTTTTTAAAACCTATGCAATTTTTCATTCCGTGCCTTTAACATCTTTATATGCAAGCAAATAAACATTGATATTACAAACATGCGTAATCATTTTCTCCGTCTGAGACGTGCTGGCTGTGTAAACCTTTATTATGTATTTTATGGTTTTTGTATTTCGTTTAACACCTTTACATTTTTCACTGCTAGTCTTTACCATTTTATTGTACGCAACTAAACAAACATCAACTAAAACATTTTCAGGTTACAAAAATGTGGAATAATTGTCTCCATCTGAGACATGCTGCCCATATAAACAGGTTTTATGTATTTTGTTTTTTGCATTCTGTTTAAAACCTTCACATTTTTTCCCTCCGAGCCTTTATCATTTTCTTCTAGGTGACCAAATAAACACCAACAAAAAAAAAACAAAACAATTTAATCTTACAGAAATATATAATAATTTTATCCATCTGAAACATCCCACTTGTATAAACATTTATTATGCATTTTATTTTTTTGCATTTCGTTTAACACCTTTGCATTTTTCACTCCTAGCCTTTACCATTTTATTGTATGCAACTAAACAAACATCAACTACGTTGCAAAAATGTGAGATAATTGTCTCCGTCTGAGACATACTTCCTACATAAACATGTTTAATGCATTTTGAGTTTTTTTGTTTTTATTTTTGCATTTTGTTTAAAACCTTTGCATTTTTTCACTCCAGGGGACAGAACAGGGGGTCACTCCTACAGTCCGATTTTAGCAGCTCACGTTCTTTCTTTTTTTGCGCCTGAGCAGTTGTTATGATCGTTTATCTCCGGCTTCCTCGATATTTTTCCATTTTCTATCTGAGAAGACAAAACTTCAATTTATGTTTTTTTTTTGTTTTGTTTAGTTTGTGGTATCATGCTGAGTATCTTTTAATGTGAATCTTCTGAAATGAAAGTCCTTATAATTATCTTTCTCGTTTCACATCATGTATTATTGCTTATAGTCTACATAAAATTAACAAAGTTTTATTTACTTATTTGCAGAAACAGATTGGCTGGATATATTAAAGCAAGTCATTTGCGCTTGATAGAATCTATATTTATGGATTAGTGTATACGCTAATGAGTTTCAATGAGATGCGTTCTTTTAAAGACAGCATTTATTTTGTTTTTTTGTGTGTCACAGGACTGGGGAATGACAGGAAAATGTCTGGTTTAGGCAAACAAATAGCCCTCTTTTTTTAACCAGCCTTAAAATGCATTTAAATAAAGAGCATTCCCTTTAATGTGAGTTTTATTAATTTGGTCAATAATTAAGCCCAGCAGTCATCTAGTTAACTGTGATCAGCCATTGTTGAGATGTTCTGACCGGGAGACGCATTTTAACCTCTTGTTAGCTGGACTGAATCAAGTGCCAGTGGCCAACTCAGGACAAACGTCTCCGTCCAGGTCACGAGAGAAAGGCGTGGGCAGTGAAAGAGCCAGGCGCCCTTTGACCTTTCACCATCATTTTGGCCATCAGGTCAACAGTTGGTTCACAGACCATTGCTGATTGTCTTTTCTCCGGATGTCAAGAGGCAGTTGAAACATTATTCTGGGATAATTAAGTAGTGAATAAAGGTCACCGTGGACAAATAAATCAATCTGATAGTTTAAACACAGAGGATTGAATGCAATGATTGAGCAAAAACAAGGAATTCCACCATGGTTATTATGGGAGGGCTTGATGCGCGCTGACTTTCCTAACATTACATCCAAAAGCAGCAAGTGGGAAAGCTTTGTGCAGGATCAAAAGCTGAGCAAAGAGACATGGGCGTTAATTGTTCAGCTTTATTTTTAAGATAAAGGCATGCCGGGCATCAATTTAGCTGGTATTTAATAGGGAACAAAACCCAATGTGCTAACAGAATGCTAATTGACTTGGAAGGATTTTTTTTTCTCCATATGTGATAGAAGAGTCCAGAAACTCAAAGGAAAATGTGTCTGTTAGCTTACAAAAATGTCAGCATGGAGAGCTGGAATCTTTGCCCTTAAAATCTGTGACTGTGATTATAGTAAAAGAAAGCATAAAACACAGCCCAAGAATTCTCTACTTGTGCTCATGTTGGAAATATTAGAATAGTATGTATTGACAGTTATGATCTCTTGAATAAAATAACCACTGCAATAGATCTTTTTAAGAATCTTTAGATTTTATTCCTCCACATTGAACAGCACAAAATGTTTAGACGACGATAGCAGGCATCACGCATAACGGTCATCACAATAAATTGCTTGCGAAGCATATAGCAGAACGATAGAATTCCCATGGGCTGAGATCCATCAGGTGAATTGTCCTCATGACAATTTACTTCTGTTGGCTTTCAGGCTTTTAAACTTTGGGGGCTACTGAGTTAAGAGGGCCGAGAAACATGTGGGAAACCCATCCAGGGAATACGAGACTGAAAGAGAGAGAGCGAGAGAAAGTGTGTCTCGAAAGGTGTAATGGATGGAGGCGGAGGATGAAGGGAAGACCCTATACCATGTCAAATCAGCCTTTTTGCCAGAGGTCAAGACATTCTGTCTGGGTCCACTAGAGTGTTTTCTTCAGAAGTTTTCACCATTCATTCACACAATGTAACTGTCAGTCTTAACAACAGTTCTTGTTTCCACTGGCTCCACGACTCACAGGGCAAAACAGTATTTCACAGCATTGAACAATTGCCTGTCTGCGTAGGCAAACCATATGGTAACTAGGGAGTGCAATATTGACACACAACGCTAATTATTCATAAAGCAAAAATATATCCAAACTACTTGGGCCTGTTTCAATGATGAATATTCACAAGCATTCAGCTTATCTTTCTTTCTTTCTTTTATTTTTTTTTAAATCTTCAGTCCTTTTAAAAATCATTGCATAATTATAAAGCATCTTTCAAATTTTCAGTAGATGGTAACTCTGCATTTCTTCAAGTGTCACTTGCTGTAAAAGTCTACAAAATCTTCTGAGTCTTTATGTCAGATCGGAAAAAAAATAAAAATAAAAGCGTAACAGAATCGAATTACATTGTGGAAGTTGAATATTAAATACCCATGTAAATCAATCTAAACTTGAAAAGTTTGAGTAACTGCAGACAACAGTTTGTGCGACTCAAGGACTGTGCCTCTGATACGAATGAAAGACACTAGAGCACCAGAACTGTCTCCTTTTCAAGACTATAAATATAAGAGCAGGCCATGTCACTTGCAGAAATTCTCAGATGATTCTGTACTTATGGGGTGTATTGATAAGGAGGATGAGACAGACGTGAGGAGTCAGGGGGAGAACTTTGAGAATTGTCTGCAACTTAACATCAGCAAAACCCAAGGAATTGCTTATGGCCTTTCTTTGCACCAACAAGCCTCAATGTCCAGTCACTATTTAGGGAACGGGTGTAGAGGTGCTGCACTGTCACATGTACTTGGGGGTCCACCTCAATGACCGGTTAAACTGTTCTCGTATCAACAAAGGAACTATAGATGAAATTGCCAAGCCGACTCATTTTTCTTAGGAGACGACATTCCTTTAATGTCGTAGTGAAATCGTTCACATATTCTACAACTCTGGGATGGCCAGTGTGACCTTCTACGCTGTGGTGTTCTGGACTGGAAAAATCACTTCAAGAGAGACCTTCTGAATCAACAAGCTCATTAAGAAGGCAGGCTTAGTTATGAGACGCGCTTTCGGCCTGCGGAGGTAGCAGTGAAGGTGAGAATAAAGCTAAAGCTAATGGTCACTATGAAGAATGCTGCACAGCCTCTCTATGACATACTCTACTTCTTCCTGTCATTTTTCCCATGTTGGTGCAGGCCCTACTGTTCTGCTTGCCATTCTCAGTTTAGCATGATCAAAGTCATCCCTAGGGCTAGCATTTACAGAGCACATGTCATCTTTCATGCTATTAAACCAGTGTTTCTTTCGATGGCCACACGGTCGTTTTCCTGGTGGACTGAGTCTTAAGGCCATCTTGCATAATGAATTGTTGGTGCTGTGGTTCACCTTGCTTTACCATTGTTATAAAAAAAAAGAAAGAGCAGACTGTTTTTCTTCTTACGAGACTGTGTTCCTATACTGTGGGTAATGACATCCTTCACATGTTCTACAACGTCTATGAGCCGGGGATAGTAACATTACTTCAAGAAAGACCCACCGAATTAACACGCTAATGAAAAGTTCAGGCTCAGACATGGCATGCACTCTGGACGCTGTGTAGGCCATAACAAAAAAGAGAATTAAAACAAAACTGAGTGCCATTATGAACTATTCTGCATATCCTCTCTGTGACACACCAACTCTGAGGACTATGAGCCAATGAATCATTAAGCAAAACTATGTCAAGAAACATGGCGGGCGTTCCTTTATGCAAACAGGGATATGCCTGCAGAGTGCCTCACCGAAACTGGGATTGCCAAGTCATAAATATTTCTTTCTTTTTGGTGTGTGTTCAGATTATATTGTGTGAGAATATGTATTAATATAGATTAATATCTATTAAATAATTAATCTTTGTTCAGCTCAGCTTATTATTGCTTACACCTGCCAAGCTGATATGCCATCCTGGGGTGGAGATGGACGACCAGCAGTCCTTCAGTGGCCATGTTGCCATGGACTCTTGGTCTTGCAGAGTCACTCTGCACAACATCCACAAGATCAGAATGTATCAGAGAGAGCTTGCAGCACTACTACTGGTCCAGGTTTTGATCTCGTCATGTGTGTACTACAGGAACTTTCTTCTGGCAGGAGATCCGACACGTGTCACCCAACCACTGCAGATGACTGAAAAAGCAGCAGCACATTTGGCTTTCAACCAACTGAGGACAGATGTCAGTTCTCTTTTTAGATCACTCCATTGGCTACCTAAGTATTAAGTTTAAATCCTTGATTCTTGTGTTTGAGTAGTCAGTGGGTCAGCACATACGTACATAGAGACACTTGTGAGGTCCTGTGCTTTCGTGGCGTCTGGTGATGTCACCTCTGCTTGGATTTTAAATCTCAGTTCAGACTCTTTTTGTGTTCAGCTTCTGGCTTGTTGAACGAGCTGCCCACCCCCATTCAAAACTGTGACTCTCTCAGTGTGCTAAAGTGGGATATGAAAACTCTGTTGTTTGGTGATTTTCTGTCTGGCCTCACTAAAGAGAGACAAGTTCCACAAATAATCTTTATAAAATAAATTAATTATTGCAAAAAATAGAACAAAAAAATAACAAAATGCTCAAAAGAGCAAAAAGAGGCTATACCACCTGCACTTCAGAAGAGATCAACCACCTGAAGCTAAGCATGTTCAGGCCTGGCCTGTACTTGGATGGGAGACCACCTCGGTAAAGTTTGGGGTGGAGCTGGAAGAGGTGTTGTTGACACCAGCAAGGGGTGCCTATCCAGTGGACTGAATGTGGATCCCAATGTCCCAGTGAGTGATGAGCACTCTGTACTGTAAAAATGGTGTTCTCTTTTTGGATGAGATGTAAAACTGCAGTCCTGACTGTCTGTGGTCATAAAAGATGCCTGGGCATCCATCGTAAAGAGCAAGGTGTATCCCAATGTCCTACCATGGCCTGCTCATTCTGGGCCCCTAATCATTCCCTGTCTGTAAATGGCTATCTCTTTCACCCCTTCACCAGCTAATAGCTAATGTGTGGTGAGTGCACTGGTGCAAAATGGCAGCTGCCACATCATCTAGGTAGAAGCTACACATTACGGGTGGTTGAAGTGGCTAATTATTATTATTATTATTATATTATTACACATCCAATGCAAGGTAAACAAATCCCAATACAAAATCCACAAGCAAAATCTATTAACAGAGCCAAAAGGTATGGAAAAAAACAATACTTACAAATTCTCCAAACAACAATTCACAGTGATTCACTGGCTGTTTCTCTTGATTTGGCCTCCAGATAAAGATGGAGGGAGGAGCCAGCAACAGTGATGCCAAGGTGACCCCACCTTTTTTGGCTCCACCCACAAAGTACATGGAATGGCCTCACATTTAAAGACGCAGTATATAAATCCAAACATAACAGAAAATACATTACACTATTATTATTATTATATAATTACACTATTATTATTATTATTATTATTATTATTATTATTATTATATAATTACACTATTATTATTATTATTATTATTATTATTATTATTATTATTATTATTATTATTATTATTATATAATTCAATCAATAATAACTCATAACATACCAAAAATACAGATCCATACATAACAGGGATGTCATACTACAGACAATGGTCATGGGTTATTCAGCTGTTCCTTGACCTCCAACCACAATTTGAGTATGTTTTCAGAGTTTCTAAGGCTAAGGAATCTGGTGGTTAAATGTATCTTTTCTTTCATTGTCTTGTTATCATTGTTAAAAACAAATTATGGTCTCTGAAGTACCATCTTGGTCACTATTAGAGTTCAAAAACATATTCTGCAAAGTTCCAAATGCACCAAAAGGTAGAGCATTGCTGTTAACCCCTGGCATGTTCAGAGCAATGTCATAAGAAATCTTTATAAAAGAGGATTGATTAAATGAAAAAAATAAAAAAATACAAGAAAAGGTTCAAAAGAGCAAAAAAGGATTTGCCAATGGCAATCCTAATAAACAAAGTGAAAAACGTAGTCTGTAAGAATACCGAAGTTCCAGAGCTGAAAGGTCTGAAAGCCAAAAAAAACAAAAAAATTAGAAATCACAAAGAGAACAATACTTACACAACTACCAACACTAGCATGCCATTATGGGCTGTGGTGGGCCGTTATGGTGAACCCAACTCTAGGGGATGCACCCACAAAATGCAAGCAACGTAAGAGAACAGGAGAAGCAACAATAACTTAAACAAAAATACAATTAACAGAAAATACAAAATTAAACAAATAATAACCTGTGTAACCAGAAATGACAGGAAACCATGACAAATGTACGAAGAAGACAAATCAAAGAGTCATGATATCTAGGACGTGAGGATACATTGCTGGGAGCAGTTCTCAGAGGTCATGCAACTTTTTAAAAATTATGCAACATTTGGATTCATGAAAGAGAAACCTTGGTGTCATGTTTGGGTTTTGAATTTACTGGTTCTGCCCTCAGATTGCAATTTACCTCTCGTCTTTTCTTGGCTCTTGTTATGTTTTCATATTTTCACCCTGTTCTCTAACAACAATTGTGGCTACACGTCCTCAGCTTTGTTATTTAATTATTTTCTTCCCACTTACAGCCCTTGCATGAATTCTGATTTCTCTGTACCATTTTCTGATTTCATTTTCTCTCAAAACTGTTGTCGCCTTGTGCAAGCTACACATCAACTTGCTAAGATTTAGTAAATGTAGACTGAAATTTGCTGGAAAAATCAGGAAAAGTGACACGGTTTTTTTGATTATGTGCTGTCACAATGCTCGGGCTGCAGGAGTGAGCAGAAGTTTGGCGTGTGGAAGGTTAGGAAAAGCAGCTGATTAAGAAGTCGCAGGGCTGAGTGAACAAACAACTGAGCTGCTCCAAACTGTCTAGAAACCTATGGTAGTGGGGCCTGAAAATTCCAATGTGTGGTAATGCCTTTAATAACTTGAGGATATTATTGATTTGGTATAATAAACAAATCAGTGTCTAACTGGGAGTTGCTTGTCCTTTCTAGAAGTCTCTGTAAAACAAACAACTTTTATCAATCGTTCTTCTGGCAAAGCCCAATTAATACTTTCTAATAAAGCACTAGAATGAAACCAAAGGTAAGCAATGCATAATAAAAAGCACAGTAACAGAATGATAATAATAGTGAGAAATAAAATAGGTGACATAAGCACATTAGAGGAGTGTGGTGGAGGCTCTGCAAACAACGCAAAATGGGGAACAGGTTTTGGGAAGACACAGGCATTATCTCTCTTCTTTCTTTCACCCCAAAGCACACAATGACCCCATTGAACATAAGAGTATAAGACATCAGTCCATCACCCTCATTTGTTTAGTTAATAGCTAAGCTGCCCCAACATCTCATCCAGGTGGGCAATGCTTCTACTGTACATGTCATCAGTCCTTTGTTCCAGATTCCCAACAACTCTTTGAGAAAAGAAGGACTTCCTGGATTCAGTTCTTAATGCACTTCCTTTTAATTGTAATGATTGGTGTCCTTGAGTACACAATTCACCTTTAAGTTGAAATAATTCTGCTTGATCTACTTTATCAATACCTTTGAGATGTTTGATGATCTGGATGAGGTTCTATGCTTGAGACTAAACAGGTTGGATTCTCAGGCCCTGTTGTTTAAATAAGCGCCTTGAGCTTGGGAAAGGTGCTATTTAAATAAAATGTATTATTATTATAATTATTATTTTTATTATTATTAGAGTAGGTAATGTCCTTAAGTCCTGGGATACACTTGGTTGCTCTCTTTTGCAAAGCTTCAATTGCTGCTATATCTTTCTTGTACGTGGTGACCGTTATTAAACATTTTTTGTAATAAAACGCATTGCATTTGCCATTCCAACAGATGGCGCATCACAAACTTTAACACTTTGATTATCAAGTGGCATTTAACAGAGACATATGCATTACATTTGTCATTCCAACAGATGACACATTACAAGCATTAATATTGCTTTTACATATTCCATACTAACTAGCATATAACAGAGACATATGCATTGCATTTCTCATTACAAAAGATGGCACATCACAAAGTTTAATAGTGCTTTTACGAATCTCAAACCAAATGGCACATAACAAAGACGTATGTATTACATTTGTTATTCCAACGTATGGTGCATCACAAGTATTAGAACTGCTTTTATAAATCTCATACCAAACGGTGTATAACAGAGACTTATGTATTGCATTTGTCATGTCAACAGATGACACATTACAAACATTAGTACTACTTTTACATATTCCCTACCAAATAGCATATAACAGAGACAGAATGCATTGCATTTGTAGTTCCAACAGATAGAGCATCAGAAACATTAACACTGCTTTTATGACTCTCATACCAAATGGCATATAACAGAGACATACACATTGCACCTGTAGTTCTAACAGATGGTGCATCACAAACATTAACACTGCTCTTGTGTATCCCATACCAAACAGTATATAACAGAGACATGTGCATTGCATTTGTCATTCCCACAGATGGTGCATCACAAATATTAGCACTTCTTTTATGAATCCCATACCAAATGGCATATAACAAAGGCATAATCATTGCATGGTGCACTACTTTGATTATTTAGATTTCAGTTCATCTTAGATGGGTAGCACAGCTAGTTAGTACTCCATAATGGAATAGGAAGGCAAAAAATGAATTATTCTGGCAGACTAACTGTTAATCAATTTTGTGTAAATATTTAAAAATTTTGAATTTTAATGAGTGAGATTTTTAACCATGCCACATTCAAAGCAATCATGGATTAAAAGTAAGATGAAATACAATACTTTTTGGATGACCTTCTCATCTTATATGCAGAGGAAGCCATGTTTGACATTTAACATTCACAGCCCATGAAAACACTTCACTGTTAAGCCTGCTGAGTTAGGCAGAAGCATTTTTTTCCTGACAGACATTGTCTGCAGGTAGCTCGAAGCCTTACCCCCTACAAGGTGGGAAAATTCACGTGGCCATCAGTCCATGACAGGCGCATGTTGAGCCAGACTGCGTGGAAGGGCTAGACTGCCTGGCTGATTGACACTCGCTACCTTAATCACTTGTGAGTTACGGCTCCACATCTGTCACACATGATGAGAGTCAAAGTTGGACACATCAGGAAATCGGCTGGTTTTGAGCTGGGCATCTTCGGTTAAGTGTTGCAGTGACAGCCACGGCCCGCATGCTAACAGATGCCCTACAGTGCTCCCCTTTATCCAGCTTAAATCAAGAAATCAGGAGCCTTTGTGTCTTATGCTAATGAAGACCCATAGAATCCAAATCTTTTTTCTTTTTCTTTTTTTTTTGTTTCTATTGGCTTTCCCCTGTCCTTGCACTCCCAACAACAAAGTTTGCTCCTCGGCTACTGCGGGCCAGTCTGCCCATCTTCCAGATGTGCTGTAGGCACGCTGCCCCTGGCCACCATTTGCTGAGATACTCCACATCTGTCTGTGTAAAATGTGCCATATTGCATCCCATCTGCTTCGAGGGTGCACTGAGGCAAATCTCTCCTGGAGAGTGGAGCATTTTAACGAATGCTATAAATATTGAAATGTACGGGCACGAAACAGCAGATTTTTTAATGTTACTCTGAGAGACATTAGGGTCCCAACCTTTGGCAGTGCAGAACACGGTTGGGATATCTCGACAACATTTGTTCGGGGCTACTAGGCAACTTTGTGGCCCAGATTTCACAACTCTCCCATCCCAGGTAAAATAAAGCTGAGACCCAAAGGGCTCATATATACCACGAATGTCACCCTGTTCACAATGCTTCACTTGGGATCTGGACTTTTCAGCCCTATCCTGTCTTAAACCATATGCTAATGTTTTTATATTCGGAAAAGATTAGATCGGGGACCAATAAAGTTTTCAAAACTACAAATAATATTCTGCCATTACAGAATAAAAAGGCATCCCTTCTGTCGCAGTGTTAAAACTTTAAGAGAGAGTCATTTCTGTTTTGGCAGGCAGCTGAACACCGTATTACCCTGTCTTATTTATATTTCATGCGTTAATCTGTGCACTTTTTTATCTATGTGGTAAACAGTGCTGTTAATGGCCAAGTGTCCCTTTTTGAAAGTTGTTTTTTTTTTAATTTTTTTTAAAATAGACCAGTTATAAGAAGTTGACTGTTATACCATGATATTCCAGTCAGGAAAAATTGAGATGAGATAATTGAGGGATGGATGGGTGGAAGGAATGATGGACAGATGGACAGAAAGATGGATGGATGACTTCAAACCCTACACTGCTTGGCTTTTGCATTTGAAGCTCTCCCAGCTAGCCATCCTAGCAGATGCACGTGGGGTTTTTTACCGCACCATAATGTACAAAGAAATGCCATACAATTGGTTGTTGCACCTGCATGTGTATGGGTGGCTCAGGTGATCGTAATTTTCCACCCATCCAAGGGGTGGTGCTGTGTGATAACATTCCCTCTTTTTTCTCCCTCCAACAGGTCTCCTCCAATCACATCAACTTCCGGTGTCCGCCCACCTGGACCTGCCTCTTCCTATCCAGCAGCCATAGGACCAGAAGAACCACCATCTTTGACTGTCAGAATAAAACTCCGGTCTAAGAAGACTCGTTTTGCATTTTAAACACTCACTTTTTTTTTATTTCAACTTTATAATAGGTGGGGTCGATCTCAAGGTGCCCCCAAAACACTTTAATTTGTCCTTTGTTTCTGTTGCAGCTGGTATCATCATCATCATCACCACCATCATATCATTCTATCCAAAGCAAGTACAACACATTCATTTTTTTAATTTCTATCCAATGTATTTGGTTTTATGAGCTCTAGATAGCATTGTCTGTGTTTATGTGCTAGAATGAAAAGCCCATGGTGTCAAGTTCAAATCCTACCATTGAGTCAGCTTCCCTTTATTTTGGATTTTACTAGAACGGTATGTACTATTTTAAAATATCATATAAAAAATATTGTTATGATAATAAGAGGCAATGAAAAGCTCATTTTTAGTGAAACCATCAATTAAAGTGCCCTTCACTTTTTGCACACTTTATTGTGTTTTAGACTTCATTTTCAATGGATACATTTGGTGTTTTTACCCATCAGTCAACACTCAACAACCCACAATGACAAAGTGAAAACATGTTTTCAGAAATGTTTGCAAATTTATTAAAATTTAAGAACTACAATCCCTCATGTATCTAAGCATTCAAACCCTTAATTCAATACTTTTTAGAAGAGCCTTTGGCAGCAGTTACAGCTTCAAGTCTTCATAGGTAAGTCCCTACGAGCTTTTCACACTTGGATTTGGGCTGTTTATCCCATTCCTCCTGGCAGATCCTCTTGAGCTCTATTAGATTGAAGGGAAAGCATCTGTGAACTGCCATCTTCGGCTTTCTCTGCAAATGTTTTATAGGTTTAAGCCTATGCTTTGGCTGGGACAGTCACAGACTTGTTTTGAAACCACTCCAGCATCGTGTTAGCTGTAGGCCTCAGGTCATTGTCTTGCTGAAAGATGAACAATCTCCCCAGTCTGACATGGCTTGCACTCTGAAGGAGGTTGTCTACAAGGACCTCTCCATATTTGATTGTATTCATCCTTTGCTCGATTCCTGTCCCTGACACTGAGAAGCACCCCAATAGGATGATGCTGCTACCATCATACTTTACTTCAGGCATGGTATTAAGCAGGTGGTGAGCAGTGCATGGTCTTTGCCTTACAAAGTGCTTGGTATTCTGCCCAAAGGGTTCATTTTTTGTCTCATCCAACCAGAGAATCTTTTTTCTCATGCTCTCTGAGTCCTTAAAGTGCTGTTTGGCAAGACTGGCTTAAGTCCTGCTACTGCTGCTGAGATGGTCATCCTTTCCGACATGTTTCTCCCATCTTAGCAGAAGACCTATGAAGCTCAGTTAGAGTGACCATTTAGTTCTCCATCAGCTCCATGACCAAGGCCTTTCTTTCCCAGTTATTCAGTTTGGCTAACTCCACCATGAGTCCTAGTGGTTTCAAACTTCTCACATTTCACAATTATGGATACCACTGTAGTCCTGGGAACACTCAAAGTTTTAGGAATGGTTTTGTCCCCTTGCCCTGATCTACACTCCACCACAACCTGATCATGGAGGTCTTCAGAGAGTCTCTTGGACTTCGTGGTTTACAACGTATGTCCTAAAATGCAGTGTGAATTGAACACGTACAGTACATGTGCGCCTTTCTCAATGATGTCCAATCAGTTTAATTTGCCACAGGTGGTCTCCAGTCAAGTTCTCGACACATCTAAAGCAGACTGGAGCAAACAGGAGGCACCTGAGCACAGCAAAGAGTCTGAATACTTATAGGAAATGAGAGATTTCAGTTTTTGATTTTTAATAAATTTGCAAACAGTTCTGAATACGTATTTTCACTTTGTCATTATAGATCATTGACTGTAGATTAATGGGCAAAAATGACAAATGTAGCCACTTAGAACTGAATCTTCCACATAATGAAGTGTGCATTAAGTGAAGGGGTCTGAATACTTTGTGAATCCACTGTATACAACACATTAACCCTGTAATTCTTTGTGATTATGAGGGGCTTTAACAACAGCAGAATGAGCAGTTTCATTGAAAAAGTGTGAGATGTGCCATTGCATGAGGTTTCAGTTATGTTCTGTGTTTAAATTTCTTTTTCATGTCTTTTTCATTTACTTTTCTTTAATTATTCTTGTTTGTGTTACTATTTTTATTTATCTTCATTTTTGACAGTTTTGTCTTTTATGTAGATTCTATATGTGAGAATTTGTACTACTAAGTTCCTTATATGGTATTTTGTGTGTGGTTGCCCAAGAGGCGGAGCCAGCTGTCCATCTCTCTCTAAGGACCGCCCCCAGACCTATAAAGGCAGAGGAAACAGGCAGTTAAATGTGGTACATTGCATGCACTTGGTGTTGGTGGAGTTCTCTTGTGTTTTTGCTGATTATCATTATTAAATTAATATATTTTTGACTTTCTTGCTCTGTTTTTTGACCACTCTGTTTGGATTGTGTTTCTGGGTCTCTGTTTATTACTGGATTGCCTCTTTTAAAGCAGATACTTTTGAGCTTTCTTTTATACTACTGAGTATATCTTGAAATAAATATTTTATTTTAAAAAATTCTTCATTTGCCCCTTTTTCGTCTTCTGGCCAAGGGTTTACAGTCATCCCTTTTCTAGTTGAACATTTTTGATATATTAGGAAATTTAAAACAATATTTTTGAACTTTGATTTAGAAGCACATTTTGACCTTGATGTAGGCCAAAGTCAGCCATTCTTGGTGGATCTCAGACTCCCTTTGTGTGCACCTCTATGGACTGACTGGTGGAGATTCAGAACTGCTTAACTAGCCATTTCGGATTCCTCTCACCACTTTGGTCCTGCCACAGTACTGAATACAAGTGA
This sequence comes from Polypterus bichir lapradei, assembly GCA_026402145.1. Lineage (NCBI taxonomy): Eukaryota > Metazoa > Chordata > Cladistia > Polypteriformes > Polypteridae > Polypterus > Polypterus bichir. Next base: position 3,001,346 of record JANRMT010062826.1, on the reverse strand, counting down.
AGATAAGACCTGTCTGACATCATAACAGAGAATACCATTCAGTAAGTACATGTGCAGATGTTAATAGGGCAGTACGGTGGCAGAGTTTTCAAACCTACTTGAATCCTAACCTAGTTACATTTGTCTGGAGTTTGCACATTTTTCACATGTCCTTTACTGGCTTTTCTGTCACTGTAATGGCCGACCCAATCTTTCGGAATGGCAGCTAAACTACCAATACTCGTGGCCTGGCAAACTGAAGGATCATTAGACAAGTCAAGCCATACGTCTTCCAAATCACTTCCCCAATCAGGGAACAGGCAAAAAGCAAACTGCATGTAAAATAATAAGGTGAATATGTATTAATAAAAAAATTAAACAAACCCCAAACAATATATATCTCTTTCCCCGACAAGCCCCAACATAACATGCAACCCCAGAAGTGAAGGTTACTCAAGTCACTCGGTGCTGGGTAGACACACGTTGACCAATTCAGTATCATGCAACCCCCTGATGGCCACCCCTGCCCCATCCTGCGGCCTGCTTTGAGGGCCTCATCCACTGATAGGTGCCATTAGTTGCAAAACAGATTACACTGTGAAAATCCTCGGGATTGGAATCTGCAGATAACAAGGATGTACTATATTGATGAGGATCACTCAACTGTTCCTTGATCTCTAAAAGCTGTTGTGAGCACTATTTACATGGCTTCTTGAGGCCAATGAATTGAGAGGTCATATTCATCTTTTGCTTTCTTATGTTTCGAACATTATTAAAACACTAATCACATTCTCTGGCATCTTGGTTTCCGTACGGAAGCCACCATATTGGAGACTGACTGCTGGGATGTGAGCGCCTGTTCCTGGACTCTGGGTCCTGGAGATTGCATGTCATGATGTCACTAGGCCAACATTTGAAAATTCCAGCAGCACACGTTCCAAATCATCCAAAATCTGGTACTGTGGAAGAACAACCTTTGGATCCTTTCATACTGTTAGTTTTTTAATTTAATGGTTTACGACATTTCTTTTCCAACCTCTGATTACGATTTATGTTTTGTGTTTCTTGGTTCTGGTTATTTATGACTTACCGCTCTGTTCTCTGATCACAATCCCAGCTACACATCCTGGGCTTTGTTATTTAATGATATTCTTCCTGGTGTGAATTCCGACTTGTCTATACCATCTCCTGGTTTCCTTTTCTCTCAAAGCTGCTGTCAATTTGCATAAATGGTAAAATGTTTGTCACGGTGGGAGGTTGTCTTGGACCATAGCTGGATGTGTTCTGCTGCTCATTCGAGCTCTTGATGGACCATCTTTGAAGAAGCTCAATACAACCAAAAGGTCATTCATCTGTTTGGACAGACCGAGTATTACACATTACAGAAGGTGGCTTTTCCCATAAGGATGATGTTAACATGACCTTGGATGTTCTTCCTTCTGAAGTTCAGTAGGTTCTGCTATTTTCACTGAATTCCCTGATAGCTGCACCATAAAAATCGTCCTTCAATGCAAGTCTTGAAGGTTCTGTCTACTACTCATGTTAATTATAGGCCACACAGCCTGGGTAGCCCTTTGTATTTTCCTTTCTGAGATCGCTATCTCTAAAATTGCTTCATGAACTTCAGAAACACACTTTCAATGAATACCCTGCATTTTAAACCCTCCTTTTGTTTGTGCTCCTCTGTACCTTGTGCCATGTCCCCATTTTTGGCTGTCTACTATAGTTAATAACATACTTGGAAAAAAGATGTGTGATGATTTTGATTGCGATCTGCAATGTTTTAGCAAAGTGCATATTCAGATCTCGCACTCACACATACACACACAGACACCTTCAACTGCCATTTTCAGTTTTACCTTCGAAGCAAGTTAAGCTCTGAACCACAGCCAACCAGGAAGCTACACTTTTAATACCCCAGTAATAACTTTGCCACAATAAGCTGTGTCATTGCTCAAACAGTTCCCTGGGTTCCCAATCAGTGCAGTTATGTAAGTCGTCAGGTTTTTAAATGCGACACTCTGAAATCATTTGTACCAGATTATCTCTACTCTCTAAGCCTGACAGATGCTTGGTCCAGCTGGTAGAAAAAAAGTTTATAGCCGAGTTGGATCGAGGGTACTCACACTCTCCACAATGTTGGCCACCATTGCCTTTTTTAATGAGTCACGAATTGCCTGTTTATCTTCTGCTCCCTGCTGTTTCGGCATTTTCTCTTCCAGAACAATCCTAGAAACACATGCTGCTACAGACGCCAGACCAATGTGTGTAGACATTTGGAGCCAAATTATTATAAGTAGCTATGTTTTTTTTTTTTTGTCCCCTCGTATATTAAAAAGAGAGAGGCATTACGCGTACCGTAATAAAACGGCATCTCAGATGTTTGCTGTGACCTCCTCAATATGGCCTACCAGAGAAAGCTGGGCACATTCAGAGCCTTAACAAACACATCAATGACTCTATAATTGGTAGACTTTGTTGTTCATGTTTTGGCTCAGCTAAAACTGTTCTAAACACTTTGTTTAATGGTGCTACATTATGACAACACATGGCTCCTGCAGAACAAGGAGACGGGCAAAAGCCTTGAAATAATGGCAGGTGGCGGCGACTCGGGTTGCTTTTTTCTTCTTCCTTTTTCCTTTTTTTTTCCTTCTTTTGCTGGAGGTAGAAAGCATTTCTGACTAGCTGAAGTTAAAAGAGCTGTGAATTATCAGAGATCTGAGCTTTGACTACACAATGTGCTGATAACGCTGCCTGCCTGCTATGTCAATGATTCAGGAGTGGGATAGGCAATGTTCTCCGGTCATGGCGTGGAGGAACAGTAATGGCATTTAATATTTAGTCTCACATTCCCTCTAACTTTGCACTCATGTGGTATTGTTTGTCTTTATGTACATTTACATTGCTGCTGGGAATTGCTGGATTTTCGTACGCAGCCAGTTAAGCTGATCCCATTTGTCTTTGAGGGAGTTCACACCACAGTCATATTTGCTTTCTCCTAGTTAGTCACAAAAGAATAAAGAATCTATCCCAGTATATCAGGGGTGGGACTGATGCTAAATAAAATAAAGCTCATCATTCACCCATCCAATGGTTCATTCTGATTTCCATTCGTCTCCCCCAAGCTTTCTTTATTTCTCTGTCCTTCCAGTCAGATTTATCCCTTCATACATTTGTCTGCCCTTCCACCTATCTCTGTGCCCATCCATCTATTCATCGTTCCATTCATCCTTCTGTCCATCTATCCAAACAACCACCTTTCCTGTCCATCCTTTCAAGCACCCATTTAGTCATTTCTCCATGCTGGTGTTTTCAATCATCCATCCATTCCCCTGTACAGCCATCCATTTATGTACAAGTATACACTCACCAGGCAAATTATTAGTTCTCTGAGTTCTTCCAAATGGCCTCAGTTCTTAGTATCAAAACATTTATTTGAGATCCTGGTCCATGTTGACATGCTTGCATCACACAGTTTCTGTAGATTTGTCAGCTACACATTCATGCTGCAAAGCTCCCTTTCTGCCACATCTCAAAGGTGTTTTATTAGTGACTGGGAAGGCTCCTAAAACTGGACATTTCATCTGCCGTCTGCTAAATGGCAGCAGCCCAGGACCACGGTAGACATGTGGAACTCAGAAGAGCAGGATAGGAATTGTAGTGCCGAGAGTCAGCCCTATGTGAGTTCATAGGGGTGCTGTAGGGATACGAGATCTGTACTTTTTAGGACTTGCCCTGGCACTGGAAGTGGTTTGGGGTCCCACATAAAAGGAAGCTGTCCAGTCTCTTCCAGTGAATCAGAGCTAGGTGGAAGGAAAGCAACACTCACTGGAGGGAGGAGAAAGGACAGAGAGAAGACATAAAGAGAAAGAAGAAGACTATACTGTGTATTTGTGCTTGTGTGACCAAGAAGTAACATTTTGTGAGGTATTATATAATAGACCCCTCTGTTTTTGAACACATGACTCTCTGTGTGTTAGTTGCTTCCTGGGTTTGGGGCTCGGTGGCACTCCCTATCTGTCACATCAGCTATTCAGTTTTGGTGAGCCTGTGCCCACTGCATTCTCAGTTTTCTAGAACCTGACGTGGTCTTCTGCTGTTGTAGTCCATCTGCCCCAAGTAAGGTGTATTGTGAATTCTGAGATGCTTTTCTGCTCACCACAGTTGACCAGAGTGGTTATCTGAGTTACTGTAGACTTTCTGTCAGCTCAAGCCAGTCTGGTCTTTCTTCTCTGACCTCTCTCATTAATAAGGTGTTACTGTCTGTAGAATGGCTGCCCAAGGTATGTTTTTTTTTGTTTTTCACACCTTTCTGAGCAACCTCTGGACACTGTTGTGTGTCTGCAGCTACAGAAAAACTCAAACCAGTATGTCTGACACCAACAATCATACCACATTCAAAAATCACTGAGATCACATTTATTTCCAATTTTGGTGTGTTGATGTAAACATGAATTGAAGCTCCTGACCTGCATCTGAAGGGCTGTGTGCATTTTGCTGCTGCCTCTTGATTGGCTGATTAGATAGTCACATGGATAAGCGGGTGTACAGATGTTCCTAATACTCTATCCAGTGAGTAAATATCCATCATTTTGTCCATAATGTTTTGTTTTCTGTACCTCTTTCCCTAATATAGGATAATGGGGAGTTACAGACCCATGGAACAGCAGTTCTATTTCTAATAATTAAGAAAATGGACTTATAAAACTTAGTGGATCATACAAATAATTATAACTTCTTACTGTCATTTATCCATACGCAGTAGAGAGTAACATTTGTGATTGTCGTCACCATAATTACAGCCTATAAAACATATCTCTAAATCAGATGCCAATTCCATTTTTCCTGGTAGGGATGCCAGAATGGTAAATAATGGAAAAATTAATGGATGGTAGATGACTTTATAACAGGAGAATGCAGAGGTGTTATGATTTGAATGCACAGCTATAGTGAAAAAGGTGTAGGGCCTCTTAAAGGCTCCACAAATCAGGCTAGGCCTTCCCAACAAGCCTAAAATAGGCCTCATCCCAGACAGTCTGAACTCCCAACTGCACTGGGAGGCTTCGGCATACTTATGCCCAAAATGGCCCCTGGATTTAACAGCTGAATGTGTCTTTTTAAAAAGTCCAAAATTATAACAATACTATGTGTAAATGCCTTTCTAAGGAAAGGAACCATCACAACCTTTCTATAGGAAAAACTATGCCTATGATGCCCGGGTTCCCCACAGCTCCTTGAGCCGTGGTCATTGGTAGTCATGATCTAAGGATGGTGTAAAACTGCTCAGTACATTTTATTAAAAGCAAAACAAGGCAGAGTTCAAATTAAAGTGCAGAGCTTCTTCATAAATAAATATTCCAAATTAATAATTCCATAAAATCCAGTCAGTGCCCATAAATAACCTCAATAAATTCCCATAAAAACAAGGATCAAGTCAACCCACCAGAATCTCCTTTCTTCTGTACTCCCTCACTCGCTCACTCTTGTCTCTCCCCTTCACACATCTCAGGTATACTCAATGGGACCAAGACCCTGGTGAAAGCAGTCCATGTAACTTCTGCCCTGGTCTCCATCCCTCAGCATGTAATGGGATACAATAAGCCAATCTCTGTCTTCCCTATGCCCCCCTCAATGTTTGTGGGATTCCTCCAGCTTTCCACTGCTCAAAAGGAGAGATCCAGTCCATCCCAGGAACGTCTCTCATTCAACTCTTTTGTTGGGCTTCCCTGACCACTTTGACATTTTCTCTCGTCATTGACCCCAATTCAGATGTACTCTTTTCCATTTCTTTCCCCTTATCAAACTCCTGTGATGTCGTTTCTTCTATTTTCTTTTTACTTTTCCCTACTCTAACCTTGTCAGGCTCCTTTCATACTTTGTGGATGTAGGTGCTTTGTGTAATGACCTGTGGAGCATCAATAAAGAAACCAACCAGGCTGACTGTGCTTTTGCGTACAAATGTGACCAGCCATTTTCCACATCAACCACTCTGGGCCACACAGCTTTGCAGCTGCAAGAATCTACACCCACAGATTTTTATTTAAAAAAGTGTTGCTCTGCCGCAGCCCCTTAACATTTTATATCACAGTTCCACAAAATAATTCTAACAGATTGTAAAAATGTATGAAACAATTACAAAAATTGCAAAAATGAGGCAATAAAGGTTTGCCTAAAGGTAACTTAAAACAAACCAGCCCCAGTAGAAAATCCAAATGACAGTGTCCACAAAACAGAAGAATGAATTCAAAAACCAGAAAAATCAATAATTACAAATGCAGCCTCTAAGAAAAAAACAATGAACAACTGAAGGATCTGCTCTCAGATGCAGATTGTAAAGACTAAGGGCGGTCCTTCAGTGGTGACATCAGAGTGACCCTGCCTCTTGGGGCTCCACCCACAAAGAACAAGGAACAAAGTAAAACAATTCATTACACACAGATAGTAAATTGCTTTGTTCCAGCCAGGGTTTGTTCTCTGGCCTAGATTTGTTTTTCATTTTGCACATTCTTTTTTTAAATTAAATTATTTTCCATATTGTAGTTATATATTTTGTGTTAATAATGTTCTGTTTATTTATTGTTTAGCATTTGTTTTCCTTGTGTTTCTTGGGTGGACTCCTGAGAGGCAGGATCACCCTGATGTCATCGCTGAAGGACCACCCTCAGCCTTTAGATTTGGAAACACAGAGCAGATCCTTCAGTGGTTTGTTGTCATTTACAGTGGGCTTCATTTATTGTTTGATTTTCTGGCTTCTTGAATTATTGTTTTTTGTTCATGGATTTTGCTCTTATTTTACACTTTTGTCTTTAGATTTCCTTTTAGGCAAATCCTTCTTCCTTTTCTGACCATTTTTGTTCTTCTTTTGTCCATCCATCCATCCATTTTCCAACCCGCTGAATCCGAACACAGGGTCACAGGGGTCTGCTGGAGCCAATCCCAGCCAACACAGGGCACAAGGTAGGAACCAATCCTGGGCAGGGTGCCAACTCACCGCAGGACACACACAAACTCACCCACACACCAAGCACACACTAGGGCCAATTTAGAATCGCCAATCCACCTAACCTGCATGTCTTTGGACTGTGGGAGGAAACCGGAGCGCCCGGAGGAAACCCACGCAGACACGGGGAGAACATGCAAACTCCACGCAGGGAGGACCCAGGAAGCGAACCCGGGTCTCCTAACTGCGAGGCAGCAGCGCTACCACTGCGCCACCGTGCTGCCCTCTTCTTTTGTTTGTATAAATAAATTAATATTTTATAAAAGATCTTTGTGGACTTCATTTTCAAACCAAAAGGTTTCTTTTTTTTGTGGGTTTCATTTCCCTTTAGAGGCATTTTGATAGTGTTATAAACTTGGGGTCTGAAGCATTAAAGAGTTTCAAAGCACTTCAAATAATATTCACTAGAGGGGGATATCACCATCAAACCCTGGCTAGTAATAAGGACAAGCACTTAATCTTTATAAAATAAATGATTTATTGTTTACAAAAAAGTATTATAATCACTATGAAGCTCTGTGGAGCACACAGTTAAAATGGAAATGCTTAAAACACCAAATCAAACAGTCCCAAAACAGATTCCAAAGGCAAGGTCAAAAAACAAAGAAGAAAGTAAAAATACCGGAGATCCAATAATTAACAGAATTCGCAAGAAACACAAAAAAACTCATCACTCCCAGGCACAGTCGAAATGAACCACCAGGAACCAGTGGTGGGCGGTTCCTGACAGTGATTGGCAGGTGGCCTCATCTCTTGGGGGACCCCCTGCAAAACACACGAAACATAACGCAGGTAGCTTACATACATACACAAAACCAAAAACAAAGAACAATTCACATCATCGACATAAATTAAAGACTCAAAAATGAACAACTGAGACATAAAACAGAGACCTGGTTTCCATCCAGTGGAGGAACCCTGGCAGGGACATGACAGATAGATTTTTGGACATTTAAAAGTTATTTGAACTTTATAAGTCTGTTCCCCAATTTTAAGGCCTGGATAGGCCTGACGGCTGCCTGTCAAGATGGAAGAAGAGTTGGTGAAGCTTTTTCTTAGGCAGGCTAGGGAGAGCCCCCGGCCCGTGTTATGGGGGTCATTTGAAGTTGCAAACCACTTTGCCATTTTTCATGCTGCTCCATTACAACAGTAAATAATAAACTAAACCATCAGAAAATTGAAACATAATGGTTATTATTTTCCTTTTTTTAATTCTTTAAATGAAATCCACCACCTTTTTGGGAATTCTTAGATTCGTTTTGGGTTCTTTAACACAATAAAATCCAGATTTTGCTGTTAGTTTGTTGATTGGTATCTTGGTTTTAACTCTATAAATTTGTCTGAGCTGTTTTTTTGTGCCTAGTTTTGTTATTTCATACTCTTTGGGCCTTCAGAGGTCCTCATGTTGAAGAAGAGTCCTCAGTAACCCGCATTACTAATTAGGCTGGTTGCTCCATGACTCCAGTGTTTAAGTCTCTGATCTGCCATTGCTCCTTGGGGCATTTGGGCATTCTCCCTGTGTTCATGTGGCAACATAAAGTAGACCGATCAATCCAATTTTATTAGAGTTCAGATAAATATTGTGAGTACCACAATCCTGAATGGATGACAGCATGACATCAGGACAAAATGCAAGGTGGCAAGGGATGGACAAGCAGAAGAAGGAAGCCAGGAGCAGTTCTATCCGCCCTATACGCTAGGGCACTTTAGGCCAGCCTGGACACCTGCAGGGGTTCATGGGAACTGGAGTCTGGAAGTGCGGCCTTGTCTGGGTACCTGGGTACTTGAATGACCTGGAAGTACTCCCCGCAAGTCATGCCGGGTCACCAGAATCCATTCCAGGGCCAGCATATAAGAATAAGTCAGAGTGGGGAGGCAATGGGCAACACTCAACTGGAGGCAGAAGGAGAGATAAAAAGAGTTATTGTTTGCAGAGTTATTGGCTCTGCTTTAATGTACTTGATGGTATTTGGTGCTTGGAGGATTCAAAATCCATTATCTAGAACAGGGGTTCTCAAACTCGGTCCTGGGGACCCCTGTGGCTGCAGGTTTTTGTTCCAACCAGCCTCTCTTTTTAATTGGACACCTGGGCTGATTAAGTGAACTGTTGTTTCCCAGAGTCCCTGTTTTGGGAACAATATACAAATTTGAAAACTAAGTTTGACTAAAAAAAAAAAAAGTATTAAAATGTACTAAGCAGTTATATGTACTTTTTTCTTTTTAACAGTGTTTTCATCTTGATTGTCATTCTACTTTTCTAGGTGTTCTAATTGTTTAATTAATCCGTCATTTACTACTTTGTGGAGCTGGCGCTAAAGTAGTTGCAGCCTTTCACGATTGTTGTTTGCTTGGGTTTCTGCTCAGCTTGTTTTTAATTGTCATTATTAAGATTCAATGAAGGGAGCAAACTGCACAGAGAAAGGGCGAAATATAATAAAAAGAGAATTAAGCATTTACAGTAAATCCATAGCAAAAACAGAAATATTTCCAAGTTTCTTATAAATGTAAAAATCATGCTGCTGTGCTTTTCTGAATGTAGAATAAAAGATAAATAATACCAGCTAATTAAATGAGATCAGTGCTATCAGGTGTTGTCACTGATTAGGAATCTGGTTGGAACAAAAACCTGCAGCCACGGGGGTCCCCCAGGACTGAGTTTGAGAACCCCTGATCTAGAATATGGGGCTCGGCGGTGCCCCCTTCTGGTTACAATATCCATTCCCTCTTTACTGTATTAACATATCCTCTATGGCCATTGAAATGCCAACGTGTATTAATTTCCTTTTATGGCTTCAGTGTTCTTTCAGCACATTTTGTCATTATGTCAGCTTTGGGGAATTTGTCAACCAGATTGCGATTTAGTTTGGTATTATTTTAGAAAAAAAAAATGTAACATTTTTCTGAAAGGAAAATCAGTTATTTATTACTCCTGCATCACTCAGCATAACACTCATTGCAGTATTAATTAATAATAGTTGCTGACTCCTGCATGAAATTTATAAGACCGCAGGCATTGCCAGATTTAAACAGGCCAGCCAATACATGATGTCTCCTTCACCGAAATGCTTTGCTAAAATTGTGAGTTTTAATCCCCAAATTCTGAACTCCTTATTTCCCTAAAGCAGCTCCCACTGTCGGTTGATCTGAAGGAAATATTTTTGCTCTGCCAAAGGCATGGAGCTCCAACACAGCACCATGAAATTTTATGCTGCGATTGTCTTCTTTATGGCACCTCATGAGGTTACTCCTTTGCATTCTCTCCATTGTACAGGGTCACTCTGGCAGCTTCGGCGAAGTAGAAAAGATCTGTCCAAGACAAACAATGGCAGAAGTCACCCTTTAAATGTCCCGTACTGGGCCATTGATTCTCAGGCTCCCTACTAGGATGTCACTGTTAGACCAGTTTTCTTTAAAATGGCTTAATTAGCTGAAAGCAAAGCTATGTCTGAGCATGTTTGTGTGGAAATAAAAAAAGAAAGAAATGCTCTCTCCTTTTCACCAACTCATGCTCTGTCTTGTCAGAAATCTCTGTTTCGAAAGAAGAGAACACAAATGAAACAACATTCCTTTCACTCAGTCCTTGGTGCCTGACAACAAATGTAAAAGGGGCTTGTTTAAACACTCATTCAGCGTCATGTAGGAGTGAAATTGTTAAGATGTTGTGGTGATGATTTCTTTTTTTTCACTTTCCTAAATGCTTTGTTTTTTACATGATGGCTTTGTTTATTATTTCATTACATTGTTAGAGACCAGTATCCCCTTTTCTTTACAACTCTACAATAAAAGACAAATTTTAACGTAAATATCTGTCTTCGTATTTCTGTCACTGTAAGTGCATTAATGGCAAGACAGCATAGTAAATACGTATATTGTAAACAGTGATGAGCAGAATAGGTGTATTGCGATTACATGCGTTTTCACAAAACTGACACTAAAATTCATCTTGCAGGTGATTTCACCATTAGAAAACATAACACGCATTTAAAAGAGTGAATCAAAAACAAAGAAGATTGCCCCCCAAAGTCTCTTTCCACAACTTCCGTTTTTATTAGGGTTCTATTCTGAACCTGTAATCCGTCACACATCCATAGAAATGACTTCTGCTGAGGCCTCTCATTCACATCACGGTGCAGGAGCACAACATCCATCCATCCATTATCCAATCCGCTATATCCTAACTACAGGGTCACGGGGGTCTGCTGGAGCCAATCCCAGCCAACACAGGGCGCAAGGCAGGAAACAAACCCCAGGGCGCACACACACACACACCAAGCACAATTTAGAATCGCTAATGCAACTAACCTGCATGTCTTTGGACTGTGGGAGGAAACCCATGCAGACACGGGGAGAACATGCAAACTCCACGCAGGGAGAACCCGGGAAGTGAACCCGGGTCTCCTAACTGCGAGGCAGCAGTGCTACCCACTGCACCACCGTGCCGCCCTGTTCTGATGTCACTTACGGAAATTAACTATAGCCCCTCCTCTTTAGCCTGACACACTGTTTAAAGAACTTGCTAACCAGACAAAGGCAACTAAACTCCTGTGGCTGAAAAACAGTATTCAGCATTCCTGCTTATAGAAAGACTGGAGGAGAGAGTATTTCCAGAACAGTTTCTTCCCTGGACCAACAGAGAGTAGCCCCCTTGGTTTCATGGGCATGGGAGCTCAACCCTGCTGGGGCCCAAGGCCACCATCAGGGTTCGCATGGACGGTTTCAGGGCCCTATTTGGCAGCACTTCCGCCATACCCGCAAGTGAGGCCGGAAGAAGCTGGTTGGGCACCTGGAATCCAGAAGTCAATGGCCCAAGTCAGGACTGGCAGCAAGAAGGGACTGAGCATTGTGAATGCTGGTTTCTAAATAAAACTGAGTGCTGTGTGACATCTGGTGTCCTGCCTCTTTGTGCCGGTGTTAGGACGGCTGTAAGTGCCCTGGGCATCACACTGTCTATTTATCTTTTGTTTGATTCAAGTAATTGCTCAGTTTCAGTTTGTTCTAAAACCAGCTTTACAGCTTTTCATTTATATGCCATTGTGGTTTTTTTTGTTGAAGTCTCCGCCCCACTCATGCATATTGATGAGTTACGATAGAGTGGCAAAACACATAGAACAATTCATATTTTTTTTCAGTATGATGATATTTCATTTACAAGATGGCAGCAGCATACTGCCCCAAGCATTTTTTTAACTTAACAATCCATATCAAACTTGTCAACATGATTACTACTCAGGATTATCCATATTTACATAGAATCCTGAGCCCAAGGGATTCTCGGGGTTAACACAAAGGAGGTCAACAGCTACTGAGGGTTCAGAGTACAAGTCGAAATGTAGCCAATAGTGCAGTTCGCCCCCATATCCAAAGAAAGGTTGCTACTAATTCTAGAAGAGTTTTCAAGTGGAGCTCCTCATGTCAGAGGACCCATAGAGGTCTGAGCTGGGGTGACAGTGTGGGTTGTAGTGATCTCACTAATATGGTTTGCCTGTCGGATGCTTTTGAATTTAATTCCCTAGGGTTTTGAAAATACGTGGGGGTACCCAAAAATAACTGGAATTGAAGAAAAAAAAGTTTTAATATTTTTTACTCACTAAAACTTTAGTTTCCTTCTAAGTACTTTCCATGTGAATGAATGTACTTGTCCCAATTGTTTTTCCACTGGTGGAAACATTTTTGGAATTGCTGAAGAGGAACATTATCCAATGCTTGCAGCAATTTTTCTTTGACTTCCTCCATGATACAAAAACGCTTTCCTTTGAGTTCAAGAAAAAGGCGCACAGAGCAAGATCAGGCGAGTAGGGAAGATGGCAAGAACTCCAAGTCACACAAGTCTGACAACCATTGTGTTAAATTACATTGCAAACTTTTTCAAGATTTTCGTCATACCTAATTGTGGAAGGTTGACCAGATCTTGGTTGGTCTTCAAGTGACATTTCCACTCGTTTGAAACGTGAAAACCACTTGTAGACCTGGGTTTTCCTTAAAGCCTCCTCTTTAAAAGCAGTTTCAAGCATTAATACAGCTTCAGCACCTGTTTTCACTAAGAGAAAACAAAATTTAACACAGACTCTCTGTTCTTTATGATCATCCATCACAAAAATCACTGAACACGTTTAATAATAAGCACCAAGAAAAACCGAGGCAGAATGGCGTATGAACAATACAGAGCAATGCCACTTGGCAGACTGCCACAGAATACTAAGTCTAGATTGTACGCCAGGCACAGGTTCCGGTTATTTTTGGGTACCCCCTTCGTATATAGTACGCCTTGATGGATTTGGCCTATCAATGCCCTTAGGGGATTTATCCAGCATTATTTGGAAAAGGTCCTGTGTGAGATGAATGGTGGAAAAAGTAAGCATAACACAAAGTAAATGGTGAAAAGAAGGAAAGTCAGGAAGTCAGGGAAGAGCTGAGTTTACACAAATTGATACTGAATAATACAAGAGGCCTGAAGATATGTGAGTGCATTAAAAGGAGAGTTAAGTGTAGGAAAAGGACATTTTTTTCTTTCTTGTTTTAAAAAGGTATGTCTATGTCAGATTCTTTGTTAGACAAGTGTTTTAATTCTTCGGCACAGCACTTCCAATCCTTTGGTTTCTTCCATAGGAACTCTATTTTTCATGTTCTTGATATATCTTTTTCTATTTTGCTGTGTTTGTTTATACCAGGAAAAGAAAGGGTGAACATCATTTAGTGCAAATGATTGTGCAAGAATATTGAATTTTGTCCTTCAATACATTATTCTTTTTCATTAGATTATTTTGTTAATTTTATTATCTTTCCAGGGTGTGGTGTGCTTAGTAATATACATTTTACTATTCACTTAAATTCCCAAATCTTTTAAATAATACATGTATCAACACCAGTTGTCATTTATGTGAATCAGTGATGTTTTCCAGATTGTCTAATTGAGGCCGGAGTGTTATAGGCTGAGAGCTCACTGATGGGAGCAGGCAGGGTAGTGAAAGGCATGGAGAGAGGAAGAAAGGAAGAGAGATGGAGCTTTTGTCAAAGGTATGCTTGCCATATATATAATGAATTGAATTGAGATAAATTCAATTTAAAAAGTATGCTCTTTCTTCCCAGTATAGCCAGTAGGGGGAGTCCTCAGGACCCCAACAGAACTACACAAACAACATTCAAGGGTTCAAGTAACCTTTTATTTGAATTTTGTGCCTTCAATATACAAGTCACAAATCCTTCTTTCCTTTTTCCTCCAAACTTCCTCCAGCATGCATTGTCCTCCTCCTCCAGACTGCAACTCCTTGAATGACATCAAGAGGCTCTTTTATTGCCAGCCCTGAGGGTATACTTCTAGGGGCCATAAAATTGAACCTCTAGGTACAGATGGCCATTCTCAGCTGCTCCTACTGGCAGTACCCATGGAACCCAATAAGGCTACCCAACAGGACTACAGTTCCCATGATCCCCTGCAGGTGTGTGCATGGGTGTACCAACCCAGGGTGACTGTCACCTAATGTATAAGGAAAGCATCCATTCCTTGAAGGCAGTCTCCACTGTTCTGTCTCGGAAAGGGAATGCCATCCATCGCAGTGTAACCTCTTTCTCAGGCACCCCGCACTGTGTTGTCATTTATTTATTTATTTTTTTTTGGAAGTAAGAGAGAGACTACACAATAATTTGTCTTTCTCTCCTGTGAGTTTGTTTTAATGGCTATAATATCAAATTTCAAACAGAATCTCAGCACTTGGAAACCCTTACAGCAGCCTCCACAGAACAGAAACATAATTGTAAAGAAACATAATTTTTTTAAACAAAATACCTTGTGAAATTAATAGACCATGACACCAAAAGAGGCTTGGGGTAGCCACCCGTATACTTGATTCAGGCTGCAAAAATGACGTTTTGGTTGCAGAGAACTGTAGAGATTGAGTCCACAACAGAACTGAGATGGTTGGGTTTCTTTTATGGCTGGCCTAGCGGAAGTGATGTCATCTGGATCAGGGACCTTAAGTGATGTTCTTGGGCTCAGAACCAGAAGTGACATTCTTGGGGCTTGAACGGGAAGTTACGTCATCAGAATCAGGAAGAGTTTCCCATGTCTGGTCTGCAGAGATAAAAGAGGTTTACTGCACCCCGCCACTCCCTGGCCTGAAATGGAATTACCTTCTTTTGGTCCTTTTAGCTGCCTCCCATGCACATGTGTGTGACAAAATGTAACATAACATATGAAAAAGGGTCTCAGCACCCTGAAGCATAAAATATATTGTGGCATAAGAATGAGCATCCTGTCCAGGGAGAAGCATGGTTTATTACCTGGATTGATGACCCAAGAAGAATGATGGATGGATTGGCCGGCTGGACGAAAAAATAACTTTGTGCCTAGCTGGTGTAAAATAATGGATGGACCTGTGGAAGCCAGAACTTGGGAGTGGTTCCATCTCCTACGCTCTAGTTGGCAGTGGTCTTTGTATGAGAACCCAGTCAGGACACCCACAAGGGTGCTAGGGAGATGAGGTCCGGAAGTGCTGTAGGGGTCCCTTGGGATCAATAGAGGGCACTGTTGAGGGAGGACCACCCTACTTTCTCTATGGCTTGGAAGTGCTCCCTAGAGGAGACAGAGTTGGGAGGCAGCAGGTAACACTCAGCAGAGGAGAGAAGGAAGAAGAGTTGATGATTTATTGTATTGATTTATTGTATAATTGTGGCTAATTGTTGGAAGAGGTGTTCATTAAAAGGTGGTTTGAGGAATCAAAACCCTTTATTTTATTTCTATATTGTGGGCTGTATTGCTGTGTCTGTGGTTTGGGGCTCTCTGGCACCCCCTTGTGGCTGCAATATTTACATTTGAATATTTAAAAAATAACTATAATTAAGTTAACAAATGAAATGCTACAAGAAACCAAAAGAGAAGCCCTAAACCTTGCAGCGGCCATTACAGAACTGAGAGCACACCCAATCTCACCCGCTTTTCCATTCCTTTGGAAAGAGCCAGAAAATGTGGCAGGGGTATTGATGCTAACCACCTCTCGGTTCTGTAATGACACTTTTCCCCACTAAAATAAAAAAGGAAACTTAAAGAAAGATATCCCTGGATTTTAATTAGCCCTTACAATCCAATAAAAATATTTAAAACACTCTACATACTGGATGAACATAAATGGAATGATATTTAACCTTCGTTACACCAGCAGGAAAATCAATAAATTGACACCTCCCATTACACCAATTATTAATATTTACAGAGATTAGTCTTGTACTGCTTTTGAATTATGTTAGAAATATGTTGGGTGCTGTCCTAAATTCATTTTTATAATTTTGGATGTTGGTGTTCCCAGAAGGAGGTGTTTCATCATGCAGGGCACCCTGGATGTCATTGAGAGGAACTGCAGCGCATGGCTCAATGGCATCTCTGGTCTGTACCGGGAACCGAGAGGAACGGCTGCAAAGGCTCTGAGGGCAGATAAAGAGGCGTTTGCTAGAGGAATCTCTGAGCAAGTGACACACCACCTATGGTCTAGTGACCCACGTACTGCTTACAGAGGAATCGGAGTATTACACGCATTCTATTCTGATTCTCAGAGAGTCGCAGTCAGGGCAACTGAGGAACAGTCCTTACAGATGACACTGCCGTTGTGACCCACTGGGCTGGCTACTTTGAGCAGCTCTTGAAAGCTGATCCTCCGGCTAGGACACTGGATATCTCTGGGTCCATGGTTTTTGAAGATGACCCTCCAATTAGCTTTGCACCACCAAGTTTCAGTGAGATTGCAGAGGTGGTGAACCAGCTGAGAGTAGGGAATGCTGCAGGGTTGTGTGGTATCTGGGATGAACTTCTCCAGGCAGGTGGTAAGGCTGTCCTCCTGGCATTGCAAGCAATCTTTGTTTCTATTTGGGAGATAGGCATCATCCCAAATGACTGGAAAATTGGACTTGATGTCCCTATCTGGAAAGGGAAGGGTGATCGCCTGGATTTCAGCAACTACAGGGGGATAACACTGCTCTCTGTGCCAGGTAAGGTCCTTGCTAGGGTTATCCTGAATAGGATCCATGATCACTTGCTCACCTACCAGTGACCGGATCAGTCTGGTTTTACACCTAAGAAGTCTACTATCGACCACATCCTGGCACTGAGGGTTCTCATGTAGTCAATATGGAGGAGTTTCTTTACAGCCTTTGTCGATTTTCATAAAGCGTTTGACTCAGTTGATCAAGCTGCCCTGTGGGACATCCAGAGAGTTTGTGGGATTTCCTAAAGGTTGCTAGATATCATGGCTGGCCTATACACTGGTACTGTGAGTGCTGTGCAGAGTGGAGGCAGAACCACTACGCTCTTTGCAGTTGATTCTGGGGTTCATCAGGGGTGTGTTTTTGCTCCTAAGGGAAAAATAAAAGTCTTTTTATTTTATACGTGCCTCCAGTGTGAATCTGTGTCGGGTCGGGTGCTTATATGGCACCTTTTTACAAGGGTCATTTCTGGAGGGTGGGACTGGACCACGTGACTCCCTGGGGGGTTTCCAACCAGGATCCAGAGCTGTTTCATCATGTGGTGGGTGCGACAACGCGCTGTACCAGTGTATGCTCCCCAACCTGACCTGAAGTATTATTATTGTTAGTTCTGTATCAATTTTGTGATATAGTGCTGCCATTTTGTCTGGGGGGGGAGGCACCATTTAGTCCCATATTTTACATGTGGCCCCCATATTGTTTACAGCAGTGACCACGTTGTTAGTCAAGTGATTTGTGACCTGTGG
This sequence comes from Polypterus bichir lapradei, assembly GCA_026402145.1. NCBI lineage: Eukaryota > Metazoa > Chordata > Cladistia > Polypteriformes > Polypteridae > Polypterus > Polypterus bichir. The sequence continues at coordinate 2,983,652 of JANRMT010062826.1, read as the reverse complement.
TCTGCTCTTATAAACGATGGCAGCATATACAGTAATTGCAGATAACCACACATTGCTTCAAAAACCAAGGAATGATCCCTGACCTTCTAATACAAGAGTGCTTCACAAATTAAATAAAGAAGGATTTAGTTTGGTTTCAAATTAGTGCAGAATTGTTTGAGTCTGATTTTGATTTAATTCACAGGAAAACTTTGGCTAGTTTACATAAAAATTACTGCTAATAAAGGGTCATCGCTGAACAAAAATAGATAAAACTGGTGTCTAAAAGGCTGAGAATCAAGGCAGTAGACTGTAATTCTGGGCTGACTTACACAGCTTTGAAGAAACGAGCAGCTTTTCTGTGCTCCATGTCTTTCCTCCTCGATAATACGTTTCCTGTTTGTATCTTTCAAATAGCAGAAAGCAGACAATTTTATATTTTATTAGTTTTTTTTAAAAAAAGCTCCCAATGAACCCTTTAAATTTAAAATCCATGGATTATGATATTTACTAATTTTGAGGAAATATACACACCGTTTTGGGGGAAAAGTGACATGAAAATGATTTTACTATATTCTTTATTGTGTCGGCAGAACAAATGGTATTGTAGAAAATGAAATGAAAAGAAGTGAGCTTTTGATTCACAAGAAAAACAAAACACATTTTTTTATTGGTCGACCATTAAAAAGTCAGAAGTAGAAAGAGAAGCCTTGGCTGAGATGTAGGAAAACAATTTAATGCTAATGCAAGAGGTTCAGTCACTGGACAGCCATCTATTATAGGCTGTCTGGCTTAAGAAAGAAAAAAGAAACAGACATAAGGAAACATAACTTATTTTCCACAATGAATGACAATCGGTGCACCTTGGAGTGAACCATATTTAACCCTTAAACGCAGGACCACCTGCCAGTGTATGTATTTCAGGCTGACCATTTGAGACTGGGTCGACAGCCCAGGACATGATATAGAGCAAGAACTGCAATCGGATCATAAAGAAACATTAGATTTATGACCAGTGAAAGCTCTGAATCTTTAGAATACCCATTGCACGATCGAGACAATAGAGAATTTATTCAAGAAAAGAATAACAATTTTAATCTATGCAAAAATGTGCCTGTCATTTTTAGTAGAATTCGGAAAGGGACTTCAGCCTCTGATGAGACTAAACACAGTGTCTTTAGTGTAGCTGAATTTGTTATTTCTAAGGGGGGATCAAAAGTATCCGAAATCTTATCTTCATTGCGAGTATTATAAAGCAGTACATGTTTATAGTATTCTTTATCTTTTACTAGTAACATCAATTCTATAAATGAGTAATGGCACTGTAAACCGCTTTATTTTGACTTTAGTATTAGAATGGTAAAAATACAATAAATGACATTTATTATTAGCACAGCATAATGCCACATAGGTACCCTGAAACACAAAAATAATATGAACGATACATTTTAAAAAAATTATAGACATGCTCCAAATTTAAATTTTAGAGAATGATGTGGCATTTCAATTCTAACTGCTGATTTAGCATTGGACAAGGTAATAATATATCTAGAAAAGAACATCATAAATGGTAGTAGATACGTTAATAGTTATGCGACAAAAATACCTAATTTAACATTCTCAAACAAATAATTTTCAGATAATGAACTTACCCTTTTGGACAACGGCTTTATATCAGTCATGAATTTGTCTTCATAATAATAATAGTATCACTAAGTTTTTTTTAATGAACTCAATTAGTAAATTGTAAGAGTTTCATTAAAGTTCTTTTTTAATACATACATTTATCATACAATACATATAAACCTATGTAGGGCCTACCTGCCTGTCCACGATTACTTATTTCCTAAACAGTACATACAGAAATGCGCACATGAAATATACACAATTTTAAATATTAATATAAAGTACATAACCATATTGTATACAGTATTATATAATAGTATATACTGCATATACACAATATGTACATTGATATTTAAATATTAAATGCACACGTGAAATATATACAATATTAAACATTAACCTTAAGTACATAATCATATCGTAACTAGTATTATATAATAGTATATACTGTATATACACAATATGTACATTAATATTTAAATATTCATTGCACACATTACATATATACAATATTAAATATTAGTATTAAGTACATAACCATACTGTATATAGTATTTATATAACAGTACATACTGTATATATGTATATTAATATTCAAATATTAAATGCACATGTTAAATATATATATTAAATATTAATATTAGGTAGATAGCTATATTGTATACAGTATTATAAATTATATACTATATATATGATATCTATATTAATATTTTATTATTACATGCACACTTTAAATATATAAAGTATTGAATATTTTCTGTTTCTGAGAACCTCCTCGCAGGTTCAGTTCAGGCATATAATAACTGGCTGAGACAACAAGGGACACTACCACTAATGCTGTCATCTCTTTCTTTTCCCACAGTGCTAAGAAGACACTCGGTGAAGGCATTTAACTCCGTCCCTTCTGGTTCATCGGCCATAAAATCCTCGGCATCCCGGAAGGAGGCATCATTACTGGTCAGTGCAACCTGCTAGATGGAGCTCTGCTAGAGGAACTGCAACCCTTGTTTATTTCTGAGATCCCTGCTGATGCACATGTATGAGTGCTATTTTTGATTGTTTCTGTTTATTTTTGCTGTCTCCAGACAATAAAAGGGCTTGGCACACCAAAGTTTCCTCACTGCACCTTCACCTGTCATTCAAACATCCATCCATCCATCCATTATCCATCCTGCTATATCCCAGCTACAGGGTCACAGGGGTCTGCTGGAGCCAATCCAAGCCAACACAGGGCAGAAAACAAACCCTGGGCAGGGCGCCAGCCCACCACAGGGCAAACACTAGGGACGATTTAGGATCGCCAATGCACCTAACCTGTATGTCTTTGGACTGTGGGAGGAAACCGGAGTACCCGGAGGAAACTCACACAGGCACAGGGAGAACATGCAAACTCCACGCAGTGAGTTCCCGGGAAGCGAACCCATTTTATCCCATTATTTATACCCATTATTTATCGTGTCATGCGCTTACACATAGGAGGCAGCTTAAGGGCTCTTGTGATGGTTATCATGTCACCAAACCAGGGACTGGTGCTGTGTTCAAATACCTTCATTCTTCCTCCCTCTACAGAACAGAACATTGATGGCTGTTCCACCACTGACATCACTTTCAATGTCTGCCTTCCTGGACCCGCCCCTTCCTGCCTGGAACCCGTGAGGGTCTGCCATTTTGAGTTAGTTCTGATTTGAGCTCACATCTGCAACTTATGCCGGGTATTTTGTGCTTATAACTTGTAATTATATGAAGTCACCAGAAGGATGTCTCAACATTTTGTATTTGTTCTATCTCCACTTTCTTTATATATATATAGTCAATGAGTGGACACTAGGTACGCTAAGTGACACTATTGCCCACCTTTTTCCAACAGACAGATGCAGGACACAGGTTAAAACAGCAAAAAGTTGTTTAATATCTTCTTTTAAATGAAGCCCTTCACACATTAGAGCCAAGAAGCTCAGGCAAGAAGCCCCAATAACAATAATAATAATAATAATAACAATAAGTAGTCTCTCCTCCACACCTCCCAGCAAGCTCTGTCCTACACCTCGCGACTCCGGCTTGCTCGCCAGGTTCCCAACAGTCCTTTATTTAATCATTGACTTCCATTCCTCCTCTCACGTGACTTGCCAGCTTTTGTGGGTCAGATGGAGGGGTTGAGTTTTCTTCAGCCCAGTAATACTTCGGGGCTTCCATCCCCATGACTTGGGAGTACTTCTGGGCTATACAGAAAGTAAAAATCCCCTGGTCTTCCCGCAGCACCTCCTGGCAGTACCCACAGTACCAGCAGGGCTGTGAAGCTAAACTCCAGATCCAATTATGCCCTGTGGGAATCTGGGGCACCACTATGTTGCATGGAAACTACCATATATCATCCTGGGGGAGGCAGTGTCGCAAAGTAGCTGCATTCCCCCATCCTTCCATTCTTTGGCCGTCCATCACAATATATATATAATCTGTATATTAATTTTTAAATGTTAAATGCACACATTAAATATATAAAATTTGTAAATATTACAGTACAATGTACAGTATATTGTCAGAAGAGCATTTTATGGGTTTGTACTGGACAAATACGGGGAAAGAATTAAATGTGACACTGTCTCTGATATCCAAGAGTCTATCTGAGAATTGCTGGGGCAAGGCAGGAACCTAATCTGGACAGAAGTAACCAACAAAGTCCATCCCAGGGCTCACTCAACCACACATCCACACTACGAGTGGGCCAATTTGGAGTCAACTGACCTAACACACACTTTGGTGGGCATACAGTAGGCAGGGAAAAACCAGAGTAGCCAGAGGAAAAACTCACAGAAATGCATGCAGACTGTGATGAGGGATGATGGATTCAATGCTACACACTTTGTCAATTTGAAAATTTAGGCAGAAGAAAAAACTGAAGAGAGATGTCAGACATTTCCATCCATCCATTATCCAACCCGCTATATCAAAACTACAGGGTCACGGGGGTCTGCAGGAGCCAATCCCAGCCAACACAGTGCGCAAGGCTGGAAACAAACTCTGGGCAGGGCACCAGCCCACCGCAGGGCACACACACACACACACACACACACACTAGGGACAATTTAGGATCACCAATCCACCTAACCTGCATGTCTTTGGACTGTGGGAGGAAACCGGAGCACCTGGAGGAAACCCACGCAGACATGGGGAGAACATGCAAATTCCATGCAGGGAGGACCCGGGAAAGCAGGTCTCCTAACTGCGAGGCAGCAGCGCTACCCACTGCGCCACCGTGCCGCTGTCAGACATTTTATAGTGAATTTCCAAAAAAGTATCCAAAAGGAAGATGAGAGGCTGAGATAAGTGGCATGACGTAGATGAGACTGATGACCATGATGTGTGGAGTATTATGGGAAAGGCATTCATCCAGCAGTGGACAGATATTGGCTGAAGTGATATGTTTATGCTCTCAGGGAGTGTTTCACAGGCTCTGCACAGAATGTAAGATTGGTAAGCCATGGGATGTGACACAGTTATTGATTGCTTTTCCTTCTTTAAATTTACAATGGAGGAGAATGCTTCAGAGGACTTTTGATGTCACTTCCTGTCTGGCTTCAGAAGTCTCGCCTCTCTGCCTCCACTGATCCTTAAACGATCGCCAAACCAGAAATCATCAATGTCAATGTCAATGTCAATTTATTTATATAGCACATCTGAAACAACATAGTAATGCTGTGGCCAAAGTGCTTTACAATAATAGAATAAAAGAAAAACAAAACAATTAACTCCTCCTTGAACCGTCACCTTATCGTGGTGGAGGGGTTTGCGTGTCCCAATGATCCTAGGAGCTATGTTGTCCGGGGCTTTATGCCCCTGGTAGGGCCACCCAAGGCAAACTGGTCCTAGGTGAGGGATGAGACAAAGAGCGGTTCAATAAACCTCCGATGAAGAATAAAAACCTTGGACGACGTTTTCCCTTGCCCGGACGCGGGTCACCGGGGCCCCCCTCTGGAGCCAGGCCTGGAGGTGGGGCTCGATGGCGAGCGCCTGGTGGCCGGGCCTGCACCCATGGGGCTCGGCCGGGCACAGCCCGAAGAGGTAACGTGGGTCCTCCTCCCCATGGGCTCACCACCTATGGGAGGGGCCAAGGAGGTTGGGTGCAGTGTGAGTTGGGTGGTGGCCGAAGGCGGGGACCTTGGCGGTCTGATCCTCGGCTACAGAAACTGGCTCTTGGGACGTGGAATGTCACCTCTCTGAAGGGGAAGGAGCCTGAGCTAGTGCGCGAGGTCGAGAGGTTCCGGCTAGATATAGTCGGACTCACCTCGACGCACAGCTTGGACTCTGGAACCAATCTCCTTGAGAGGGGCTGGACTCTCTACCACTCTGGAGTTGCCCCCGGTGAGAGGCGCCGAGCAGGTGTGGGCATACTTATTGCCCCCCGACTCGGAGCCTGTGCATTGGGGTTTACCCCGGTGGACGAGAGGGTGGCCTCCCTCCGCCTTCGGGTGGGGGGAAGGGTCCTGACTGTTGTTTGTGCGTATGCGCCGAACAGCAGTTTGGAGTATCCACCCTTTTTGGAGTCTCTGGAGGGGTTGCTAGAGGGCATACCTTCTGGGGATTCCCTCGTTTTGCTGGGAGACTTCAATGCTCACGTGGGCAATGACAGTGAGACCTGGAAGGGCGTGATTGGGAGGAATGGCCCCCCCGATCTGAACCCGAGCGGTGTTTTGTTATTGGACTTCTGTGCT
>JANRMT010062826.1:2966524-2976938 GCA_026402145.1 Polypterus bichir lapradei | reverse complement strand
GTGTCGTCGGACTTGCGGCCATATGTCTTGGACACTCGGGTGAAGAGAGGGGCGGAGCTGTCAACTGATCACCACCTGGTGGTGAGTTGGCTTCGATGGTGGGGGAAGATGCCGGTCAGACCTGGTAGGCCCAAACGTGTTGTGAGGGTCTGCTGGGAACGGCTGGCAGAGTCCCCTGTCAGAAGTAGCTTCAACTCCCACCTCCGGCAGAACTTCAACCACGTCCCGAGGGAGGTGGGGGACATTGAGTCCGAATGGGCCATGTTCCGTGCCTCTATTGTTGAGGCGGCTGACCGGAGCTGTGGCCGCAAGGTGGTCGGTGCCAGTCGTGGCGGCAATCCCCGAACCCGTTGGTGGACACCGGCGGTGAGGGATGCCGTCAAGCTGAAGAAGGAGTCCTATAGGACTTTTTTGTCCTGTGGGTCTCTGGAGGCAGCTGATAGGTACCGACAGACCAAGCGGAACGCGGCTTCGGTTGTTGCTGAGGCAAAAACTCGGGCATGGGAGGAGTTTGGAGAGGCCATGGAGAACGACTTTCGGACGGCTTCGAGGAGATTCTGGTCCACCGTCCGGCGTCTCAGGAGGGGGAAGCAGTGCAGTGTCAACACCGTATATGGTGGGGATGGTGCGCTGCTGACCTCGACTCGGGACGTTGTGGGTCGGTGGGAGGAGTACTTCGAAGACCTCCTCAATCCCACTAACATGCCTTCCAATGAGGAAGCAGAGCCAGGGGACTCTGAGGTGGGCTCTCCCATCTCTGGGACTGAAGTCACCGAGGTGGTCAAAAAACTCCTTGGTGGCAGGGCCCCGGGGGTGGATGAGATACGCCCGGAGTTCCTTAAGGCTCTGGATGTTGTAGGACTGTCTTGGTTGACACGTCTCTGCAACATCGCATGGACATCGGGGACAGTGCCTCTGGATTGGCAGACCGGGGTGGTGGTCCCCCTCTTTAAAAAGGGGGACCGGAGGGTGTGTTCCAACTATAGAGGGATCACACTCCTCAGCCTCCCTGGAAAAGTCTATTCGGGGGTTCTGGAGAGGAGGGTCCGTCGGATAGTCGAACCTCGGATTCAGGAGGAACAGTGTGGTTTTCGTCCTGGTCGCGGAACAGTGGACCAGCTCTACACCCTTAGCAGGGTCCTGGAGGGTGCATGGGAGTTTGCCCGACCGGTCTACATGTGTTTTGTGGACTTGGAAAAGGCATTCGACCGTGTCCCTCGGGGAATCCTGTGGGGGGTGCTCCGGGAGTATGGGGTACCGGACCCCCTGATAAGAGCTGTTCGGTCTCTGTACAACCGGTGTCAGAGCTTGGTCCGCATTGCCGGCAGTAAGTCGAGCCCGTTTCCAGTGAGAGTTGGACTCCGCCAGGGCTGCCCTTTGTCACCGATTCTGTTCATAACTTTTATGGACAGAATTTCTAGGCGCAGCCAGGGTGTTGAAGGGGTCCGGTTTGGTGGACTCAGGATTGGGTCACTGCTTTTTGCAGATGATCTTGTCCTGTTTGCTTCATCAGGCCGTGATCTTCAGCTCTCTCTGGATCGGTTCGCAGCTGAGTGTGAAGCGGCTGGGATGAGAATCAGCACCTCCAAATCCGAGAGCATGGTCCTCAGCCGGAAAAGGGTGGAGTGCCCTCTCAGGGTTGGGGGAGAGATCCTGCCCCAAGTGGAGGAGTTCAAGTATCTCGGGGTCTTGTTCACGAGTGAGGGAAGAATGGAGCGTGAGATCGACAGGCGGATCGGTGCGGCATCCGCAGTGATGCGGGCTCTGCATCGGTCTGTCGTGGTGAAGAAGGAGCTGAGCCGTAAGGCAAAGCTCTCAATTTACCAGTCGATCTACGCTCCTACCCTCACCTATGGTCATGAGCTATGGGTAGTGACCGAAAGAACGAGATCGCGAATACAAGCGGCTGAAATGAGTTTCCTCCGCAGGGTGTCTGGGCTTTCCCTTAAAGATAGGGTGAGAAGCTCAGTCATCCGGGAGGGGCTCAGAGTAGAGCCGCTGCTCCTCCGCATCGAGAGGAGTCAGATGAGGTGGCTCGGGCATCTGATCAGGATGCCTCCTGGACGCCTCCCTGGTGAGGTGTTCCGGGCACGTCCAACCGGGAGGAGGCCCCGGGGAAGACCCAGGACACGCTGGAGGGACTATGTCTCCCGGCTGGCCCGGGAACGCCTTGGGATTCTCCCGGAAGAGCTGGAAGAAGTGGCCGGGGAGAGGGAAGTCTGGGCCTCTCTGCTTAAGCTGCTGCCCCCGCGACCCGACCTCGGATAAGCGGAAGAGGATGGATGGATGGAAAACAATTAACATAAAAACATAAATAGAAATAAAATATATGAACATAAAATAAGATACATAATAAATAGAAATAATGTTATATAATGACAAAGAGGAAACCATCAGTATTAGTGAAGGTCACGGAATGCAAGTGAATAGAAATGAGTCTTTAATCTTGTTTTGAACAGTTCAATTGTAGATGACTCCTTTATATGATGAGGTAAAGAGTTCCACAGGCGAGGGGCAGCAGCTGCAAAAGCCCTGTCCCCCTTAGTTTTACACTTGGTACGAGGGACAACAAGAGACAAGTGACCAGAAGATCTTCATTATAGAGTCAGACCTTCACTAGAGATGGAGCTACCTCGTCAACAGCCTTTCTCCTACCTTGAGTGAATGATTATTCCTATGATCCAATGGAACTTTGTATTTCTGTTATTTGTAATTTGTTATCATTGTTTTTATTATTATTAGGTCTCCTTTGGCATGCAGTCATTAAAAAGGGCTATCAAACATGGCCCCCAACATGCTATCGGTGGGTTTCTCTTCTCGTTACTATATATGTGTGTGTGTTTTTGTGTACCATGATTTACTATGGCTACTTCTGCAGTGCACTTTTTATATATAAACGTCTACCTGTGGAAGTGTGTGTGTCTGTCCGGCCTAGAAGTGAGAGGTGGAGTCGGGGTAAGGGCTACACCTCCGAGGAAACAGAAACTCGCTTAGCTGCTAATATACAAGCGAGGCGAGCACATCGGCAAAACGAAACCTCCGAAGAAAGACAAAGTTGCTTAGCCGCTAATACATAAGTGAGGCGAGCATGTCGGCAAAATGAAACCTCCTAGGAGGGAGATGTCCAGAATAGCCCCTTTCAATTACCTGACATTTCTACATTTCAATTTATTTTCTGACAGTTTCAATAGTTTCTAGGACCCCGGCTTTTTACAGCACAAGCTTACACATTCAGTTGATCTATAATTAAGAAATAGCCTGCCATAAAGCATGTTGTGTGTAAGGATGAAGATTTTTATCAGAATACTTTTAGCAAAATAGCTGGGCTGAAATACATCTGCTCAAGGTACTACATTTTATTTAGTTTTTTTTTGAGAGATTGTTCTGGAGCTACACAAAATGTTAATTGATATTTCTTTAAAGCAGCTTTTAAACTTTTAAATCAGCCTATATATCAATTACAGCAGTAAACTACTCAAATGAAAAAAAAACTTTATGAAAGCAGAAGATTTTATTGAAGTGAAAATCAAACATTTGATTAGGAAGATTGTTAAAAACATATTATTTACTCATTTCTGTGAGTGTGCTTTAGGTTGCTTTTGATGCTTCAAAAAAAAAACAACTTTCTTTAAGAAATCTAGTCAAAAAGGCTTTCTTAACATCAAAATGTGTTTTTTTAAAAGATGAAACATTTTAATTTTATCAAAGCAATTTTTCATATACATTAAAACATGAATAGCATTCTTTACTTCTTCAAAGGCACTTTTTCTTAGAAAAAAAAATAATTACTAAAAGCATTTGGAAAAGTATTTATTTATTATTTTTCAGACTGCAATCACCTTCAAACTGATCTCTGCTAAATGGTAAGCTAAATACAAAGCACAACAGATTTCAAAACAGTTTGATTTATAATTTAAAAAAAAAAAATCTCAGTTGGTATTTTTAATTTATGGTACATAAAATTAAGTAGTCTTAGTTGAAATATTTCAATTTATACTGTTTTGCACAGATACTATGTGTTAAAACCCTGTTCAGACCTGAATATTTTTCTTTTCTCCATATTTGACTCAAATAGGAGAAAGTTACGTATATTTTTCTTCTTTTTTCATATGATTTTTTTTTATTGTGTTGACAAACTAGCAAAGATTAAATAGAAGCATAAATCCTTTTGTATGAATTCCCAGTCCTGGGGTTCTCTTCTTTCTGCTGCCATTGTTTTGTCGGTTCTTGCAAGTGGGTAAGAAAACTTTTCACCTTTCCCAAGCCCATTTCTCAAATGAATAAAAGCAAATACAAGACAAGGCCAAAAAGAAAAAAAAAATCCCTGAATCAATGAAGGCTCCTCAGCTGAGTAAGCATAAGGCTAATATCAGTGTAGCAGTCCAGTGGGATTAAAGAGTCCCAAAGCAACACTGAACCAGTTCCAGCCATGCACTGTAGCAGGTGACTTGAGTCAGAAATAAGGGTCCATTTTGACGGGGAGGTTTTGACTGCATAAGAATCTGAACATATGACAAACATGCATGGACCTTGAAGTTGGGGGGCTACATTTAGCCTATAATAAGTGATAAGCAAATGACACTGAATTCATTTTGCTTTCAAAAAAGGGCTGTGACACACAGCCAGCGAGATTCACACAATTGACCTATGGAGAATAATTTTATTACATATAAAAGCTTTCCCATCCTTTATTTTCATTTGATCTTATTTGATTTTATTTTCTTTTGGCATTGGCATTGCAAAAGAATTGCAAAGAGGCTGATGGGAAGACACCCTGACAGCGTGCTGCACACAAAGTGTAAATAAGGATACCACTGCTGCAGTGTTCTGGGTGAGAAAGGATATTTGGCCTCAGTTTTATTAAACTGTATATGGAGGGAAACTTGACAGTTTGGAGCATCACAACCTTTTATATTTTGTGATGTTATATTTTACAAAACATGTAAAGTGAGATCTGCACAACAAACAAAACCAGTGGCAACATGGTGAGTGTTGATCAAGTGTGCAAATAGGAATTTTATTGTACCGTATACATGTGACAATAACTCTGAATGAACGATGACACTACATTTTTTTTTTGTCAAACCAAAGCCTGGTGTTCAAAAAACAAAAAAAACAAAGCCATTGTCCACCTGCTTATTGTTGCCAAGGTTACGATACCAATCATGTGCACAGATGATAAGAAGAATTGTGAATGATTGGAAAACAAAGCAAATCATACAAAAACCTAGATGAAACAGAACAAAGCACATTATTTTATTTTATATAACACATGATGATTTGCTCTTGTTCAGAGGAAGGTAGAAAGAGAATGACTGGGGATGGGATGTTTGACCGAGTAAAGAAGTTTGTAAATTTTATTGTTTTTTTGTTGGTGGACATTGACGCAAATACATTTTATGGACAAGCTGTTTTCATTTTAGGAAGTGATGCCAAAATAGAATTGTGATTTGTAACAGCTTTAAATTCAATTTTTAATTAATTATCTTTGAATAATCTTTATATTACCGAATATCATTACTGGAGTAGTCTTCTGTAAATTGACTCCTGCAGCAATCCTAGTAAAGCCCCCCACATACACCCCTCATAGCTCCCCTACTACAGATGCCTTTAGTTGTCCTTGCAAACATGTGTAGAAACATTTGTGTCAATTTTTAGGATAGTGGAGAAAAACAGTGCCAAATAATGATAGTTGAACTACTGACAAGCAAGCAAGTCTAGAAGAAAGAGAAATAAGACAAAATGGAATATCAGTGTGACGGTTGTCATCCTGTCTTCTAAAACATTCAGTGAAACAAGGTTCTGATTCCATAGTCAGAATGCAGTGACTGGGCTACTGCACAGATATTTTCCATCCACAAGGTAACCTACATAGCAACAGCTAACTGCATATGCCTGAAATGAGTAATAAAAGTGTAAAGCAGTAATAGATTCAGGTTTACACTAAGTTATAGGAAGGTAAGAGAAGCAACACAACTAGTGTAAAGTAATCAGATTAACAGCGTCATCACGTTAATGATGACCATAACAAAAGTGTGAGAAAAAAAGTGATTCAACAGTTCACAAAATCAAAATATTCTAATTTAGTTACTCATACAGAGGAATAACCACGAAATACCCTGGCTACACAACAGAATTTTATGTATTAGAAAATTGTATTAACCAACCCAAAAAAGTAAATATTCAAAATGCAAAATTACAAAATACAAGAAACAAAAATGCAAAAATAAATCAAAATTCTAAAACACAAAAAAGGCAAAAGGCAAAAATGAATCAGAAATTTCAAATGGAAAGAAAACTCCAAAGAAGCAAAAAATTAATTAATAAAAAATCCAAGAATATAAAAAAAATCTCAAAACCAAAACCTCAAAATAACAAAGACAAAAAGATTTCAAAAAACAGTAATCCAACTGGTGTAGTCGGCAGGATTCCTGATTGTCTGTTTGGCAGAGTGCCTATATTTCATTCACATCTAAATGCCCCAAATCCCCAGTCCCAGGTTCAAATAAAGTAATTTGTTTAATTAAATAACAAGATTTCCTCTTCAGTTATTCTCCTCTATTACTTCTTTGTCTCATATTAGTGTATCGGTTTCTTTCCATTTTAATCATCAAGTAATTTAAATTGAATAAAAACATTCAGCATGTATAGATTTAAAGAATTTATTCCTACTTTAAATCTTGGTTTATTGAGGTTCGTATGCACACACACACCCACTTACAGTATTTACACACATACACATTCAAGTCTTCAAAATGCTCAGAACAATAAGATGACCAGGGTTTTGTTCCTGGCTCAAGTAAAGTTTTCTTTTATTATTGGTAATGTTTGTGGTCCTCTTGTTTGTTATGTTTTGAATATCATTGTTCTTATTAATTTTGCGTGTATTATGTTTATTTTTGTTTAGTTACGTGTGCTGTTCCCTTAGAATTGAATATCTGGGGTGGGACAATCAGCTGGAGGAAAATTCTCTGTCTATTTATTGATGGCACAGTGTCAGGCCCTCCAAACCGGTTGTGAAATAAAGTGTTATTGTTTTATTGGATTTTCTGTTTTTCTTTTTATTCTAGTGGTTAGTGGACCTTACTATTGGCTTATGGGCTGCTGAAATGGTTTGCCTTGGGTTGCCCCCTTTGGTAACTATTTCATTTACAAAGATATTGGTTTTTAGACTTGCCACATCTAGTCAGAGGTTATGCAGTTCCTCTCCTGCTCTCCCTAAAGGGGCATTTTTAAACATTTTGACACTTTTTCATTATATTTTGAAATTTTGAAGCCAAAACCCCTTTGTATAGAGATGTTTTTTGGGGTCAGACTGTCTGGAGTGAGGCCTACGTCTGGAACGTTCTAGTCTGGTTTATTGATCTCTTTCGAGCCATCACATCTTTTGCTATTTGAAGTGCTCTCAAATCATAACATAAGGATTTTTTGTTTAGCCTGGGATGCTACTGTTGTTCTTCACGAGTTAAGGTGGCTAGGTAATTGCTGCTGGTTTCCCTCTTACTTCTGCTTGAAGTCACCATCTGTTGTAAAGGAAATTCTCCTGCTGACATCATTAAAGTAGTATTTTTTCAGGTTGCTGCCTCAAATCATTCTCCTTTGGGCTGTTAATGAAAACACACTTTTCAGCCATGTCATTAAGTTGTAGCAGTACTGCTGTGGGAAGAAATCCATTTCCCAGCAGCCCAAGGGGGATTACTCAAACAGCATGACTGAAACGGAAGCAGGGGCAGCTGGGAATGAAAGAGGACAGCGGGAAAGTTGAAAAGGGGGGCCTGGCAGAGCAACAAGATAATCGGTGTTATTGTGTATCCTGTTCAACGTGTCGTCTGAAAAGTTAATTGTGCCTTGGATCATTTTCTGTTAGGATGAACAGGCTTTCTCGTGCCTAACTGTCGTGTTGTTTCACTCATTTACTGTGGAAGCTGTTCTCGGGATTGTCATCTTCACACCAAACCGTTTCATCTGCTTTTGCTGTATTGGACTGTATTAGGACGTTGTCGTGAGTGTTGTCGTGGCGAAAAATTCGTCACCAGAAGGCTTTTTACCTGAAAATGAAGGCTGTTAGGACTGTTTTAAAGCTTTATTGCAATAAAACAACACAAAAAACAACACAGACTCAACCCAATACAGCCAAATTGAGCTGAGCCCCGTACATTTCAGCAATCAAAGTTTATATAACAATTTCTTATCACTTTGACCTCGTTCAATTAGCTCATTTGCTGTTTTCCTCTGACTCCCTTCTACTCCTGTCTGACCAATTTCTCATCGCCCTGCAGCTGGGCCCCTGGTATTTCACTGTCTATTGTTCATTTCTAATTTCTGTTTTTGCTTATTTCTTTCACTGGTCAAGGCCGGTACAGACATTCATCTTCCTTATATGGGCTTTCCTCTCATCACTTCCTCTTTCTCGAACTTTTAAGCTGGTTTGTCTGATGCTCAAAGCTAAGCTTTTAACTAAAAAGAAATATGGTATGTGCTTTTATTTAATCATTGCGTGGCAGTCCTGACTTGCCTTAATTTCTACGCTGAAGTTAATTTCTAATACATTCTTCTATATTTATTGCTAATGCCTGAATTTACTAATGTTTCTTTCATGCATTACATCATTGTGACCTTGCTTACAGCAAAATCCCTTTGTTGCCTTTTTGCTGAATCACCAATCCAGCTGGTTTCTTACGTGCCTACCAGAGCCATTTTCTCTCTGTGGCATCGTCCCTTAGCTTCTCAGCCTTGAACACAGGTGTTCTCCTCATCCTATCCTATGCTGGTTTCTGCACGTCATTTCTTCTTCTTGTTCTGTTCCTTTTCTCACACTAGCAATTCTGCTTTAAGCTTAAAAATAATGCAATGTGACTGATTTTTTAGTTAACTATTTGCTTAACCTATCTTATTTGCTTAACATTCTAATTTATGCTTAATCTAATGTTTTAGAAGCTTTTAATTACTTTTTATGGCTCTTTATGTTAATTTGCTAATTTATGCTAATATAAATATTTTTCTCTTCTACATTGTTTATTGTTGTGGTTCATTGTTATGTTACAACTGTGTCGCTGTAATGGAAAGGGGAGGTTTGTCTGATTGTTGTTGTTGGGTATTGGGTTTCATTTAATATATTATTTATTCATTCATTAGTTTTGTGTCTCTGCTTGTGAGTGTGTGCGGATCGGGCCAGGGCTGGGTGCGTCCCTGGAATCTCCACCAAAAAAATAAATAAATCACTGTCTCATTGACGGTGTGAATCTTAGTGGCACTGATCTGCTACAAAGTGTGTCTGCCTAATATTGAGTCGATCCCCCATGTGCCCACTTATCAATTGGGATTCATTAGGGTTTAAAGCATAGTATTGTAATATTAGTGCAATTATCAACCCCAATATGTCCGAAAGTTTTTTAAAAATTGGTTGTTGGGGCATCTCATGAAAACATCAGATAAGCAATATCATTCAATACTTTTCATTTGCATTCTGCATGATCAGTGCCTTAGAGGTTGAAAACTTCTTAATGGCAGCCACACATATAAACATTCCCTAAAACAATTAGTCCAGTATGAGGTTGTCAAGACTTTAAACTATTCCAACAACATTAATCACAAAGAAGGACTCATCAAATGACAGGACAACAGTCCATCTCAAGGCCCACCAAGCACACACCCACACAGAACCAATTTAGAACCAGCAGTTAACCTATGACACACAGTTTTAAGGGTGTAGGAGAATGCTGGAGTTCCTGCAGAAAACCGACACACACAGAACATGAAGGTGCAAAATACACATGGATAAGCACCAGGCATGAGAATGAAATGGGGGATGTTGGATCAGTGGAGCCGCATCCCTAACTGTAATGACAATGTGAATGTCTGAAGGCTACAGTAGTAATATTAGTATCATTAGTAGTAGTTATACTAGCAGTAGAAGTAGTTGCTGTGCCAATATAACCAATAGTGTCTGTTCATCCATTTTCATACTGATCTGTCTTACTCATAGTTGCATAGGACTAGAATCCATCTCAACAACTGTGGATGCCCTTTAAAGCCATGTCGCATTTGATGACTTTTCCATCGATTGTCAGTCATGGGCATAATTTATATAATCTTGGTGAGCTGGAGGCTCCTGTGAAGGTGCTGTGTAATGTGACAGGCCCAGTGACTTAGTTCAACTAGTTTGTGACATCGCTGACAATTTATGAATGCTCATCTGGAAGTATAACACATAGAATGTAACAACGAGGAATGGGGAACATGGCTGTTTTGGACCTCAAAAACAGAAAAGAAGTTTGTCTGTCTAATGTCTTGTGTTTTATGTATTAAAAGAGAATGAAAAAAAATTAAAAAAGGGTTGAGATTGCAGCTGAACTCACTTTACCTGTTAGATAGATAGATAGATAGATAGATAGATAGATAGATAGATAGATAG
>JANRMT010062826.1:2932015-2944745 GCA_026402145.1 Polypterus bichir lapradei | reverse complement strand
TATCTATCTATCTATCTATCTATCTATCTATCTATCTATCTATCTATCTATCCTATATTATTTGTTTAAATATTTAAACATTTACATGCACACACACCCACACACACACATATATGAAAATATATACTGCACGCAAATATTATTTTCATCCGTGCTTGAGTGGTCTGTTTTTCATTTTTGTTTTTCCTCCCTCAGTTTTGGGTCCTCCACAAGAGGCCTGTGTTTGGGGTTTCTTCACAGTATCTTAGCTACTTCCAACACTGCACTTTCCTGCACAGGGATCTCTAATGTTGTAGCCATTCTCCTAATTTAGGCATCACAGCCCTGAGTGCTCCAATCACCTCTGGAACCATTTTGCTTTCTCCCAGCACATCCTCATTATTTCCTCTCTTGGCCTTTGGTATTTCTCCATATTGTCTTATTCCTGATGGTGTGATCATTTGGAACTGCTATATTTATTACCACTGCCATTTGTTGTCCCTTATCATTTACCACAGTGCCAGTGGGTTTGCCAGTACTTGTTTATCTGTTTGGATGCTGAAGTTCCAGACAATTTTAGCTCTTCCATTCTCCACCACCATCCTTTGTGGTGTCACCCATTCTGATCAGGGAGCCTCCAGTTCATATTCAGCAAAGATCTACCTGCACACCACCATCCCTGTGATTTGATTGTGTCATTAGTTGTATGTTGTTCCTGCTTGCATCTCACACCTGATCTGTTTCAGTGGCTTCTTTGCACACTTGATACCTTGGGTTTTTTCTGTTGCAGTAGACCCCTGTTGCTATGGATAGGTTATCCAAGGCCTGTTCTTCGTCTAGTAGGATTAGTGTTTCTTTGCTATCTTTCAGTTCAGCTTTTTCCAGCCATTGGTTGGATTTGCCATTGTTGGTGGAACATCCTGTTGGGTGGGCTAGCTATTCTTTCTGATCATGCTCTACCTGTTGTCTGAGGTATTCTGTTAGCAGTTCATCATTGTGAGTAAAGGTCCTGTTGTATTTGTGGATGCTCTCTTCTTCATCCTTCACAGTGTCATTGACACTCACTAAGTCACACCCTCCTTCTCTCTGGCTTGTATACTGTCGTGAGGAGTTTCCAGAAACTGCTGAAGTCCAGACAATATATACATAAATATATATTGTCACACATAAGTGCATGGGATGCAGCTAAAAGGCCTGAATGAGAGTAATTCCATGCCAGGCCAGGGGGTGGTGGAGTGCACTAACTCTTTCTCTCACTTCTCTGCAGACCAGTTACAGGAAATTCCACCTGGCCCTGATGACGTCACTTCTGGTTCCAGGACCCAATAACATCACTCCTGGTTTCTGCGTCCCTACAGATGATAATGATGTCACTTCTAGTCCCAGGCCCAATGATGACATCACATCCTCCGCTCTTCTTTAAAGCCACCATCTTTGTGCCAGTCCTGTTGTGGACCCTAACCCAGTGGTTCTCAACCTGTGGGGCGGGCCACCCTAGGGGGGCCCGAAGTAACAAAAAGGGGGGCGCGAAGATGTGAAAAAAAGAAAACAAGAATCAAAAATATGAAAAAAACATCTGTTGAAACCAAAACAAATTACCTTAAACTACATTCTGATTCTAGAAAAATAAATATAGAGTTAGATAAATGTCGATAAAAGTTAAGTAGGTATAATAAAATATGCATCTACATTTCAAAAAAATGTTAGGGAAGGCGCGATTAAAACTGTTATGAAAACTCAGGTCGCAAATACTTAAAGGTTGAGAAACGCTGCCCTAACCTGTACTACCACTATTCAACCAATTTTGCAGCCAGGAAAACAATATATGGGTGGCTGCCCCAAATCTTTTTATCAAGTTTGTGACAATATTTCCATCCACCTTCTACCCCACTTATTCAGTTCAGAGCTGGCTGAAGCTGTTGTTACCCGTCCTCATAGTAATAAGTGTTTAGTTGGAGTCAACCCAGGATATGTACTAGTTCACTGTAGGGTATCTTCAGTATATACGGTCTGTGATGAAGGGTAATACAGAGGTAAGAGTAAGGGTGTTACAAGTTGCTAACACAGTTTCTGGTTCCTTCCATAAAATAGAAGAGAAGTCCCAGAGAGATGTCTGATGTCACCTCCCCCTCATTGCTGCTAGCCCCGCCCCATCTGGTCCACCAGATATACTGTATAAACCACCTTTCATTGTGCAATCAGCTTGACAAAATGGACAAACCTCTCACCAGTAAAGTGCAAAACCCAACCTCTAAAGAGAGCAAGCAACTCTGCCTTTTATTTATTTGTATTGGTTTTTGCAAACCTTGGATATTAAACAAGGTTCCAGACCAGTAGACAATGAAAAGCCTAAGCCTGGAAGATACCTACAGTGTCATGCAAAAGTTCCTTAAAATGTCTGTTAATGTGAACAGTTCAGTGAGCAGAAGATGAACTCATCACCAGAAGGCATAACGTTAAAGAGGAAACATTTTTTTAATATTGTAACCAAGATTACATTTTTATTTCCATCATTCACAGGTACAAAATACCAAAAAAATGAAAAGGGCCTGAAGCAAAAATTTGGGCCCCCGACGTGGTCATTACTTAGTAAGACCCCCTTTAGGCGAGTATCACGGCTTGTAAACTCTTTTTGCAGCCAACCATGAGTCTTTCAATACTTACTTGGGACATTTTTGCCAGTTTGTCCTGATTCTGTAAGGTTCTTGGGCCGTTATGCATGCACTTCTCTTTTGAGATCTACTCACAGGTTTTTCAATGATGTTTAGGTCGGGGAACTGTGAGGGCCTGGGCAAAACCACCAGCTTGCACCTTGGAGTTATTTCATTGTAGATTTTGAGGTGCGTTGCAGATCATTATTTTGTTGTAGGACCCATCCTCTTTTTTTTACATTTTATTGCATTTATTAAAATCAAGCAAAATTCCATACAAGCAAGTCATATTTTGCAAAACTAGGTTCAAATCAAGTCAACCCCCACCCATAAGAAAGAGAGCTAGGCCAACATAGTGAAACTTTAATAGTAGGAAAGATAAGTAAATCTATACTAATAAAAGGCAAAGCCCTCACTCACTCACTCACTCACTCACTCACTCACTCACTCACTCACTCACTCACTCACTGACTCATCACTAATTCTCCAACTTCCCGTGTAGGTAGAAGGCTGAAATTTGGCAGGCTCATTCCTTACAGCTTACTTACAAAAGTTAAGCAGATTTCATTTCGAAATTCTACGCGTAATGGTCATAATGGTCAACAATATCCGCCATGTTGAAGTTTCTTATTTATGGCCCGATCTTCTCGAAATTTTATAGGTGGCTTCCCTGCACTAACCGAAACCAATGTACGTACTTATTTCGGTGGTATGATGCCACTGTCGGCCACCATATTGAACTTTTCAACAGTCTTTGTTACTTATGGGCCCATCTTCAAGAAATTTGGTACATGGGTTCCCAACGCTAACTGAATCCTACTTACGTATATATATACGTCCATAGCCTGCAGCTCAGTCACTGTGTGAGGTGGCGTTGGGTCCCCCATCCCAACGCCTCCCACGTTGTTGGCTGCCTGCCTATATAAGGCCGTCCGTCGCTCCAGTCTCTACATTCCCTTCCTTGCTTCGCCACGGGATTCACGTCTCCCTACTGATAACTACTGCCTTTTTGTTTAATCCACGGCTTCTCCGCTGTTTTATTGTTTGTTTATTACAATCATAGTTATTGTGTAGGTATTTTAGACTTACTTTACATTACTCAGGTACCCATTTCCTTTATCATTCCAACCCCCATTACCATGTCTATCGAAGTGATCACTATCGATCAAAGAACTGTCACTTACTGAGTGGTTTCCATGCCCGGAGATGGCACCTACCTTTTCCATTCTCTTTGTTACATATTGCCATATCAGGCTCACTCTTGATATCCGGAGGAACATTGTGTCTTATGTATTGAATGACTGGGACAGGTTCAAGGTGTGGACTGATGACGGTACAGGAGATAATTATACTACACAGGAGCACTATAAGAGTGAAATGCTTAAGCCCTTCACCTATGGTTCTGCATGTGAGTTGATGGCTGCCGCTGAATTGTTCGGTTGTCGCTTTCAAGTGTACCGAAATGGCCAAATATTTTACACCTTTCGACAACCGCCAATGCCTCTTAAACATCTTACATTCACAGGTGACGATTTCAGTAGTGGACACTTTGATGTTTATGAGTGTTTAAACTCTCAAAAGCTGGATGTGATTTTATCGATGAAACCGGTTGTGTGCTTACAATGCTTGACAGATGCCGACTGTCACTTCAACACAACAAATCCTGCAAATACTGTCGTAATTGAAACAAACCATGAAACTCAAACCGATTATGACAGCAGCAATCCAAGCTGTGAGATTTGAAACAAGATTACTGTTCACATGGCCAACTGTAAGTTACATGCTCAAGAGTAAGCTCAGCGCACAGCTTGGTCATGTTACAACCGGAGGGCCGAACTCACAATGTGGTATACAAAGAGATCCTTAGCAAATAATTATTGGCATATTTTCCCTCAGTTTAAAAAGGTTAAATTTTCTTCTTAATAAAAATTTTAAGGCAGTACTTCGCCGCTGTGAAGCGCGGGTATTTTGCTAGTAAATAAATAGAATAAAAAGGGGAAGAAAATCCACATCCTTAATTTAAATGCTTATTCTAAAATGTTATTGATTAGATCTTGCCAGGTTTTTAAAAAGTTTTGCACAGATCCTCTAAATGAGTATTTAATTTTTTCCAATTTCAAGTAGTATATAACATCAGTTACCCACTGACTTAAAAGAGGTGGGTTAGGATTCTTCCAGTTGAGCATGACAAGTCTACATGCTAATAGTGAAGTGAAGGCTATTACAATTTGTTTGTCCTTCTCCACTTTAAGCCCATCTGGGAGTACACCAAACACAGCTGTTGGGGGATTAGGAGGGATTGTGACACCAAGGCTCTCTGAAAGGCATTTAAAGATTTTGGCCCAGGATGATGTTAATTTGGTGCACACCTAGAACATGTGGCCCAATGAGGCTGGAGCTCGATTGCAAAGTTCACAGGTTGGACCTTGCCCTGGAAACATTTTGGACAATTTTAAAGGAGACAGATGTGTTCTTTGATTTTAAGTTGAACTATTATATGCTTTGCACATATGGAGCTCAAGTGAATTCTGTACATTGCTGCCTTCCACTCCTTTTCTGAAATGTTCAGTGAGAGATCCTTTTCCCACTGCACTCTGGAATTTTTGAAAGGGAGGGACTTTAAAATGTTTTTATATGTTAGAGAAATGCTGTCTGAGTCCTCAAGACTGATCAATATTTTTTCCGGAGTTGAAGTAGGTGGGAGGTGAGGAAAGTCAGACAGGTTCTGTTTAACAAAGTTTCTAATTTGAAGGTAGTGAAAGAAATGTGTTGCTTGAAGGTTAAATTTGGAGTGTAGTTGTTTGTGGGATGCAAAGATGCTGTCTTTGTACAGATCTCTCAGTTATTTAATGCAGAATGATTTCCAGACATTAAAAGCTGCATATGTTTGAGATGGAGGGAAAAGGTGGTTCTCATGCAGAGGTGCCACAGATAAAAGCTTCTCTATCTTGAAGTACTTCCTACATAGGTTCTATATCCTGAGTGAGTGAAGCGCAATTGGGTTGTTAGTATATTGGTGATGACTTGTACTTATTGGGGTACAAAGCAAGGAATATAAAGAAGTACTGCAGGATTTTATTTCTATTGTGGACCAAGCCTGTGTATGTTCATCTATTTGTGTTAATGTCCAGGTTTTTATAGTTTGTATATTTGCGGGCCAGTAATAAAATTGAAAGTTAGGTAGAGCCATGCCACCTTCCACCTTAGGTCTTTGTAGGGTCGACCCTTTGGGTGCGCGGATGTTTTGATTCCAAATAAATTAGGTTATGGTTAAATCTAACTTCTTAAAAAATGATTTTTTGATGTATATTGGAATGCTTTGAAATAGAAAGAGAAGCTTAGGAAGGATATTCATCTTGACAGTGTTAATTCTTCCAGCTAAAGTGAGATGAAGGGATGACATCTATGCAAGTCTTGCTTAAGTTTTTCAAGCAGACAACAAAATTTGGTTGATAAAGGGCTTTATATTTACTTGTGATATTTACCCCTAGGTATTTAAACTGATCTGCGATGATAAAGGAGAAGGTGTCTAATCTAATATTGTGTGCTTGAGAATTCACTGGAAAGAGCACACTTTTATTTAAATTAATTCTGAGACCGGAAATCTTGAAATTCTGTTAGTGCTGTTAGGACCGCAGGCACAGTATTTTGTGGATCTGATATATACAGTACCATATCATCTGCGTATAGAGAAATTTTCTGTTCAAGTCCTTCTCTGATAATCCCCTTTATCTGATCAGCATTTCAACAGTGAACTGCCAGTGGCTCAATGCCGATTGCAGAAAGCACTGGTGACAAGGGGCATCCTTGTCTGGTACCACATTCTAGTTTAAAGTAGTCGGAATTAATGTTGTTAATACAAACTAAAGCTTCTGGACTGGTATACAGTAGTTTGATCCAGGCACAAATGCTCAGGCCAAACCCCAAATTTTCCATTGTGCTGAAAAGGTAGTTCCATTCAACCATATCAATAGCTTTTTCTGCATCCACCATTAATAATATCTCTTGGGTGTTAGAGGGACTCATCCTGTTTTTAACTTCAACTGTTTTTACAGATGGTTTGATGTTTGCTTCCAGAATTTGCTAGTATTTATTTGAGTCCATTCTTCCCTCTATTAATTATATGTTCCAGGTGCCACTGGCTGCAATACTAGCCCAGAACCTGATCAATCCACCCCCTATACTTAATAGTTGGAAACGGGTTCTTTTCCTGGAGTTTGGCCCCCTTTTTTCACCAAAAATACCTTTGCATATTGAGGCCAAAAAGTTCTATTTTGACTTCATCAGTCCACCGGACTTGTTTTCAAAGTGCATCAAGGCTTGTTTTGATAAGTTCATTTGCAAACTTCAAGGGGCTGAAATGTGTGACTAGGATTCAGGAAAGGTTATCTTCTACTGACTGTACCATGAAGGTCATATTTGTTCAGGCATCACTGCACGGTAGAACACTGCAGCACCACTCCAGAGTCTGATAATCTTCCTGAAGGTCTCTTGCATTCTAATGGGGGGTTTATTTGCCTTTCAAGCAATCCAATGAGCAGATCTTTCAGAAAGTTTGCTAGGTCTTGCAGACCTCAACTTGATCTCCACTGTTCCTGTTTACTGACATTTCTTAACAACAGTACAAACTGAGGAAACAGCTACCTGATAACGCTTTGCTATCTTCTTGTAGCCTTCTCCTCCTTTGTGAGCAGAGGAGCCCACAGCTGCTGATTGTTGGGACAAGGTTTGAGGAGCCAGAGAATTTATACAGTTTTGCAATTTACATTGCCTGAGGTTTCCTAAAGATAACTGTGAACAAGCCATAGCCCTAACAAACTAATTAAGGTTGAAACCTTGGTAAAAATTATAAGACTGTATCTTGATGTGCCCAAACATTTTTATGGTTCTTCTTTACTTTTTCACTGTACACTTGTATAAAACAAAAACAATACACTAATCTGCATAAAATGCTGAAAGGAAATTTGTCATCTTTAACTTTATGCCTTTTGGTGATCAGTTCATCTGCTCACTTAACTATTCACTGTAACACACATTTTAAGCAAGGGTTCCCAAATTTTTGCTTACACTGTATAAATACCTTGGCACCCTCCAAGTTCAAAGTATGAAGTATGGATGGTTCAAGCAGAAGATGAGTGCTGAATATCAGAGGAGAGTCTGAAAATTTGTAAAGGTCCAAGCTGAATGGAGGCAATTCTATTTAAGCCATCAATAGCTGGGCAGTGCTGGTCATCATGAATACCATAGAAATGGTGTAATGGACACAGACTGAGCTCTTGCTCTCAGCATCCCTTAAAATGTCATTTGTCTTTGACTCAAGAGTGGCTTCCAAATGTGTGATGGAATGCAGATGAGATGGTTTTCCTTCTGACCGGTCCTCCTATCTCAGCAGACTTCTCATGTTCTGTTAGAAGAGGGGTGGGCAATGTCGGTCCTGGAGGGCTGTAGCGACTGCAAGTTTTTGTTCCAACCCAATTGCTTAATTAGAAACCAATACTTGCCAGTCTCAGACCTTATTCAGTTTCATGGCTTGTTAGTCTGCAATGTTAGGCTCCTATAGCAAAGGTTTTTGTTTACTTTTCCAAGGAAATCATCCAAATGGTTTGAAGCCTAAAACGGATCATTTTTAGTCATTTTCAGTCTGCTATATTTTTCTCTAAAGTATTTTATTAAACCAGATAGTGCATGATGAATCCACACAGGTTTGAATGGAAACAAGTTAGACGGAGACCTGCTGGCTGCTTTGTCATTTGCATCTCATTGCAAATAAGGAGCCATTACAATTAGTGAATGTGGCTGTTTAAGACTAAAATAAGCAATTAAGGGCAGGGAACCTTAACAAGTGAGACCGCCAAAATGAAGCAGGAAAATGTCTCTTGAGCAATAATTGACTTCACATTAAGAAACTGGGTTGGAACAAAAACCAGCAGCTGCTGTGGCCCTCCAGGACCGACATTGCCCACCCCTGTGTTAGAATGACCATTAGGTTCTTGGACACCTCCCTCACCAAAATTCTTGCTGCTTGGTAACTCAATTTGGACAGACAGACAACTCTGGGAAGAGTCCTGGTGGTTCCAAACTCCTTTTATTTATACAAATATTGAGACCACTGTGCCCTTGGGAATGAAAGATTTTATACCCTCATCCTGGTCACTGCCTCACCACAAATTCTTGGGAGGTCTACAGAGAGTTCCATGGACTTCATGGCTTCATTTTTGTCTAGACATGCAGTGTGAATTGTAGGACCTCACACACACAGGTACACGGGGGCCTTTCCAATCAATTCACTTTGCAGCTCCAATCAAGTTCTAGACACGTCTGATGGAGAATTAAAGCAAATGCGAGACACCTGAGCACAATTTGGAGTGCCACAGCAAAGGCTCTGAATACTTCTGTGAATGGGAGGTGATAGTTTTTGGTCTTAAATAAATTTGTAAACTTTCCTAAAAACATATTTTTTGCTTTGTTGTTAAGGGTTATTGAGTGTAGATTGGTATCAAAAATGGCAAATGTATCCATTTAAAATTAATTATACAACACAGTAAAGTGTGCAGAAAGTGAAGGGGTCTGAACACTTTCAGAGGCCATTGCAACTCTGCACAAAAGATGAATGTATAGACTAGAGACAACGGGTATCAGGCAACTTAAAATATTGGGCTCTGTATTCAATTCGCTGCAGAAACGGAAGGAGTCTGAACACTTTACGAATCCACTGTAGCTGATGTAATTACTTTATTATTACTTCTTCTGGCTCATATACAGTAGCTCAACATGGGCTTGTGGGGACCGTGCACTTTAAAAGAAAATAATAGTTTTATTGAAAATAAAAAATCTAAACATGAAATAATAAATTAAATATAAATTTCTCCTTGGTTGTCTGTGTGCTGCGGGGTCTTGTCTTCTTATTTTTGCTCATTCTTCATCACTTAAGTAACTTCTGCAGTTTGCTTGATGTTCAGCAGATGTCTTCTTTTTCCTGCCATTATGGTAGCTTACAATTTTCTTTTATTAGTTTGCTGTAAACACATGACCACAGGTCACTTGGCAGTCTTTTATGTAATTTGAACAAAGTTTTATGTTCGATAATCAATAAATACAATGAATTTAAAAAACAATATGTTGTTTTTCTAAGCATGTTGTTTTTAGAAGGTAAAGTAAGGAACCTTTCAAGTTATGGCTGTGAACAGGACTAAGTGGTTGTGGGCAATAAATTAATAATTACTGACTAAGTTATTTTTCCCTGTATCTGCTTAATTACTAATGCAAATATAGTGGGAATTCAAGCAAAATGACACCTTTTATTGGGTAACTAAAAAGATTACAATATGCTAGACTTCAAGGCAACTCAGGCCTTCTTCAGGCAAGCTTTCCATTTTGCTTACTTGTTATTTTATGTGTATATGATTTTGTTTTCTGTTGTAAGCAGCTCAGAAACTATCAAGTTAAATATTAAGTACTGGTGAATAAAAGTGATTCCAAATTTGATTCTCATAAGTAAGTGTCTACTTGGTGCATTACAATGTAATAAATGCCAAAGCCTGTTAGGTGAACACTCCCTCTTGTGGAACAATAAAGTATTGCATTACCAAAATCCAGCTTTAGGGAATCGGTGGAAACAAATGCATTCCGTTCTCAAATTTCTTTAATCCAACCCAGGGTCGAGGTGGGGAGATACGCAGCTCCGCAAAACAGTGTGTGTTGATTATTATGACTGACTAATGCACAATACGAAAATGGATTTATTTTTGGGATGTTTTTGAACATAAGTGAGTTTAATGTAAGAGTTAAAGTTTAAAATTGTGTACATTTGTGCCACAATATACAGCCTTTTGAATACATTTTTCTGACTAGTTTGATCTAGCGAGTGACATCATCCATTGATCTAGTGCAAGGGTTAGGTTTCCTTTGTCTTAAATTGCTTTGTCCATCCATCCATCCATCCATTCTTTTTTTTCTGAACTCAGAGGTTTGAGTACAAGGCAGCTCCCTTCCTTGAGCATGCGCATATAATAAGATAGATAATAATAATAATAATAATAATAATAATAATAATAATAATAATAATAATAATAATAATAATAAACATTGTATTGGTATAATGGCTTCCCCATGCTCAGACTAAGATGATTTAATGACAATCTGCCCATGAAGTCTTTTTTTTCTTTTTTTAATATATGCGAATGTGCTTATGATGTATTAAATAAGTGCATTGAATGAGCTACGGAATATGTTAGTTTCGAATGGCCAACTATGAGAAAGTCCCTAAAATAAATACAATTCGCGTGTGATTGTGTCACTCACGATGTCGTGGGTGTCAATGTATGTTTTGTAGAACAAGTTATCACAAGGACGGCTAAAACAATGTGAAAAATGCGACCCCCACATCATCTTAATTGGCTGACATCCTTACGGGTTTGCGCGCACACCTATAAACACACACACGCACACACCAATCGAATGGAAGTATCAGGCCTGATGGGCCGTCACCGTTATTTAACTAGCTCCTTGTTTCATTTTCCCCAGCGCAGCAGCCTCAGCACGGCTCATCTTTTCTCCGTTTCCATCCGCCCTTTAGTTTTTTTAAAAGGCGGCGCAACAGAACTGGCATAGCGGTGTTTGAGTGGCAGGGTGGTCAGCGATTTATAAATCACTGATGCTTGTTATTCATTTTTAGGACGTCAGAACTGTTAGAACAAGTTGAGCCGCGGCCGTAGCTGGACCCAACAAATAGCCGTGATGCACACTGAACCTCTCATGGGAGCGCATTTACTGCGCTCCAGCACCATGTGGCGGGGGATTTCCTGCATTTTGTGCTCCTCTGAGCGGGGATCCCTGCTAAGCTCATAGCATCACCTCCTACAGCACGGGACATTCAAGTGAAGTCTCCTTTGAGAAGCGCAGACTGCCTGGCTTAAGGCGATTTTATGTGCGGTTAGAGGACTTAACAGAGCAAGTTTTGCAACAGCATAATACTCTCTGCCAGAAGCATGTTTTAATTTTTGTAAAGGTTTTTCAAGTTATTCATAAAGGTCTGTTAAGCCCCTTTTGCTCAATGAATGGATTTGGAATTGTCTCATTTAGATTCAAAAGGGGTTTTGGACACATGCGCGATTCTATCAGGTTGTAACAGAAGATTCAGATTCCACCAAAGGACCGTGAGTCCGTAAAGATAAAGAAAAGGACGCATTGAAAGAAGTACGCGATCTTGGGACATAACTCAATGGAAACAAACTAGTAAATAAATAAATAAATAAATAAACAACTAATCCGGAGAGCCGATATGCAAATACCTGAAAAAAATAAGAAAAAGAATGATGTTGTTTATAGCAATGTGGAATGAATCCACGCGTCAATGCATTAATGCAATATCAATTCCATTTTTATCTGTTTCAGAAAAAGATAAACTAAAAAGCAGTTGTTTATTGTAGAAAATCCAAGAATTGAAATGGCAAATTAACAAAATGACCTTATTGTTAAAATAACCCTTAAAAGTTTATATAAGGAAAATGTGTTTACATATTCATATACACGGCAAGTGTTAATTAGACATTGTGTAGATGTTTAGATATTTTTGAATCATTAGGAAACAATGTCATAAAATTAAACAAATTTAAAGGTTGCATTTATTTTATACTGTATGTATTACTTTATTTTAAATGACAATGATTTTATCCATTTATTTTATCCTTTATGGATGTCCTAATTGCACGCATTTACATACTCTACATAAATGCTCACACTTTATATTATCCATCCAACCATTTCCTCAATTCACTTATCCAGATCAGGACAGTGGGGCAGCTGAAGCCTGTCCCAGTGATCATCAGGTGCAAGGCAGGGACAGCACCTGGAGAGGGCACCAGTCCATCGCAGGGAATATACTTTATATTATATGTTGTATGATCCAGTCATCCATTCATTTTCCTAACCTGCTTACCAGGGCAGGGTCAAAGGGCGGCTGGAGCCTATCAGAGCAATCAAAGGCCACAATGCAGGAGCAACACCTGGAGAGGGTGCCAGTCTATCACAGGGTATATTATATTATATTATATTATATTATATTATATTATATTATATTATATTATATTATATTATATTAT
>JANRMT010062826.1:2914171-2929984 GCA_026402145.1 Polypterus bichir lapradei | reverse complement strand
GATAGATAGATAGATAGATAGATAGATAGATAGATAGATAGATAGATCAGATTGCCACTATTTAAATATTTTTGAAATTCCAGAACATATCAATCAGATCATATCTTTCAATTAAGACCAAGATCAAGGTTCTGGTCCAAGTAGTTCACAAGTAATCATGTGACAGATTGACAAGCCTAAGGATTTTATATATACAGAATTGTCTGAGAAAAAAAATAGATGAATCCAAAAGCAGGGGGATCCATTGTTGACACAGCCACTCAATTCCGTGGCAGTGTTGCTTCTAAATCAGTCCCTAGACAGCTTACAAAATTCTTCTGTATATAACAAGGTTTATACGTAATGTCTTTCATTCTTTTAACACAAGTATCAAAAACATAACTAAAACAAATTCCACTACAAAATGCTAAATCAAAATGCTCAGAATTTAAAATAGTTAAAAAGAAGAATGATTAAAAAAGCATAAAATCTAACAACAATAGCAGTAGCAATACTAACTGATACTTCAGCACACTACTAAAGTGTATTCAATGGGACTCCACTTCCCAGCCTTCTTTTTATGGGTCTGGAGTTGGTGCCTAGTGGTGATGTATTGGTGGTCCTACAACTTGGGAGGATCCACATATAAAATACAATAAATATAGGAGAACTTCTGTTTACACATAGAAACATCTACAAGGAAATCTACAAAATCAATTGTTGGCACAGTCATTTAGGACTGCTTTTATATCATCCTCTATTTCCTTAAAGAGCAGAAAACTAAAATTCAAGGAAACGTGGATGTATGTGCCACCATCTTATATAGGCGTGGTAACATCATACTTCAAATGTCTCGCTACTAGCATAACAGCAGTAAACAATATCGCCATGGCCATGAAAATTGAGCACAACATGGTGGTACCTAAAAAACTAAATGTTGTCATGGTAACACCACCAAATGCTGTACCATAATAAGAAATAAAAAATTGATAATAATGATTAAAATCAGCAAAAACCCATGTGATAGGTTAGAATAGCTCACAATAGTTGGAGTTTAACAAGCTAAAGCAACTGATAAAATGGATCTAAAGGAGTCAAGCTAAGGATAGTGCGAGCAGTAGTGGGCACCACTGAGCCCCCAAATCCCAGACACACAAGGTCCAACACAACTTCACGTTCAATAAGTGGATCCAATCAGCTGCAGTAATACAATAACCTCAGCCAAAACAATGACAAAACCAGGAGAAGTGGGCAGAAAACTGAAGCAACCGAAACCCAAATGAGAGGCAAAAATCATGGTCAAAAAAAAGGCAATAAGTCGAAAACCAGGTAATGCGAGAAGAGCAAACACACAAAAAGTCAAAATGAAATTAAGGAGTTTATCTGCAGATTGGATAAGGCTCATAGTGAAGGCTGAGCTTTTATGCCGGTTCCAGATTGAGTCAAAATCACTGTCCCGGAAACCACTCCCCTAGAAACACAGATCATGACTCTGGCAAAAGTACACAATATAGCTTCTCTTAAAGAAAAAGGCTACAATACATGAATATTCCATCTAAATCATGACAGTCTGCTTATCTCCTCCAGTGAGCTTTACCTGCTGCCTCCTGACTCTGACTCTGTAAGAAAGAGAAATGACAAGAAAAAAGATCTGGGCAAGCCGCGCCTGTATATTGCTGAAAACAACTACAAAAATAAACAGACTTTCAAAAAAGAAGAGGAACAAGGTAACACTTTTACAGATGCAAGTTCAAAACCTAAACTGTCTAAGATGCTGAACCTCCTATCTGATGTGCAAGAAGGGGTGGGTCCAGGAGGCGGGGCACTAGACGTGATGTCAGAGATGGTAGGGCCGTCAATCTTCCAGTCTACAGAGGGAGAAAAACAGAAGGCATTAGTATACAGTGCCAACCCCTGGTTCAGCAGGTAGTTACCACCAAATGAACCTTTAAGTTGTCTCCCAAACGCACACGCGTGACAATAGAAACAATATTTTATCAGTTTAGCCTTTAACATGTGTGTCCTAGATTAGAATACAGTAATCCCTCCTCGATCGCGGGGGTTGCGTTCCAGACCCCCCCCCCGCGATAGGTGAAAATCCGCAAAGTAGAAACCATATGTTTGTATGGTTATTTTTATATATTTTAAGCCCTTATAAACTCTCCCACACTGTTTATAAATATTCCCCGCAGAGTTATACAGCATAATCCCTTTGTATTCTCTTAAATATTAGGTAAGATTCATTGAAATTATGTATATAAACACACTGTTTATATACAGTAAAACCTAAATATTATTTTAAAGATATTGAGTGTCTCCGGTATCACATATGTTACAGCCATTATGATAGATAAATATGTACAATGCAAGAAAAATAGTATACAGTAAATGTGTGTACAGTGACACTAAACGTTCGTACATGTACTAAGCACTGTAAGAAGAAAATTAATTATGGTTACTCACCAACAATGACACGATGACTTGTCCGATAACAATGAGTTTAATTTTACTGCACAACAAAGGAGAGCGTTACAGCCCTTGTAAAGGA
Organism: Polypterus bichir lapradei; assembly: GCA_026402145.1. Taxonomy (NCBI): domain Eukaryota; kingdom Metazoa; phylum Chordata; class Cladistia; order Polypteriformes; family Polypteridae; genus Polypterus; species Polypterus bichir. The sequence continues at coordinate 2,927,457 of JANRMT010062826.1, read as the reverse complement.
GCCACTTCAGGCGATTGTGTAGCACTGCCGTTGTTCTTCTTCTGGCAGTCTTCAATCCAAATCCCTAAAGCAGATTCCATCCAGACTACTGCCTTATTACATCCACTTACAACTCGTTTTGCACCCTGGTTAAAAGGATGCTGCAGCCGTAGATCTTATATTTCTTTCCTACTTTTTAAATAAAAAGAATCGTAGCCTTCAACAAATCCAAAACGTTTACCTTTTCGGCAATCGTTAACATCTTCTCCTTGCGCTTGGGCACGGCCCCTGAAGCAGCAGCAGATTGTTTTGGAGCCATAATGAAGGGCTTGACTATGCACAAAGATAAACATTAAAGAGCACAACTCTTTACACAGCGAAACACGTTGACACTGAATGAGCAAGATGAGACTTCCTGGTTAACACTGCATTCAGCATGCAGGAACTCAACTGCGTGCTCTGATTGGTTAGCTTCTCAGTCAGGAGAACTTAACTGCGTGCTCTGATTGGTTAGCTTCTCAGCCATCCGCCAATAGCGTCCCTTGTATGAAATCAACTGGGCACACCAACTGAGGAAACATGTAAAGGAAGTAAAAATACACATTGTCCGCAGAACCCGCGAAGCAGCGAAAAATCCGCGTTATATATTTAGTTATGCTTTCATATAAAATCCGCGATAGAGTGAAGCCGCGAAAGTCGAAGCGCGATATAGCAAGGGATTACTGTATATTGTTATAATATATAAAATATATATAAGATGTGGAACCTGGCCCAGACACAGACAGACGGACATCATTTTTAGTCACCCAATACACATTTATTTACACTATTTACACGTAATAAAGTGCACAAACCCAGTGCCTCAGCACCAATCATCCCAAAGTCCAGGCCTCTTCCAATGCCTTGTCCTTTCTTGCCTCTCCTCCCGAGCTCTGTCTAATTCCACCCAACTCCAGCCCTGAATGGAGGGAGGCGGCCCCTTTTATAATTCCCCGGATGTGCTCCAGGTGCTTCCCGGCAATCTTCCACTGCCACGCCCCCATGTGGTGGAAGTGCTGGCTGTATCCCCGGTAGCACTCCGGGTGTCCCTGCTCCTCTTCCCCCCAGCACTTCCGGGTGTGGTGGAAGTGCTGAGGTCCAGGGCTTCAAAGGCATCGGGGCACCCCCTAGCGGTGACCAAGGGCCCCTACAGGGTTGAGCTTCAAAGCTCTCTACCCGTGGTCCCCAAAGCAACCAAGGTGGTCGCCCTCTTGTGGTCTGGAGGAGGCGCAAGCCCTCCTCCGGTCCTCCTGGGCATCCCGGCTGGGTACCATCCCCAGCCGTGTGCCACAAAGAATATAAGAATATATTGTTATAATAAGCACAAAATAGCAAAACAAGGGGAAGAGGCCTTAATTGTATTACAGTAAAATTTTGTTGTTCTTCATTTTCTTTTCTTTTTCTATAAAAATATCTGTGAGTACACATTGTCAAAAAGCAAGCCAAAATGGGCACTGAAAATCATTTGAGAAAGGTGTTTTCAAGAGCCCCTTGCACCTGAAGGCTGCAGTATTCACACATCATTGTCATAAGAGCTTAATCCTTTGCAAGTAGTCTCTACCACAAGTAAAAAATGTAAAAATATTAATAAGTGTGGTGCCAGCATGAAAGGATCATAAGTATTTAAGCTCCTTTTCATGGCAGATTTAATGGCTCACTTTCCTAACAAGTTCTTGCTCACCCAGCCATAAGTAGTTGACTACACAGCTGAACACAAGCTGGTTGTGCCGATGCTTCTCTTTTACAGAGTCTGCCTGCGTGGGATTTCAGTGGCTCTTAAATTTAAATAACAGTTAACTGAATATCCCTATTGTTTATTCTTGCTGGGTTTTGTTCTTGATGTTACATATTGTATAAACAAACTACTTACAAACGAGTGACACCTAGATTCATTAAAACTAAGTCTGAAAATATTTGAATATTTACTTATTTTAAACTTGTTTTTTTCTAGCAAGTATGGCATTCAGCTATAGTTATCAAAAGCTTTGAAAGGGCTGGTTGTGGGTGTGAGGATCTTTTATGACTATAGGCAGCCAGGACCTAGATTTTCTCATCTGAAGATCGGCACCATATTTAGAGCAGTGTACCCATCACTGCCCTGGGGCATTGGGATCCTCATACATAACACCAGATAAGCAGCCCGTGATGGCCTTGCCAACATCTCTTCCAACACCAATCCAAGCTTTTCCCTTTTGGTCTCCCATCCAACTATTGGCCTGGACCAAACATGCTTAACTTCAGTTGGATGACCGCTTCTGAACTGCAGGTGTTAAGGTTATGGTAGGGTAGAGTTATGGTAGAGTCAGCCATTAGGGTAACGGTTGACTCTAAAATGCCCTTGAATATGTATTTGTGCCCTGGAATTGCACCCTATCTGCAAGGTTTTCGTTCCTCACATACTTGGATTACAAATTATAAATTATTACATGTATATCATTGCGAGTATACAGTGGGTACGGAAAGTATTCAGACCCCCTTCAATTTTTCACTCTTTGTTATATTGCAGCCATTTGCTAAAATCATTTAAATTAATTTTTTTCCCTCATTAATATACACACAGCACCCAATATTGACAGACAAAAAAAAGAATTTTTGAAATTGTTGCAGATTTATTAAAAAAGAAAAACTGAAATATCACATGGTCCTAAGTATTCAGACCCTTTGCTCAGTATTTAGTAGAAGCACCCTTTTGAGCTAATACAGCCATGAGTCTTCTTGGGAAAGGTGCAACAAGTTTTTCACACCTGGATTTGGGGATCCTCTGCCATTCCTCCTTGCAGATCCTCTCCAGTTCTGTCAGGTTGGATGGTAAACGTTGGTGGACAGCCATTTTTAGGTCTCTCCAGAGATGCTCAATTGGGTTTAAGTCAGGGCTCTGGCTGGGCCATTCAAGAACAGTCACAGAGTTGTTGTGAAGCCACTCCTTCGTTATTTTAGCTGTGTGCTTAGGGTCATTGTCTTGTTGGAAGGTAAACCTTCGGCCCAGTCTGAGGTCCTTAGCACTCTGGAGAAGGTTTTTGTCCAGGATATCTCTGTACTTGGCCGCATTCATCTTTCCCTCGATTGCAACCAGTCGTCCTGTCCCTGCAGCTGAAAAACACCCCCACAGCATGATGCTGCCACCGCTATGCTTCACTGTGGGGACTGTATTGGACAAGTGATGAGCAGTGCCTGGTTGTCGCCACACATACCGCTTAGAATTAATGCCAAAAAGTTCTATCTTGGTCTATCTTGGACACCTGAAGGACTCTGAGATGGTGAGAAATAAGATTCTCTGGTCTGATGAGACCACATAAGAGTGGAACAGGATATGTACGAGGGAAGTGTGACAGTGGTGAGGTGCATTCACCGTGAAGGTGGGATTACATCAGGGATTGGCTCAGAGCACTTTCTTATTTCCAATGGTGATGGACAGGTAGACAGACAAGATGATAGATCATAGTCCCCGTGGACTATGATGTTTGCTGATCATATTGTGATATGTAACAAGAGTAGGGAACAGGTTGAGGAGACTCTGGAGAGGTGGACATATGCTCTGGAGAGGAGAGGAATGAAAGTCAGTAGGAACAAGACAGAATACATGTGTGTAAATGAGAGGGAGGTCAGGTGAGCATGCAGGGAGTAGAGTTGGCAAAGGTGGATGAGTTTAAATACTTGGGGTCAACAGTACAGAGTAATAAGGACTGTGGAAGAGAAGTGAAGAAGAGAGTGCAGGCAGGGTGGAATGGGTGGAGGAGAGTGTCAGGAGAGATTTGCGACAGATGGGTATCAGAAAGAGTGAAAAGGAAGGTCTACAGGACGGTAGTGTGACCAGCTATGTTATTATGGGATGGAGACGGTGGCACTGACCAGAAAGCAGGAGACGGAGCTGGAGGTAGCAGAGTTAAAGATTCTAAGATTTGCATTGGGTGTGACGAGGATGGACAGGATTAGAAATGAATGTATTAGAAGGTCAATTCAGGTTGGAAGGTTGGGTGACAAAGTCAGAGAGGCGAGATTGTGTTGGTTTGGACATGTACAGATGGGAGATGCTGGAAAAGGATGCTAAAGATGGAGCTGCCAGGTAAGAGGAAAAGAGGAAGGTCTGAGAGAAGGTTTATGGATGTGGTGCGAGGACATGCAGGTGGTGGGTGTGACAGAGCCAGATGAAGAGGACAGGAAGATATGGAAAAAGATAATCTGCTGTAGTGACCCCTAACAGGAGCAGCTGAAAGAAGAAGAAGAAGAGTGAAGGGAGGACTCATTTTTGCAAAAAACAGTTTATTTAAGGAAAACTCTTTACTATGGCATAATTCATTTGTCATTAGGAAAACAAGAAGGACTTTTAAGTAATAGCAGGCTGTTCTTGTCCTCACCTGTATATTACCATTGTCCCAGTCTGTGTTCACACTTTACTCTACTGCAGGGGTTCTTAAACTCAGCCCTGGGGGACCCCCGTGGCTGCAGGTTTTTGTTCCAACCAGATTCCTAATCAGTGACAACACCTGATAGCACTGATCTCTTTTAATCAGCTGGTTTTATTTATATTTTATTCTACATTCAGAAAAGCACAGCAGCATGATTTTTACATTCATAAGAAACATTTCTTATAAATATTTCTGTTTTTGCTATGAATTGAAATGCTTAACTCTCTTTTTATTATATCTAACCCTTTCTCTGTGCAGTTTGCTTCCTTCATTGAATCTTAATAATGACAATTAAAAGCAAGCTGAGCAGAAACCCAAGCAAACAACTCTCGATCGTGAAAGGCTGCAACTAATTTTGCGCCAGCCCCACAAAGTAGTAAATAACGGATTAATTAAACAATAAGAACACCTAGAATGACAATCAAGATGAAAAAACTGTTAAAAAGAAACAAATACATATAACTGCTTAGTACATTTTACTACTTTTTTTTTTTTTACCAAACTTAGTTTTCTAATTTGTATATTTTTCCCCAAAACAGGGAATCTGGGAAACAACAGTTCACTTAATTAGCACAGGAGTCCAATTAAAAACAGAGGCTGGTTGGAACAAAAACCTGCAGCCACAGTGGTCCCCCAGGACCGAGTTTAAGAACCCCTGCTCTACTGTATAGGGCATTTTTATTACCTAGTATAAAGAAGCCTACTTGTACGTTGCTTCTTCTTAACATATCAGTGCCATTAGGCAAAGAAAGCTCGAACAAACCACTATTGGATATTTACAGTGCATTCAGAAAGTATCCAGACCTGACCCTTCACTTTTTGCACATTTTATTGCTTTGTAGGTTTAATTTTAAATGAAAAAAATGCTGCTTTGTTCATCAGTCTACACTCAAAAGTTCATAATGATGAAGTGTAAGGATTTTTTCAGAAAGTTTGCAAATTTACTAAAAAGTGTTCATATTCAGACCCTTTGATGTGGCACCACACAATGTGTTCAGGTGCATCCTGTTTGCTTTAATTCTTCTTGACATGTTTTGATAACTTGTTTGGAGTTCACCAGTAGAAAATTGAAGTGATTGGACATCATTTAGAAAGGCTCATGTGTACCTGTGTATAGAAGGTCCCACAATTCACATCTCATTTTAGGACTTAAATCAAGCCACAAAGTCCAAAAATTCTATATGTGAGGCAAAGATAAGGGCAAAGCGATAAAACCATTTCTAAAGTTTTGAGGGTTCTCTGGAGCAATGTGGTCTCAAAAATTGTGAAATGGCAGAAGTTTGGAACCACCAGGACTCTGAATAGTCGGCAAAGAAGGGTCTTCATCAGGGAAGTGACCAGAACCCAATGGTGACTCTAACAGAGTTTCAGAAGTCTGTTGCTTAAATGGGAGAATCTGTTGGAAGGGCAACTAGTCGCTAGACGGAAGTCATTCTTGAGTAAAACATTTTCTGGTCTGATGAAACAAAACCTGAACTCTTTGGAAAGAACTCCAAGAACTATGTCACTGATTATCACCAGCCAAATACATTGGTGGTGGCAGTATTATGCTATGGGGTTGCTTCTCAGCATCAAGTACAGGGAGACTGGTCAGAATTGAGGGAAGGATGAATGAAGCCAAATACAGAACAATCCTTGTGTTACACTTGACAGCACAACAACACGATGATGACCCAAGAATACAGCCAGGACCACACTTGACTTTGGGACAAGTCTCCGAGTGCCCTTGAGTGGCCCATCCATAGTCCAGACTTAAACTCCAACACATCTATGGAGAGAACTGAAGATGACAGTTCACAGATGCAAAGTAATGGAGCTTGAGAGGATCGGACATGGAGAATGGGACAAAATACCTAAATCCAGGCATGCAAAACTTGTGGGGACTTAGCCAAGAAGACTCAGAGTGGAAATTGTGGCCAAATGAGCTTCTACAAAGTACTGAATTAAGGGTTTAACTACTTATATGAATGATAGACAGTAGCTTTTAATTTATAACACATTTGCAAACCTTTCTGAAAACATATTTTCACTTTGACATTATGGGTTATTCAGTAAGACTGAGGGGCACAAATGGCAAATTGATCCCTTTAACATTAAATCTGCAACACGATAAGTGTGCAGAAAGTGAAAGGGTCCGAAACTTTCTGAATCCACTCTATTTAGAAAATGTTTGTAAGACAAGAGGGGTCACATTACTTGATGACAAAAAAAGTTATCTCTACTCTTCTGGCTATTTTGGAATGTTTGTAATGGTCTTTAGCTAAGATATCAACTTTGCATTTGTCAGCTGAAATTGGCTACATAGTGCTTAGGAGTTTTTCAACATGTCAAAAAGAAGAAAAAAATCACTCCTCTCCCGGGTATCTCTGTGTTGAGCTTTGATGTTTCTTGTGTGTCTTCTCCTACACAAGTTCTTGCTCTGCAGCCTAGCAACAGTGTGTGTCCCCTTTTTATCTGCGCAGCAGAGGAAGAGAAGCAGCAGGCCTCTATTGCGCCATAACTACAAGCCTTCAAAGGGCCTGGACAATAGGAGGCAGCCAGGTTCAAGCTGCCAGCAGAGCCAGTGCACAATAGAGCTGTTTCCCATTAGCCCAAGGTGGCCAGCGCCCATCCAGGAGGGGTTTTTTGTTGTACCACTTAAACAAACGGCGCTAAGGAGTAGGTGCGCTGGCCACAGCGGAGAGTTTGGGCAAGAGCGTCCATAAAAACAGATAGGTCCGCTTATGATACCATAAATCAAAAATAGCCCCGTAGCACAAGAGCAGCTGGCACATTTGCAAATAATTGTAATTATTAATCATGCCGATTTCACACCCTTCAAATAAATGCGGCGTTCTTTCGACGAGAGCCCATCCTTGGCGCCTTGAGCTGTTCCTGCTAGGGAAAATTATGATGAGTTGAAGCTCTTTGACGATTGTCTTATGACAGAAGTGAGAGGCACACAATTGAATTTATGAGACACCATGGGCCTGATAAAGAAGGTGTCCTTCTTCTTTTTTTTTTTTTATAGTTGTTATCATTGTTGGGCCAACTCCATTTGTTACAGGGAACATAAACCATCACTTAACTGCGTGGCAGATCTGATCACTAATTTATGTAGCAAAAGAGTTTTTAAACTAAAAGTATAATCGTTTGCAGACAGATAGTTACAAAATATTTATGAGTCATATAAAAACTGCTACTACTACTATTAATATTATTAATATTAATATTAATAATTATAATACAGACATTATCATTAAGAAAAAAAGAAAAAAGCTGCCTACTCCTCAGTATGTCCATCCCGACTGAAAGAAACACCGAAAAAACGTCAAAATATAAAGACCTCGAAATCAAAGTTGAATGAATGTGGGGAATGAACTAATAATGATAGAAGCCCTTGGACATGAAAAGAAAGGAATAGAGAACTATACCCAACAGATCTCGGGTATCATCAAAATACAAGAATTATAGAAGATCACACTACTTGGAACATTTCACATCCTAAGAAAGGCGCTGTCCATTAAATAGACTTCTATTGATTTCTAACCCTAGGCCGAAGGAATGTATTACGTTATTATTATGTTTGTATTATGGCATGAATAATAATTACTGTTTCTGCAAAAACACATTTATTACTCATTGGACAAGATGACAAGTGCCTTGTTTGGTCTTAATAAAACTTAACAAAGTGTCAATGAAGTGGACTACTAAAATATACTAAACTGACAGTTTGGAGTGGTCAGAAGTGGCTTAACTGAGACGTGTTTCGCTGTGTATTTAATATTTGAGTATAAGACCTTTAAATTCTTCATATTCATGATTCATTTTACCAGCTTGTCAATATGCCACACTGCACAGAGGTGAATAGCCACTTCACTGATGCTCTGCAATGTTAGTAAGGCCAAAAGATACCTTTGTTAAGGTCTTGTTACCTGACAGTATATGAATAGTAGGGGCATTTTTGCAGTATCTAAACTAAAGTGTTACCATCTTAATAATAATAATAATAGCAAGAAGAAGAACAGAAGTCAAACACCTATGGACCATAAAAATGTCCTACAACGATTGGCAGGAAAACACTGTAAAAGTGAAACTCACTCCCATTTTATTAAAACAGGAAAAAAGAATAGAGCAAAGATAATACAAATAATGATATACATGACTTTATGTCAAATATAAATTTTGTTATTACTGCTAGTCTTCCTGTGAAAAGTAATGTTTAATGACAGAATTTCTTTCAGTTGTTCGACAATAATCTGGGCCTTGCACATTTAGTGTAATTTATTTTACCCATCCAACAGATTTCATCCAGTATTTTTGGTTTTCCTGCAACCTGCAGCATGTGACAGGAGTTTTTGAAATTATCAATATAATTTAGTTGGCGTTTAATATCCTCTTTTTGTTACATTATCATTCTTTGCTTTTGATTTTTAATAGTATTTTGTCCCTATTTTCATGCTACACACGCGATTAGGTACTGGCTCTCCACCATTCTGTAATATAAGAACCAGACTAACACATTCAACATTTTACAGGACCTTATGCATGAATGCTGGGTACATAAGGATTCTTACAAATGAATGGACACATTACAGGTTCTTAAATTTCTTTGGATGGTTTATTGCTAATTTGCCTGAAAACAGTCAAGGTATTATTATTATTATTATTATTAAGTAGAAGAACACAACAAATACCAGTAGAGAACTTGAGGACCAATGGATGACATTAGCAAGAAATCATCATAAACGGGAAATTCACAAGATTAAACTCTTTGGGGCTATACACACTTGAAGAAAAAATTACAGTGTAACGCCATGACTGTGACTTACTCTCATTTTATGCAAACAGGGGTCTGGCAAAATAGATGTGAACAGAGCAAAGATAATAAAAAGAAAGATATACACAACATTAAGTCAGATATAAATGTTATTATTACTTATTTTATTATTATTATTATTACTTTGTATTATTATTATTATTTTATTCTTGCTAATAGTCTATGTGTGAAAAGTAACATTTAATGATAGAATTTCTTTGAGTTGTTCGACAGTAATCTGGGCCTTGCACATTTAGTGTAATTATTTCACCCATTCAACAGATTCCAATGCAGTTGTACTTGATTTCTTTCATCATATACTATGTGAAGGGAAGTTTTCAAATTATCAATATGATTTTGTTGGATTTTAATATCAGCTTTTGTGCTACATGTGAAAATCAGTTTCTGGCTGTCTGTAATGTACGAATCAGACCCACACAACAGACAGATGGATGTTATACTGGAATGCTGGCTACATTTGGATTTTTACAAATGAACGGACACCATGGACACTCCACCTCATTTGATTAGCTTATTGCTAATTTGTCAGAAAACAGTCAAGGTATAATACTGTACATATTAGAAACGCACAACAAATATCAATAGTAGAAGTTGTATTTTGCTTCCTATTGTACTGAATGTTTAATTTGTATGTAACAAATAACATTTAATTTGTTCTGAATATTTGATTTGACTTGAAGATCTATGGGCCATAACAATATACAACAAAGATTAGCAAGAAATCATCATGAAAGGAAAATTTAGAAGACTAAATTCTTTGCTGAATGCACACACCTTAAGAAAAAAATCATTTTTAATGCCATGACTCTGACTAATTCCCATTTGATACAAACAGGGATCTGGCAATAAAACTTTTAGCAGAGAAAAGATATTAAAAAATAAAGACTTTACACTGGGTATAAATTATTGTTAATTCTACCAGTCTAAAAGCTTTAGTTGTATTTCAAAACAAAGCTGCTTATTAAAATAATAAATATGAAAAGAACTACTGTAAAAAACAGTGGTTAAATGATAGAATTTCTTTTCGTTGTTTAACAATAATTTGAGCCGTGTACGTTACCTGTGATTTTATTTTCCTGTTCAACAGATCTCATCTGAAATGACTGAGTTGATAAAGCAGTACCAGTTCCATGTGACCTGTAGCATGTACAAGGAACGTTAAAAATTGGGAATACACTTTAGATTAATTTTAACATCAACTTCTTGCTGCATCAGCATTCTTTGCTTTTGTTTTCTTAATGCTGATTTACATAAAGATAGTTTCCATAAGAACCAGACTCACACAGCAGATAGAAAGATACTAGCCACAAAAGACATTTTTACAAATAAAACGGCACTATTCAGTTTGTTAAACTCGTTTGGCAGGTTATTCCCTATTTGCCCTGAACACAGTCAAGGTATCTGTTGCAGCATCATGACTTATCATTTTGTCCCAATTCCCATGATCCCATGCATCCCATCTCTTAAAATTTTTTCTTCCTTAATTTTTCTAGTGCTCTTGACTATGTGTTTGACTTTTGCTACGTTTACTTTCTTTATTTTTTATATTACACCTTTCTTTCTTTCTTTCTCTTTCTTTCTTTCTTTCTGAGTCTGCAGTCTCAGCTCTGAAGGATTATTAACATATGGGCCACTCACACTCCTTCAGCCTGCTGTTGCTGATTCACTCACATACCCCTTGAGATTTCACAATCACTTGATAAAGTCGGTGACATAACTTAGTCATTCATGGGACCACTGTGGCCTGGACAGATAAACGGTTCCATGCTGTTCTTTTTTCCTTTACTCTTCCTTGTGGACAACACGGACACAGATGGGGTTTGCATTCCCTTACTTTAAAATGACTTAAGGAGCCACTCAAAAGCTCTTTGTGTGGTGACACTGCCATAATGAATCTCTGATATTTGATGTGGCTCTTCTAGGGAATTTCAGACATGAAACATTCATAACTGGTGTTTTGTTTGGTCTCCTCTGTTTGGTTGTAATTGTGTTGTACATCTAAGTGCACCATTTATTTGCTTGTCCCAATTTCTTTTTTAGGTGAGTGAAGTCCATAAATGGGCCAAAGTTTGCAAAGTTTGATGACACTCATTTGAGAACCTGAACCTTAACCTGTGTGTGTGGCTGATCTCAATGTATCCTAATTGTACAAGTCACATGAATTGTCTGTAGAATATGTGAAATATGAGGGGGGGCACAGTAAGAAGATCAGGGTTTGCATCAAATTTGCATCCTATGTGGAGTTTTCATGTTCTTCTTGTGTCTGGGTTCTCTAGTATTCTCCCACATTCCAAAGGCATGTCGATTATGTGAATTGGTGATGCTAAATTGGCCCCTGATGTTTGTCTGTGTGTGTGCTCACCCTGCGATGGACTGGCACTACATCTGGGGATTGTTCTTACTTTGTGTTCAGTGCTTGAAATCCAAGTTTGCAGTGCACCACCTATTTGAATGCATTTGTGGTAGGAAATGCAATGTATTTTTCATTTCAGATGGGACATCACAAACATTAGCACTGCTTTTATGATCTCATACCAAATGTTATATAACAGAGACATTGCAACCGACTGGATTGATGAATAGATAGAGAGATGCTTGTGCTTTTATTAAGGTGGAAAAAGAACCCCACAATGGACTGGCACACAACAGATGGCAAATCACAAACATTAGCACTGCTTTTACAAATCCCATACCAAATGGTATATAAGAAACATAGCAACTGGATGGACACACATTCACAGACACTTGTCCTTTTATTAAGGTGGATAAAATACCCTGCGATGGACGGGCACTCTGTCCAGGCCTTGTTCCTGTCTTTTCTTCAATGTTTACTTTGGTAGGATCCAAAATTTCCGAAAATCAAACCCTGGATAAGAGGGTAATGTAATGAGTGGATGGATAATATAAAATTTAATACTAGCAGTTTAAGAAGGATTGAATTCTAAGTTTGCAGTGTACCATCTACTGGAATGCATTTTGTAATGCATGTAGTTAGAAATGAAATGCATTTTTTATTCTAACAGATGGCACATCACAAACATTACCACTTCTTTTACAAATCCCATACCAAATGGTATATAAGAGACATAGAAACCTGACAGACACACACATACACAGACATGCACACACAGACACTTGTCCTTTTATTAGGGTGGATAAAGTACCCTGCAGTGGACAGGCACCCTCTCCAGGTGTTGCTCCTGCCTTGTGCCCGATGCATGTTGCTGGGATAGGTTCCAACTTCCCCTGTGACCCTGCTCTGGATAAGTTGGTTTAGAAGATGGATGATTGCTCTGTTCCACTCATGTCGTGAGGAACAAATCTTCAGATGCCCCTGTCACCTATCCCACAAAATAGGTGCAGCATGCTGTTTTATGTAAGAGTAATTCAGTATGAAAGCAGTCAAGATCGGCACATACATTAATATATATATAGTGAGAAATAGGGGCGCTATCGCTCCCTTGAACCCTCAGACAATATGTCAGACACCAGGTAAAAGCCCAATAGTTGACTTTATTAATAATCAACCATGCACAAAGCACTCTCTTCTCCACAATACTCATACAATCACCAAAAATCAATATACAATAATCCTCCATTCTCCCAAACACGTTGCCACCCTTCCTCCCAGCTCAGCTAAATGTCTGGGATCTCCCACAGTCCTTTTATAGTCCTTGACCCGGAAGTGTTTCTTCTGTCTCCGTCCATGTGACTGGTAACACTTCCGGGTCAGGTAAAAACTCCTTTTCTTCAACTCGGAAGCACGTTATTCCTCTTGTCCATGTGACTCGGACGTACTTCCGGGGTGTAGGGCAAACAGTCGTTGCTCCTCCCTGCAGCGTCTTCTAGCGGCCCCCGTGGTATCCAGCAGGGCTGTGGATAAAAACTCCATTGTCCATAATTCCCTGCTAGCATTCGGGGCACCTCCATGCTGCAGGGAGGGCTCCACCTGGCGGCCTTGGGGTATTGGCCGGGATAAATGGCCGGCCATGTACCACAATATATATATATATATATATATATATATATATATATATATAAAT
>JANRMT010062826.1:2894709-2913771 GCA_026402145.1 Polypterus bichir lapradei | reverse complement strand
AAATAACAATTTGCACATGTGGTGTTAGTAGCACCACCTAAAATGGCCCGAACAGCACTATAGCTAAGGAGTTACTGAACTACTAACTGGATCTTTCCATCTACCCGGATGCCTTGAATTGAGTGAACATAAACAGAAAAATAAGACTTTGGCAGTTCAGTCATCAAATGTGAGTTTTAAATAACATTGACAAGAAAAGAATTTAAACACTTTTCAATGTTTAAGGGATTTGAATCAAAATTTATAAAATGAGTAAACTGAAAGGTATTATATAATCTGTGAATGTGATGAACTTTAATCTTACATGGACAATTCACTCCATTTTCATTCCCAGTTTGGATGTGATGGACAAGAAACTTTTTACGCCAAGTGCAAAGGCTTAGGACTGGTCTTCACGCCATGGGTAGGAATGAAGGCCAATCCTACCGGAGGGCAACGATCGATGTGACCAGCTGTTAGTGTGCTGCCTGACCTTATGCTGCCTGACTGTTAGAGTGCTGTGTGAAGCTAACCGCTTATCTCCAAACACAAGCAGCAGCCCCCATCCGGCTGCTCACTTTGCCCCTGCTGTCTCCGCAGCTGCTCCATTAAAGTCAACCCAGAAGGCTCTGTGTCGGTCCTTCAAAAGTCCCATCAATAATGTGCTTGTGTGTGTTTAGAGGGATTCTGTCTTGGTTAGCTCAAACTGAGAACAGGGAAGGGAAACTAACTCAAAATTTCCACTCAACATGTTAGAAATCACCGATGAAGCCAAACGTAATAATGAATTTGCTTGCAGTAGATGAGCTAATTAACTCGTTCTCAGGTGTTAGTATATCTGCTCTGGTTTTTTCAAAGAAATTGATTTTTTCAATCCATTTCATCAGTAGACTTGTGTTCCAGTCTTGTTTTTTTTTTTTTGTTTTTTTTTTAACTTTTCATCATCCTGTAATTACGTTTAATCAAATGGAAAGAAAAATATATTTAAATTCTTTGTAAAGAAAAAATACTCTTTGGAACGACCGATACAAAATAATCAATGAAGTTAATTATTTTTTTTTGTTTTTCCTTTTCTTTCAGGTGCCTTTTGGTTGTAGAGGACTTTAGAATTGTGACAAGTTCATATGGAAATGCAATCATCATGTATGTGCAAATTAGACTGTAATTTTCAAATTCATATTTATTATTTCTAAAGTATTTAGTGGGCAAAAGTGTTAGGCACATGTAAAAAAATTGTGAAATGCAAAGATGCCTTCAAAAAAAAATGAAAAGCACAATTTGGGCTCATTGATACAAATCTATTGCTGCAGCCTCATATTCATCCCTTCATGATTACAATTTACATGTTATAATAATAATAATACCTTGAATGTTTTCAGATAAATTAGCAATAAACCATCCAAAGAAATTAAAGAACCTATAATGTGTCTATTCATTTGTAAGAATCCTTATGTACCCAGCATTCATGCGTAAGGTCCTGTAAAATGTTGAATGTGTTAGTCTGGTTCTTATATTACAGAATGGTGGAGAGCCAGTAATAATCTCATGTGTAGCATAAAAAATCAAAAGGAAAGAATGCTAATGTAACAAAATGTGTATATTAAAATCCAACTAAATTATATTGATATTTTGAAAAACTCCAATCACATGCTGTAGGTTCCAAGAAAACCAACACTACTGGATGAAATCTGTAGAATGGCTAAAACAAATACACTTTATTCTTAACACTCAAGGTCACCTTACAATGAAATTACTGTGAACAACAGTAATCTATAAATATAAAAGCCAAATACCACTGACTCACTCATCACTAAATCCCCCGAACCAGGAGGACTTGGGACTTGAAATTTGGAATGTAGGTTACCCTTGGCTCATAGGTCTTCACTAAGAAACGGTTTTAAACATTTTGTGCTCCAAGTGCATTTTATCTGTATGTCTGTCCGCTTTGCACGAGAGAATTACTTAACGGATTTTGATCTGGTTGTTTTCTATGATTTGCTTGAACTTTCCAGTTGATTTTGTGACTTTTCTCATTGTGCTAAGTACCATAGTTCAGTTGCAGTACCAATGTACTTATGCAGATCCAAGAGAGTAGCTGTGGGCTGAGAGCAGGGGGGCAGGACCTTCCTCATTCACTCACCAGCCTCTGTTCAAGTTGGTCTACTTCTCGTCACGTGTTGGAGCGTTCATTAGCTAGCGATACCTGTTTGTTCAACAGACATTATCATCTACGCATTGTTAAGGAGTAACGTTTGAGTTTTTTGAGTGAGAGATCAGAGCTACATGTGTTTTAGAGGGTAGCTGCTGATTGCCAGAGATATCACAGCCATGTGCTTTCCTCCCCAAAAGGTGGAACGCTCTCCCGTCAGAGATGAACATGATCAGTTACAGTGCCAACGTCTATTGATTTTTAAAGTTTGTCCTGTTTCATTAATATGTGGGTGCAGCCACTGGGTACAGCTAGGAAGAAACAAAGAGGACGATCAAATCAAATAGCAATATGGTACAGAGATAGTAACAAACATTAAAGATAACAGGCAGTAACAGTGTTAAATTCATAACTGGTATGGCAGTTTCAAAATGTGTTATTGAATCTAGCTGATAGATATGAGAGGGAAAAGAATTCCAGAGTTGAGGGGCACTATGAAAGGATGCTTGAGCTCCTATAGAATAGACTTAAAGAAAGTAGAGCTGCAGATGAGGATCTGAGGGAGCGAGAGGGAGTGTAAGTCTGTAGGAGATCAGAAAGACAGGGAGATTGTGGAGAGCTTGAAATGTTAGGAGCAGTATTGTATTGTATTCGGTAGTAAACAGGGAGCCAGTGAAGTTGAGAGAGAATAGGTGTGATATGTTCAGCAGAGATAGAATAGCATTACAGTAATCTATGTGACTAGGACATTAACCAATACTTCAGTACTGTGTTGTGTAAGAACAAGACAAAGTCTAGAAACGTTTCAGAGATGGAAGAAGGCAATTTGAGAAACATTACTTATATGGGAAGAAAAAGGGAGTCTACTGTCTAGAATAACACCCAGGCTCTTAACCTGGGAAGAATGGTTAACCTTAGCGAGTGCAGATTTAGAACCAATTAGGAGCACCTCAGTTTTATTGCTGTAATTAGAGAAAAGTGTGAGTTATCCATGACTGTACGTCCTGGAGACATGCCATAAGAATATTTGGAGGGAAAACAGAAGAGTATTTAGTGGATAGATAACGCTGTGTGTCATCAGCGTAACAATGAAATTTAATACCATGGTGTCCAAAAATATTACCTATTGGGAAGATGTAAATGAGAAAAAGAAGCGGACCCAAAACAGAACCCTGCGGAACTCCCAGAGTAACGATCACATTCTCAGATTTAAAGTCCTTCTAATATCTTCATAATAATGCACCATGTCACAAAGCAAAAGTGGCCTCAAACTGGTTTCATGAACATAACAAGGTGTTCAGTGTTCTTCAGTGTCCTTTCAAGCCACCAGATCTGAATCTGACAGAACACCTTTGGGATGTAGTAGAATGGAAGAGAACGGAAATGTGCAGCCGACAAAACATGCAGAAATCATGCATTGCAATGCAATGATGGCAACATGGAATCGAATCTCAAAGGAATGTTTCCAACATCTTCTGAAATCCATGGCATAATAATAATTCTTTACATTTTTCTCACTACTCATAGCACTTTACATAGGTAATCTGGAACCATGTCAACCACTATTAGCATGTAGCATCCACCTAGATGTAAAGCAGGTCATTGATATTGGTCTATCAGACCATTTTCTTTTAGAATAGACCACTATTTAATATAGAAATAATGATAGAAAACATTCATGAGAAGCATATTGTTAAAAAACACTTCTTTGATTCATCAGCAGCCTTAAAACTTACAAACATTCTAAGCAATTAGTCCATTTATAGTGCTAACTGCAATAGCAAGGATAATGTAAATAGTAAGGTGGAAAAATTTAACACTAACGTAAGAGCTGCTGTCGACATACACTCACCTAAAGGATTATTAGGAACACCTGATCAATTTCTCATTAATGCAATTATCTAATCAACCAATCACATGGCAGTTGCTTCAATGCATTTAGGGGTGTGGTCCTGGTCAAGATAATCTCCTGAACTCCAAACTGAATGTCAGAATGGGAAAGAAAGGTGATTTAAGCAATTTTGAGCGTGGCATGGTTGTTGGTGCCAGACGGGCCAGTCTGAGTAAATCACAATCCGCTCAGTTACTGGGATTTTCACGCACAACCATTTCTAGGGTTTACAAAGAATGGTGGGAAAAGGGAAAAACATCCAGTATGCGGCAGTCCTGTGGGCGAAAATGCCTTGTTGATGCTAGAGGTCAGAGGAGAATGGGCCGACTGATTCAAGCTGATAGAAGAGCAACTTTGACTGAAATAACCACTCATTACAACCGTGGTATGCAGCAAAGCATTTGTGAAGCCACAACACGCACAACCTTGAGGCGGATGGGCTACAACAGCAGAAGACCCCACCGGGTACCACTCATCTCCACTACAAATAGGAAAAAGAGGCTACAATTTGCACGAGCTCACCAAAATTGGACAGTTGAAGACTGGAAAAATGTTGCCTGGTCTGATGAGTCTCGATTTCTGTTGAGACATTCAAATGGTAGAGTCAGAATTTGGCGTAAACAGAATGAGAGCATGGATCCATCATGCCTTGTTACCACTGTGCAGGCTGGTGGTGGTGGTGTAATGGTGTGGGGGATGTTTTCTTGGCACACTTTAGGCCCCTTAGTGCCAATTGGGCATCGTTTAAATGCCACGGGCTACCTGAGCATTGTTTCTGACCATGTCCATCCCTTCATGACCACCATGTACCCATCCTCTGATGGCTACTTCCAGCAGGATAATGCACCATGTCACAAAGCTCAAATCATTTCAAATTGGTTTCTTGAACATGACAATGAGTTCACTGTACTAAAATGGCCCCCACAGTCACCAGATCTCAACCCAATAGAGCATCTTTGGGATGTGGTGGAACGGGAGCTTCGTGCCCTGGATGTGCATCCCCCAAATCTCCATCAACTGCAAGATGATATCCTATCAATATGGGCCAACATTTCTAAAGAATGCTTTCAGCACCTTGTTGAATCAATGCCACGTAGAATTAAGGCAGTTCTGAAGGCGAAAGGGGGTCAAACACCGTATTAGTATGGTGTTCCTAATAATCCTTTAGGTGAGTGTAGTTGCACCTGAAAAGACAGTTAAAAAATTTTCTAGCATTGTTATACCATGGAAGACCCAAAGAGCATTTGATTTAAAGACAACATACTGGAGAGCTGAGCGTAAATGGAGGAAAACTAAACTAACTATCCACTAAATACTGAAGGTTAAAATAACAGAATACAATAACACAGTCTGTCTTGAGAGGTGCTGCTATTTCTCTAAGATTATAAATAACAATGCTAGTAATCCCAGTCTTATTCTCTACGATTGATTGTCTGCTAAATCCAGGTAACACAAAGGAATGCCTCCAAAATACCTCCAGTGAAACCTGTGAGGGTATTGCTGCATTCTTCAATCAAAAAATTAATGATATTAGAAATAATATAGTATATCTCCCCAACACTGTGGATCCTCCTGAGCCCCAGTACTCCGTTATAAACAAATTAAATTCTTTCACCAGGATAGATTTACCTGATTTATATAAAATAATTTCTCAACTGAGACCCTCCACCAGCGTCCTTGACCCAATACCAACAAGTTTTTTCAAAGAAGTATCAGACATACTAATTGATAATATTCTTGACATTGTAAACTCGTCATTAGATACAGGGGTCTTCCCTGACAGTCTTAAGATTGCTGTAGTTAAACCCCTACTCAAGAAAAATAATCTTGACCCCTCTGCTTTTGAAATTTTAGACCCATTTCTAACCTGCCTTTCTTAAGTAAAATTTTAGAGAAGGCAGTCATTATGCAGCTAAATGACCACCTCAATAAACATAATATTCTTGATAAGTTTCAGTCGGGTTTTAGAAAGAAATCACAGCACAGAAACTGCACTCGTTAAAGTAGTAAATGACTTGCAGGTAAATGCAGACAGAGGCCATTCATCTGTTCTCATCCTCCTAGATCTGAGTGCCGCATTTGACACCATTGATCACAACATTCTTAGAAAGTGCCTTTGTCAATGGATGCGTCTCTCTGGCAGTGTCTTAAATTGGTTTGAATCCTACCTGGCAGGTAGAAAATTCTTTGTTAGTTGTGATAATTACAGCTAAAAGACACATGATATTCTATATGGTGTTCCACAAGGCTCTATCCTGGGTCCACTGCTCTTTTCAATCTACATGCTTCCGTTAGGTCAGATTATCTCGAGGCACAACGTGAGTTACCACAGCTATGCTGATGACACGTAGCTGTATTTATCAATAGTTCCTGATGACCCAGACGCTGTAAATTCACTAACACAATGTCTTAATTGTGTTTCTGAGTGGATGAGTAGTAATTTTCTCAAGCTAAATAAAGAGAAAACATAATTTTAGTGATTGGCAATAATGGAGACAATGAGATTATTAGAAATAAACTTGATGCATTAGGATTAAAAGTCAAGACGGAGGTAAAGAACTTAGGGGTAACTGTTGACTGTAACCTAAATTTTAAATCGCATATTAATCAGACCACTAGGACAGCATTTTTCACTTAAGAAACATTGCAAATGTTAGACCTCTTATATCATTGAAAGATGCTGAGAAATTAGTTCATTCTTTTGTTTTCAGTCGACTAGATTACTGTAACACACTCTTCTCAGGACTACCCAAAAAAGACATAAATCGTCTGCAACTAGTGCAGAATGCAGCTGCTAGAATCCTAACTAGGAAAAGAAAATCCGAGCACATTTCTCCAGTTTTGATGTCACTACACTGGTTACCTGTGCCATTCAGAATTCACTTTAAAATACTGCTTATGGTTTACAAAGCCTTAAATAATCTCAGTCCATCTTATATATCGGAATGACTGACAATTTATATTCCAAATCGTAACCTCAGATCTTCAAATGAGTGTCTGCTTAGAATTCCAAGAACAAAACTTAAAAGAAATGGTGAGGCAGCCTTCTGCTGTTATGCACCTAAAATCTGGAATAGCCTGCCAATAGGAATTCGCCAGGCTGATACGGTGGAGGACTTAAAAAAACTGCTAATAACACATTACTTTAACATGGCCTTCTCATAACTTCACCTTTATCTAATCCTGATACTCTGTGTATTCAATTCATTATAATAACTATTCATGGCTCTCTACTCTACTCTCTCTTCTGTTTCTTTTCCCGGTTTTCTGTGGTGCCGATCTGTGCCATCACCACCTAATCAAAGCACCGTGATGTCCTACATTGATGGATTAAAAGCCAGAAGTCTACATGACCATCATAATCAAGTCCTTCCAAGAGAACCCTAAATACAAAGAGGACTGATCATTTATGTTAGGTAGAATGCCCAGAGGGGACTGGGTGGTCCCGTGGCCTGGAACCCCTGCAGATTTTATTTTTTCTCTCCAGCCGTCTGGAGTTTTTTTTGTTTTTTCTGTCCTCCCTGGCCATTGGACCTTACTCTTATTCTATGTTAATCAGTGTTGTCTTATTCTAATTCTTACTTACTTATTTCTCTTTTCTTCGTCATGTAAAGCACTTTGAGCTACATTATTTGTATGAAAATGTTCTATATAAATAAATGTTGTTGTTGTTGTTGCAACGGCAGCCATTTTTCACCAGATTACACATTAGCTGTTAGGCAGTGAAGTGCTGCCTAAGGTAGTTAGCCAATTAGAGACAGGAGATGATTAAGGGGTCAGAATGATTAGGCCGTGGTGGGCAATTTAGCCAGGACATCAGGATTCACCCTACTCGCCCGGGAATCTTTTATGACCACAGAGAGTCAGGACCTAGGTTTTACGTCTCATCTGAAGGACAGCACCAATTCATACAACACAGTGTCCCCAACACTGTACTGGAGCATCTACATTTAGACCACAAGGTAAGTGCCCCCTGCTGGCCTGGCCAACAGGTTTTCCAGCATCAACCCAGGCTTTTCCTGGTTGGTCTCCCATCCAAGTACTGGCTGGGCTTGAACCTGCATAGCTTCAGGAGGATGACCTGTTCTGAAGTGCAGGTGGTATGGCTACTGCATCTTGTGGAACTCATGCCATAAAGATTTGAGGTTGTTTTGAGAGCAAACGGAGGCCATAGCCAGTGTTAGTATAATGGTCTTAAGAGTTTACTCAGTAAGTGTAAAACAATTGACCCTTTACATTTAAAATGCATTCATTCTGTCGAGTCCAACATCATCCGGTTTTATATGAAAATTGGCTGGTCATTTGTTTCAGGCATCCTGTAGAATTTGCCCCAGTCCTTCTGCACACTCTGACTGTTGCCTTGCTTGTTTCCACATCTCTGTATTCGAGAAAAGAAAACATAATAGTAGAACAGCACACACAAAATAACCAAAAAGGTTAATTATATTTCTATTCTTTTTAGGTACCTTTTAGGTGTAATAGACTTTATAACTCTGAGAAGTTCATATGGAGAAGCAAACATCATCAACGTGAAATTTAGATTGTGATTTTCCAATTCATACATACTATTTTTAAAGATTTGAAAAATATACTTTTGTGCAAAAGTCTTTTGCACATGTTAAAAAAAAATCAGGAAGGCTAAGACGCTTATACTGTACACATCAACAAAAGGATGTGACCAAAAGTGGAGCATATGATATGATTTATCTTGACTTTCAGAATGCATTTGATAAGGTGCCACATGAGAGGTTGGGCATCAAATTAAAAGAAGTGGGAGTTCAGGGTGATGTTTTTAGATGGGTGCAGAATTGGCTCAGACACAGGAAGCAGAGGGTGATGGTGTGAGGAACCTCATCAGAACTGGCCGATGTTAAGAGTGGTGTTCCACTGGGGTCAATGCTAGGGCCGCTGCTATTTTTAATATATATAAATGATTTAGGTAAGAATATAAGTAACAAGCTTGTTAAGTTTGCAGATGATACCAAGATAGATGGATTAGCAGATAATCTGGAATCTGTTATATCATTACAGAAGGACTTGGACAGCATACAGGCTTGGGCAGATTTGTTTCAGATGAAATTTAATATCAGTAAATATAAAGTATTACACATAGGAAGTAAAAATGTTAATTTTGAACACACAATGGGTGGTCTGAAAATCGAGAACACACCTTATGATAAGGACTTAGGAGTCGCAGTGGACTCTAAGCTATCGAATTCCCAATAGTGTTCAGAGGCCATTAAGAAGGCTAACAGAATGTGAGATTATATAGCGCCTTGGTGTGTGGAGTACAAGTCCAAGGAGGTTCTGCTCAGCCTTTATAACACACTGGTGAGGCCTCATCTGGAGTCCTGTGTGCAGTTTTGGTCTCCAGGCTACAAAAAGGACATAGCAGCGCTAGATAAGGTCCAGAGAAGAGCGATGAGGCGGATTCCAGGGTTACAGGGGACAAGTTATGAGGAAAGATTAAAAGAGCTGAGCCTTTACAGTTTAAGCATAAGAAGATTACGAGGTGACGTGATTGAAGTGTTTAAAATTATGAAGGGAATTAGTCCATTGGATTAAGACTGTGACTTTAAAATGAATTCAGCAAGAACACATGGACATGGTTGGAAACTTGTTAAGATTAAATTTTTCACAAACATTAGGAAGTTTTCTTTACCCAAAGAACGACAGACACTTGGAATAAGCTACCAAGTAGTGTGGCAGACAGTAAAGACTTTTGAGACTTTCAAAACTTGATTTGAAGTTTCTCGAAAGAAATACAGTAAGTGGATAGGACTGGCGAGCTTTGGTGCACCGAATGGTCTGCACTCTTCTAGATTGTTCTAATGTTCTAATATTCTAATCACAATGGTTACTATAAAGAGCAGTAAACAGTAGCAAACTATTTTTATTTTTAGCAAGTAAAGAGGTTTAACAAATATTCAAGCCTTTCTGAAAACACATTCTCACTTTGTCTTAATGGGTTATTCAGTGTAGATTGCTGGGCAAAAATGGATAATGTATCCATAAAATGAAATCTACAAGATAAGAAAGTGTGAAGAAAGTGACAGAGTCTGAGTACTTTCTGAATCCACAGTTGGTGTGCGATTTGTTTCATTGATGGATTCACTAATAATGAGCTTTTCTTTTTATCTTATTATCAGAGCTATATTTTTATATGGTGCTTTCAATGATACACACCATGCTAAAAAAAACAAACTAAAGGGAAGAAGATGATCATCATTATGTCAGAGAGACAAGAGAGACGAGATGTTCCATGCTCTTACTCAGCTGGGCCTCTCAAATTGGGACCTGAGTGCTACCATGCAGTGGGCAACACCTCAGCACCACACCTGTTCCGTTCCCCAACAGGCATGGCTCACCAGTGGTTTTTTAACTCTTCTGATGATGAAGCTCCCCCTTCATAATGCAATGGGCAACTGGAGCAGAGCTACTCCCACGGAGAGCAGAAGGGAGTCCTGTCTGTTGCTTCAGAGTTTTTTTATGGTGGCTGGAGTGCCTTTCAACTCCCAAGTTTTCCCTGCAAATTGGTGGACCATTTACAGGTCAGATGCTGTTTAAAGTCATACCCAGGACATAATCCTTTGGTACTGTGTCTCTTCAGAGAATCCTTGGGTACCGCTGGTTTGACTTTAGGTTGAATGAGTGGTTGCTCATGGAGTCCCAAATGAGGCACATTACCTGCATTGTGAGGGCGCGTCAGTTATGGCACTATGGCCATGTGATGCGGATTCCCCAAGGGGATCCTCATTGTTGAGGATCCGAGTGGCTGGACCAGACCAAGGGGACACCCATGTAACACTGGGCTGTGGCAGATAGATGGTCATTTCTGGTGGGTCTGGACCAATGTCTGCCTGGGGGATTGCCAACCAGGATTCTGAGCTGTTTCGTTGTGTGGTGGGTGCAACAATTTGCTGTACCCATGCATGCTCCCCAGTTTGACCTCACCTGACCTAAAGAGAAGCTAATTAACTCATTTTTCACACTCTAATTCAATGGTAGGATTTGAACTTGACACTGTGTGCTTTTTATACTTGCGCATAAACACAGACAATGCTATCTAGAGAAACAGAACCAAATACTATATATTGGATATCTTGTAAATGTAGAGAACTATTGTGCCGTACTTGCTTTGGATGGAGTACTATGATGGCGATGATGTTGATGATTGTGCCCAGTAAGTTTTTTTTTAAATATTGTAAGATACTTCTGGTATTATGTATCCTGGACTCCCTATTGCAAGCAAATATGCACACTAGAAGTCTTTCACATCCTCTTCCTCCAGAAAATCCTGGGCATTACTTGGTAGCAGGGCCGGATTTAGATGAAAAGAGGCCCTAGGCTATTCCACTTATGAGGCCCTTTCACCTCCCATTTTTAAGTTTGTTCAAATTGCTAACAATTTGAATGTAGGCCCCTCTTGATCTTGAGGCCCTAGGCTGAAGCCTAGTTAGCCTATAGGAAAATCCGGCCCTGCCCTGGTAGGACAGGGTTCTGCACACTAAAACTCTAGAACACTTCTCATCAACTAGCATTGAGGCCTTGCTGCTCAGCCATCTCCTCTGCTGGACTGGGCATGCTACCTGCATGGACGAGTCTCAGCCTCCCTGGATGGTCCTGTACGGTGAATCCGCTGAAGGATCCTGACCTCACAGTGGTCTGATAATTAAAGGAGTCCATCACTTTAAAAAAAAATAGACCCATCAACAAAAGGAGAATAGAATGTCAAGACAACACCATCAAAATCAACCTACTGCACCTTGGGTGGGGGGGGGCAAATCCTTTGACCATCGTGCCCACTGTTCTGCCTTTCTCAAACTGGCCTACTCTCCCACCAGAGTAAACAAAGGAAGGGGAGTGATGGAGATGGAAAAATGGACAGTCAGCGTCATCGTCAGATCGACAGACAGCCATGACTACCTGATACAGTAATAGGAAAGTCTTTGAAAGCTGTAAACATTACAAATGTCATCTAGAACAGATAAAGGTCTGCTCTATGCTTCTTAACCCTCAAATCCATTCATCACTGCACTAGTTAAGAGACCAGGGTCTCTCATCTAATATCAAAAGCAAATTCATGAGAGGCACATGCAAGTTCACCATTGAATTCACAGTTGATTCTTTCAGTGGTATCCGACGATGCTGCTTATTGAAGATCAATGACTGTTCTGTGTGCTTTCATGTTATGCTGATTTCTTTTAAGCTGCTCATTATATTTAGAGTGTAGTCAAATAGCTAACAATAAAGGAGTGACCATAGAGATACACTCTTACTGGAGAGGCTTATATCACGCAGGACCACTATTACTACGAGTGACATGTTGAAGCAGTCTGTGGGGACTTTGTAAATTTTTCCTCATGCCTCTGTGGCTTTCTCTGTATGTACTTCAAAGCTCTGTGTGTGTGTGTATGTGAGTGTGTGTGTGTGTGTTAGCCTTTTTTACTGGACAGAGTGTGAGTGTGTACATGAATGTGGCCTAGTTCCTTTGATGTTTCAGGGTAAACTTAATGTCCCTATAATCCAGTAACTCAAGTTGGATTAATGGATTCATGTTTCTGGCACCAAATTCTGGCTCTACTGTCTGTGTGCCTCGGAAATTGACATTCATCAGACCAGACTGGGTTTTCCAGACTTCAGCTGTTTAGTTTTGGTGAGCCTGGGCCCACTGCAGCTCAGCTTTCTGATCTTGCCTAACAGGAGTAGAACCCCAAATGCTCTTCTGCTATGGTAGCCCATCCACATCAAAATAAAATGTGTTGTAAATACTGAGGAGCTTTTATGTTCACCACAGTTGTCCAGAGTGGTTATCTAAGTTACTGTAGCCTTTCTATCAAGACTCAAACCAATATGGCCATTCTCCTCTGACCTCTCTCATCACCAAGGTGTTTCTGTCCTCAGAATTGACACTCACTGGATGTTTTTTTTGTTTTTCACACCATTCTGAGTAAAATCTCAAGACTGTTGTGTGTGAAAATCCCAGGAGATCAGCAGTTGCATAAATACTCAAACCAGCTTGTCTGGCACCAAAAATCACTGAGATCGCGTATTTTCCAATTTCTGGTGTGTGATGTGAACATTAACTGAAGGTCCTGACTTGTACCTGCATAATGTTAGGCATTGCGCTGATGTGACATGATTGGCTAAATAGATAAATGTTTGGATGAACAGTTGTACGGGTGTTCCAAATAATTTCCTCAGTGAGTGTGTATGCAATCCTGTACAGCTGCTTCCCCAGCACTGTAGGCAGAGATAACGCCTCTAGAGAACTTAAGGCTAAAACATTAGTCTCACCATCCCTCAGTTCAACAGCCGGAGACACAGTAAGCGTTGGAAAAGGCGTTTCGTCAGTTGGCTTCAGTTGTGATGAGAAAATTCTATGCAGGAGTGTCATGGATTCCCTGTCCATTGATGATTGTACCTGTCACAGAAACTTCTCCATTAGGCGCATTGAGTGTACCCCTGTCTCTACTGCTACCACTTGTGCACTTTTCCAAGTGTAATTTTCCCAGTCAATTATGTCCTTTATCGTGGTTATTTCATGTATTATGAAATGATTAATAAAGTTTTCAAAATTCCTGTAGCAGTGCCAACAGCAGGATTGTAAAACAGTGGTTCATCAAGGACCCAAAATGTGGAGAGGTCATCACAGTCCTTTTTTATCGACAGCAGTTGCCACCTGCTAGAAGGCTTTTATAAAACTCTGGCACTTGTAAAGTCCTGATCTTATCTAAGTGGCACAGCAGTAAACTTTTCCCAAGTCCCATATGCCTGGCTTGTTTAAAGAAGAGTACGGCTAAGTTCATCCACTGGCTCTGCTTAACAGGGTACAGCAGTTTTTGAATGGTCTGAAGGTGGAAAGCAGCAATCCTGCTGGTAATGTCAATAAGTCCTTGTCCGCCTTCATCCAATGGTAAAAATAGAACGCCCTTCTGTATCCAATGGGTACCAGTCCAAAAGAAATCCATGATCGCTTCCTGTATCTTCTGAACAAGCAAAGATGGAGGTTGCAGACAAATACACTTGTGCCACATGCTGGAGGTCACCAGGTTATTAATGACCAGCATCCGTCCTCTATAGGATAACTGAGGGAGTATCCACTTCCACTTGGCAAGCCGAGCTGTAACCTTGTCCAACAGACCCTCCCAGTTCTTTTGGATGTAGTGGTCATCTCCAAGATGGACTCCCAGGTACAGGAAGCCTCCAGTTGTCCACTGCAGACCTCCTTCCAGTCGAGGAGGACTACATCCTGTCCAGTTCCCAACCAACACTGCACTACTTTTGTTCCAATTCACTTTAGCCGAAGACGCTTTACTGTAATTCTGTAGACCTTCTGTTAATTCGCCCAAATCCTTCTGGCTTGTGATGACTACAGCAAGATCATCTGCATAAGCAGTGACTTTCACAGGGTCCATGTTGCAGTTGGGGATGGAGAGACCAGTCAGCACCTTCCTCAGGTGCACCAGGAAAGGCTCCAACGCCAGAGCATATAACATGCCGGACAAAGAACAGCCCTGTCTGACTCCTCTTCTGACACTGAAAGGTGCGCACAATCCACTATTGACCTTTATGATGCCAGAAATGTCACTATAAAGTAAGCGAATATGTTTAATAAAAGACCCTCCAAAACCAAACGCCTTCATGGCATTCCATAAAAATGAGTGACTGACCCTATCAAAAGCTTTTTCCTGGTCAAGAAAAATAAGACCAGTCCGAAAACAGTTCTGCGGCAGCCAAAATGTCCCGAATTAAAAAAATGTTATTAAAAATGGACCTGCCAGCTACGCAGTAATTTTGATCAGGATGCACCACTCTCCCTAAAACTTGGACCATCCTGTTAGCTAAGGCTTTGGTGAAAACTTTATAATCTGCACATAAGAGAGACACAGGCCTCCAGTTCTTAATGAGACACAAGTCTCCCTTCTTCGGCAGCAGCGTGATCACGGCTCTACGGTAGCTCTGTGGTAACAAGCCGGTCTTAAAACTCCACCGGAACACTTCCAATAAGTCCAGGCCAATGACATCCCAGAACTCTCTATAAAACTCCACTGGTATTCCATCGATTCCAGGGACCTTCCCTGTTTTCAGCTGTCCCAGGGCTGTGGTGAGTTCTGCAAAGGTCACCTCACTATCTAGATCTGCCACATCTGCATTGGGCAGCTGCGGTAAGTCCTGCAAAAAGGCCTGTTGGTCTTCACTGCCACCATCACCATCTGCAGCAAACAGAAGTTCATAAAATTCGTGGACCACCTGCCTTATTTCACTGGGCTCTTGTGTCTCTCTGCCATCGGGTGTTCTTATGCAATGTAAGATTTTACTCTGCAAGTTTTTTTTTCTCTAAACCAAAAAAGTATTGAGTTGGTGCATCCATCTCAGTCAGTCGTTGAAAGCGGGCCCTCACTAAAGCCCCCTGAGCTCTGGTTTCAAGCAGGTGGGACAACCCCATTTTAGCAGCAGTCAGGCTCGCCTGAAGCTGCTCATTTGGACCCTTCTCTAGTAGCTGTTGAAATTCAGCTATTTTAATTTCTAAAGCTGCCATTTCTGACCGCAATACTCGGGTGACATTTCTGGTATACTCCTGACACAAGGCCCGGATGTGACTCTTCCCAACCTCCCACCACTGTTGTAAGCTGGTGAACTCCTTCTTCATAGCCTTCCAGCCTCCCCAGAAATGAACAAATAACTCTTTAACTCTTTCAGGGCTGATGTTGACTTTTGTCAAAAGGAGTTGACGATGGTAATCAGCTGTAAAATGTGACAAAACCAAGCGTTATGTTTTAGTTGGACTCTTGTTGCTAGAAGGAAAGTTAGCGTAACTAGCTTTATTGGTTTGACCGAGATTTGCTGCACTCGTGCGAGTAGCAAGACGCAAACAAAGTCAAAAATGGCGCTGACATCTGGTGAGAGACCAAAGCGGATGTGTAAAGCAAAATACTCAGTGGACGATGTTTTGCCTGTTATCTCTGAACTGGACTATGACTTGTCAGAATCCGATTTTCATACAAGTGATTGAAAACGAATGTGAGGTTCCAGCTTCAGCCGATTGGTCCCTGGCTAATCTTGGTACTGACAATGTTTGCCAGGGAGGACTGCCACTTAATGATAAGAGGTAGAAACCAGATTATAATGCACTGCGACCGCTGCTGCTGCCCCAGCAACACAAAGACAGCCAGGCAGCAAGCCTGTCGCACATTCTTGGCAAACTGGCAGCCACAGCATACAGCAACATATGTTTCGTGTTGATTTTTATGTGAAACCATTGCTTTTCAGAAACTATGTTTTTTGGAGAAAATATTCAGCCCTCAAAGAGTTTTGATCTTTAAGGAGGAGTGTGTTAAAATGCCAGTATGGACTACGGGGTCTGTAAATGTTACAAATAAGTGTACAACACACCAGACTGTGATCAGAGAAACCAGTAGGCACAATAGAGCACACCTTAAATAAGCCTAACAGGTGTTTGAAACTGTAAAAATGATCGAGTCTCGCCATTGAGATTGTGTTTCCACTCGTCCTCCCCCAGGTGTATTGCCGACAGGCCCCATTTTTAGCCCTCCATACATCTTCCAGCCCAAAGTCTTTAATTATTTTACCTAAAGCTCGTGCTGAGCGAGGGTGCGGTTCCAGTCCATTATTTCTGTCCATTCTGGTATCAAGTGTACAATTAAAATCCCCCCCTAACACCACCACTTCCTCAGGGTCACACTTGGATAAAAGATCTCCTAACTTGTTAAAGAAATGGAGCCTCTCCTCACCCTCATTCGGGGCGTACACGTTAATGAAAGTGACGACACTGCCTTCAAGTTTCACTGTCACTTTCAGGAGTCTCCCTTTCACCAGCTCCTCAGTACTGCAGACTTCTACTTGAAGTCCTCCAAGAAATAAAATGGCCACTCCAGCACTAACATTTGTCCCATTACTAAAAAAAATGTCCCCCTTCCAATCCCTGCTCCACTCCCACTGATTTTGCTCATCAATGTGGGTTTCTTGTAGAAAGGTGACATTCAAATCTTTTTGTCTGATAAAATCAAACAATGCGACCCTCTTATCTGGATTTCTCCCAACGTTAATATTTAGGGTTCCTATGTGTACACTTGCCATGGTAACAGAATAGATAGATAAACACACAATGAAACACAGGGACCACCACAAAGACTGTGGAGTGGATTTAACAGGGGGCTTAGCCATTAGGTGGTGTTTAAATTGGACTGTTTTCTCAGTTTACTTGTTAAATTCTTGAGCCTCATGAGCTCTTTAACATCAAACATCGCTGAGGCTGCTTTGTCTCGTCGCAACCCGCGGACAGACGATAGAAAAAGGTCAATATCAGGGAAAAATTCGGCCACGTCCACCCCCTTTTCTCCGGCGGTATTCACCAAAAACTCTTTCACACTTTGAGCGCTGTAACCCCCCCTGGCTTTTAACTCTGGGGGCTCCGAGGCAGCAGACCCATCGGAGATATTGCCGTCATCGTTTTCTTCCCCGACACTCCCCGCATTTGAGACGTTATTGGCCGTCTCCGCGAAGACGGGAAAATCCTCCTGACAAGGACCATAGGCGGGATCCTCTCCAACGACCCCCGACTTAAAACAATTTTCTTTCGTGCCCGATCTTCTCTTTCTCCTTGCCTTTTTTGAGCAGGACGTTTAAATTCACTTTTTTCCTCTGTCTCGTTGCTGCCTCCCTCATCCATATCAATGTCTCCCCACACACTTTCTGCTGCAGCCGCTGTCTGACCTACAGTCTCAGTACCACCTTCATTCGGCTCATCTCTGGGAGGCACTTGATTCTCCTGCCCTTCAGATATAGTAGCATTTTTATTCTTATCACCTTGCGCCTCTGCGCCATCAGCCACAATTTCGTGATCTACCACTTTCTGCCCCTCTATTTCTGTATTTGTACGGCCAGTTTTCTTGTTCCCTTGCTGTCTCTCAGGACACTGTTTAATTAAATGAGCTTCACTCCCGCACCCAAAACATTTCATTTCGTTAGAAGTGACGAAAATCACATAATGGAAACCGTCCACTCTAAACTTCATTGCCACATTTAATTCGTCATCCATTCTATTTAAAACCATAAAAACTTGTCGTCTAAATGACAAGACATATTTTAAATCAGGAGATTTACAACCTAAAGGAATGTACCGAATTTTCGATACCAGACGTCCATGCCGCTCCAACTCTTTTGCTATAGTTTCATTTTTGAGAAAGGGCGGCGCATTCGAAATTGTTACTCTACGGGACGGGACGGCTAAAGGGGAAACCTGTACAAAGGAGCCATTAATAACGACCCCCTTCTCAACTACTGTGGGAACTAAATCCACAGAGCTCAAAAAAATCACGATATTCCCGCTCATTCGTGAAGCTGACTTAATATTGTCACATCCGACCACTTCGCCTACCGCCAAAACCCCCGCCTCTAAAGGGACAAACTCCTCCGATATAAGTTTAATCCCATGGCGGCGGCTCAGACGCTCAAGATTCGCAGCCATTGTGGCTGCCGTGGCCTAAGCCACTCAGTACAAAAAACAAGTGTAGCTGTTTACACCAAAGAAAAGATAGAAATAAGAAACTAGAAAATTAGAAGAAAAAAGAATCACCACACTCACCTCACAGCGTCCACCACCAGTTCCACTCGCTCACACTCGAGACAACCACCCAGCATGCACAGCGACAGCAAAACAGGAAGGAGATAGATAGAGACTAAAACCAACTATATAATAGATAGATAGATAGATAGATAGATAGATAGATAGATAGATAGATAATAAAACCAACTATGTAATAGATAGATAGATAGATAGATAGATAGATAGATAGATAGATAGAGAATAAAACCAACTATATGATAGATAGAGATCCTTTCAGTTGTTGACATTCATTTCCCCATTTTTCTCATTCTTTCATCCTACACTAGGCACTCAGCAGATGTCACTGGTCTTCTTCTTTTTCTTCTTACTTCTTCCTACAATTTGTCCCCAGGGGGAAATTGGATACATTATATTATATTATATTATATTATATTATATTATATTATATTATAT
>JANRMT010062826.1:2840119-2878750 GCA_026402145.1 Polypterus bichir lapradei | reverse complement strand
TTTGTCTCAAGAGAGAAGTTTAGTTTGTCAGCAGAGAAACATACCATGAAAAACACATCACAAAGAACTCAGCCCACAAACATAAACAGTACAAATAAATACAATATAGCAGTTAGTGTGATCCTTATGGCAAAACATTAAATTAAATATGTTAGACATAATAATTAAACCAACATTAAGACTTGGCTGATGATTACTGCAAATGCTAATCCTATGATTGAAGCCTGTGAACTAAACTTATTTAGACGAGTAACAAACGTTGGAATGAAGGAGTATTTGACATGCAGTTAATGTGAGTTGGCATTGTTTATGTGTGCGTGAGTGCGCTGGTCCAGGGATTGCTACTGCCTTGTGTCCTATGCTTGCTGGGATTGGCTGCAACTTTCCCCTGACCCAGCTCAGGATAAAGCGAGTTTACAAGATGGTCAGATTGATGTATAAAATGTTAGGTTATATCATAACATAGTGTTGATTGTAAATTGAAGGATGTTGCACTCAGACGGTATAATACACTAGCGAGACCACATCTGGAATACTGTGAGCAGGAAAAAAGGCACAGCAGCATCTGAAGCTGAGCAGAGGAGAGTAACCAAGACCACCTTGTGGTGAAGCACAGAGTGTAGGGCTTTTAGGATAAAAGAGTGAACCAGTGAAGATCCCATGAGTGTAGGCGTGTGATAAGAATGCTGTGCAGCCGTAGAGAACTTGACAAGGAAATGTAAGTAACATGCAAGAAATTGGTTAGCACAGTTGTCTCTCATCGAACATCACCTGCACTCACTGGTGATTAAATGGATCTAAGAATAAGAGATTAGGAGAGAACAAGAAAGAGCAACAGCGAAAAGGAAACTGACAGAGTGGAGCAAGTCAAGAAAAAGACAAAGAGAAAACAGAAGTCAGGATTGAGGTTGAGATGGTTGCAGAGGAAAGGAGGCAAGGTGGTCATGCAGCCCCATGTGGAGTGAGAGGAATGGCACTCCCGAGGTAGTGTTACTCCTAATGAGCATTGGACAGGGGCAGAAGTGGACAATCATTCCAGAAATTGTTCCATGGGTACCTCAGGACAGTGGTGGACAAAGGAGCAGGAATTGGGTGGTCCACATGTACGTTGAGAGATGGCGGTGTGAACAACAGCTACAGGCTGTTGACTGTGCTCACTGGTATCTCCATTTTGCTAAGCAGGAAGTGTCCCTTTTCAAAAAACAAAAGAAACACTGTTGCCAGGATTTTAGAATGGTACTAGAGATCCAGAGGAAGGAGCAAATAGCCAATTCTGACAATGTTTGAATTTTAGATTTTTAAGGGTATTTATTGGCTTCATTTATTTATTAATTTTTACCTTCCACAATGGCACATATTTTTTATCAAGGAATATTTATTTATTTATTTATTATAGACTTTGTACTGTATTGTTTGCACATTGCCAGTTATGGTATTAAACGCACAAACGCACAAAGCAAATTGCACCATTCATGCTTGTTTGCACCCTCGTTGCACAAGTCAATATCACAAGGATGGCGCGGCCACGTTCAGATGCCTTCCTGACTGCTCCGTCTAGACCGTGCATTTTTTTAGTTTATTTCACTTATTTATTATTTCTTCAATTACAGACGATATTGGAGTTAGTAATTTATGATAGTACAACACTTTTGGAAATTGGAAACCGGTTCTCTACTTTTATTTCAGACACTTTTAAGCCTGATCCGTTGTGGCTGGCTGACATACTCCGCAACCCGGACTTTAGGATGAATTACAGTACATTGTGTGTTGTCCTGTATAACTATACATGTGACAAATAAAGAATAATAAAGAATCTTGAAGTCCATCCTCAGTTGATGACTATCAATGTCCCATTAAAAGGAAGATGCCAAGGCTGCGGGCATTCAGGGTATCACAATGTCCTACTCTAACAGACTCAGAGAATTAGGCCTGTTTAGTCTCGAACAGAGAGTGGTGACCTAATCCAGGTCTTCAAACTCTTCAAAGGAATCGATAAGGTACATCCAGACAAATTATTTTTACTGCATGGTGAATCACATACTTGAGGACACCAGCTGAAACTATGGACAAGTGTATTTATGATCTGAAGCCAGAAAACTCTTCTTTACACAAAGAATTGCTGCTATATAGACATACAGCAGGTATTTCATGTGCATGTCTATCAAACTG
The DNA here is from genome assembly GCA_026402145.1 of Polypterus bichir lapradei. Taxonomy (NCBI): domain Eukaryota; kingdom Metazoa; phylum Chordata; class Cladistia; order Polypteriformes; family Polypteridae; genus Polypterus; species Polypterus bichir. Next base: position 2,876,581 of record JANRMT010062826.1, on the reverse strand, counting down.
TGATTTGAATCAGTTGTAGACACCAGGGGGCACTCCAGCTCCCCAGACACCCAACAGAAGCAGGCACGGACTCAAGTGTAAAAGGCTAAAGAGACTTTATTTGTGGGAAACTCTTCTTTATCAAGTGTCTCCCACCACAGCCACAAGTATATATGATATGCAGAGTTATCATCACCATAAAGTATTCTTTTCTTCCTTCCTTCTCTGTCTTTCACTACCTCCTCCACTCCTTCTTGCAAGCTTCGTCCACCTTCCACCTGAATCTGGATCCTCAATGGGGAGGAGGTAGCTCATTTTACCTACTTCTGATCTTTCATACACATGGTCCAAAAGCATTTCCATGAAGTAGGGCTCCCGAGATCCTGCAGTACCCACTGGTTGCACCCATGGAGCCCAACAGGACTGACTTAAAGAACGCCATGTCCCATGATACCTAGTGAAAATCTGAGACACTGCTGCAACTCAGGGGGCTGCCAGCTAGCAATCTGGGGGAAATAATGCCGTGCGCACATGGGTGAGGATGCAACCATTCCTCAAACAGTCTGTAAGTGAGCAGAAGCTAACCTGACCTCAGAATTATATAATGTTAGATTTTTTAATGCATTATTACTATTTTCATAATTTGTGTTTTTACAGAAAAAATATTTGAAATCACTTGCTTTAATTTGGGCTGTTAACACCTAATGCTCCAAAGTGTGTTATTCTATCCCACAGCTGTTTCAAGCTGCTCAGCCTCTTGCTGAGGGAGGCACTTAAAGTCTGTAATGAAGCAAAGTTTAGGATGAGGAAATGCGGATCAATATGGGGGCATTCAAATGTAGGCAAAACAATGTATCTTGATCCTGCCGAGGCAGAATTCCACTTTAAAGTCTCTTAATATGGTGCTAATGTGAAAACAATTTTGCTCCCAGCCCCTAGATCAGCAGGGATAAAGGCAAACAGATGAAGACAACTGATAATTGCTTTTAAGCTGGTGAGTGACAGGGACTGCAGGTTTTGAATATTCGCTGTCAGAAAGTGACAGAAGTCCTGGTGACAGCTTCCTTGTTTTTCGAGGAGGAACACTTCCTGGTTTTGACTTCACACTGAGACACTTTTTTTCCAAGTTGAAATGCAAGTTTGTAAGGGGAGGTGAATGGAAGATTGTAGTTGGCGGCGCTAATCAGTTACAAATGGAGACAGAGACAGATTGATCATTTTGTGTTTGGAATTTTACTGTCACTTTTTTCTTCCTTTTTTTTTCTAGATTTTGTCTTTAAAGGAGTTTAAGTTTGAGATTTTTTGCTATTTATTAACAAAAAAGAAATCTTAAATGGAATCAATCATGTTAAAAATTGTGTCAGCCTTTTACTAGGAAAAATAAATTGATGTCAGCTTTCTCCATTTATCCATCCATCCACCCATCCAACCTAACCCACTTATCCAGGGCAAGGTCATAGGAGCCAATCCTATTATGACTGTTATATTCTATTCACATCCAGGCACTTTATAACATGCTGATTTTTTCAAGAGAATATTTTAAAGGGAATAATGTAATATAATTTTTGATTGAAATAGGCTCTGGCTTCCTAAGGCCCCAAATTGGTTATTTGATTAATTCAAGTAAACAAATTATTTGCTTGAAATGAAGTTCCAAAGCCGCTCCACACACCGCCTGATAGGGTTAGGGTTAAGGTTTGTCTTTTTGGCTTTGTCCCAATAAACGATGGCATGTTCTATTTGTAATTGGGTGCAGAGATTCAAAAGATACCATTGGGCGGACAGGAGTGTTTATATTTTTGATGAGCCAGTGAAAAACATTTTTCTACCTGTACTGTACAAAAAGCTAGGCTTTATCTTACATTGTACAGCATTTTGATGAATCTGTCTAAATTTTCCTTCCTTCACCAGTGTGTTTTCCTAGATTGCATAAACTCCCAGCAGAGTCACTCTGTACAAAGCGCTAACATCTGGCACCCATTATATCCCCAGATCAGTTGTGATTAGTCCATATGATGGCTCTGGCCCATTTCAATATGCAATTGCCTACAACTGCATTTCCATCAGGACACCAGAACTGTCACTTCTGCTTTGTAACCGTTGCTAATGCGCCACTGTAATTAGCCCTATCTGTTCAAATTCCACAGCGAGAAAGCCTCCCTGCCCAGACTGCTGTCAGTGGGATTCCGTGGTCAATTGTTCTTGTTTAGTTTAGTTTTTGTGTCGCAGAAAATGAGGTGCCCTCAGATGCAAGAGCAGCCTTCCAGGGAGAAAGCGTCATCCAAAGGCTCTTCAATATATTGAAAAAGCAGTGTTTCATTTCCCTCATCTGAAGGTGGCCAAGTATGGCAGACATATTTTTCTGGCAATATAGGAAATGGGCTGCACTTCATCATTCTGTTAGAAGGTTCTCTGCAATGTCACAGCAGTGTTATACTCCGTCAGTATAGATGTTGTGACAATAGATGGCACTATACCAGCACTTAACCTGACACAGACAGACGCAGGAGGCACAATTATAAAAACACAAATATTTTATTTTTATTCATCACATGGAAAACGCCTTCCCTGTTTTCCACAGGCACAACACAGTCCCACAAGCACAATAGCACACAATACAAATAACTCTTCTACTTCTCTCTTTTTTCCTCCACTCCTCCTCTGCAAGCTTTGTCTACCTTCCACCCGACTCTGGCTCACTGAGTAGTCTCTGCTGGCCCTTTATATAAGTCACCCAGAAGTGCTCCAGGTGCTCATTGCTCCACTTCTGGCTGCACTTCCAGGTGTGGCAGAAGAACCGCCTACATGGGCTCAGGAGCAGCTGCAGCACCCCCTGGTGGCACCCCCAAATCCCAACAGGGCTATGGATAACTCCACCTCCCATGACGCCTTGCAGGAGTCTGAGGCACCACTGCAACCCATGGTGGCTGCCTTCTAGCATCCCAGGGGAGGTACTGTGCTGCCCATGCTTGCTCTCCTGGTCCTCTCAGTGAAGAGGTGTCCTGGCAATCTGTGACAATATGTATATCAGAAACATGTGTATTTATCCATCCATCCATTATCCAACCCGCTATATCCTAACCACAGGGTCACGGGGTTCTGCTGGAGCCAATCCCAACCAACACAGGGCGCAAGGCAGGAAACAAACCCTGGGCAGGGCACACACACACACACACACACCAAGCACACACTAGGGACAATTTAGAATCACCAATGCACCTAACCTGCATGTCTTTGGACTGTGGGAGGAAACCGGAGCACCCGGAGGAAACCCACGCAGACACGGGGAGAACGTGCAAACTCCACGCAGGGAGGACCCGGGAAGCGAACTCAGGTCTCCTAACTGTGAGGCAGCAGCGCTAATGCGCATTTAATTTATTCTCATTTACATTTATTATTTGGCTGTCACTTTTATCCAAGGTAACTTACAACATTTATGATAAAATTTGTCACATTTCTTTTGGTTTTCCAATTGGAGCACAGGCAGGTCAAGTGACTTGCTTAGGGTCACACAGTGTCAGTAACGAGATCTGAACCCACAGCCTCAGGGTTTGAAGCCCAAAGCCTTAGCCATTACACTACACGCCTGCCTATTCTTGTATAATGTTCTTCTATGAAGACGCGCTTGGAGCACTTACAGTATATAGACAAACAAATATAAATGGTAATAGAAAAGTACAAATCCATGCAACATTTAAATAAGTACATATATTATATGGTATCTCATCTCAATTCATCTCATCTCAATTTCTGAAATTACTTTTACAGGTGAGGGTCATGGTGGCAGCAGACCAAGGGTGTCAACCCAGACTTCCCTGTCCCCAGCTACAGATTCCTGCTCTACCAGGGGAAATCCCAGATGTTCCCAAGCCATCCAAGAGATATAATCTCACCATCACATTCTGGGTCTGCTTCATTGTCGCCATGTGGCAGAATGCACCTGAAGCAGCTCTAGTGGGAGCCACTTTGGGGACAGGGGGGACATCCATAAAACATGCACAAACCACCTCAACTAGATCCTCTCGATTCAGAGGATCAGTGACTCTGTTCTGATTTTCTCTTGTAGCTGACATACAAAGAAAGCTCAATTCTGTCACTTGTACGAGTCTCATTCTTTTGGTCATTCTCCATAGCTCATGACCATAGGGTGAAGACATGGATGTAGAGTGACCTGTAACCTGAGAGTTATGACTTTTGACTCAGGTCCTGTTTCACCACCAAAGACCAGTACAGCACCTATAGAACAGCTGGCCCCACTCCATTCTGCTTGGTGATCTCACATTCCATCACTTGTGAACAAGATCTTGAGATACTTTAACTCCTCCACTAATGGCAGTTGTTCCTCCTTCACCTGGAGAAAGAAATCCACACATTTCTGAGAGAGATCCATGACCTCAGACTTGAACGTGCTGATCATTATATCTGCCACTTCACCAATATTCCATCTAATGTATAGGGTAGTCCAGCTCTAATTATGCAGATCCAGATCATCTGGATGACTTTGATTTATGCGGGGACGATTCCAGTTCGATTCTTCTTGTCGTCAGTTTGCACACTTCTCAATGGTCCTGGATTTTTTGGGTTATTTTCTATGTAATGAACTTAATAAGTTATAGCGTAATAAAAATTGCATAATTAGATCTGGACCACCCTATGTTTATGTATTCATATTTGTAGACAGAGAGCATCATCTTCTTAACCTTGACTTAAACTTGGAGGGTTTCCCAGGCAGTGCTGCAACACAATTTTTTATTACTAGAATTTGGATATCAAATTGTTTGAACATAATCTCAGGGTAACTTGATGTAACTGTTAAACTGTTCAATCTTCTTTATAATTTCTGTCAAGCATCTCGGCACCATTGAGAAACATTGACTGCATTGGTCTCTATTTTAAAGAGGTGGATCCATGTTACATTCTGATGCCATTCCTTTTCCTTTTGTCCCAGAAGACCCAATACAGGTGGCTCCTTACCCGGCCTTTATAACAGAAGATCAGGGATGGATGGGTAGCTTGACCTGGTTGGAAGGACAGAAAGGAACTGTCATCTGAGGACCGATATCCCCTGATTCATGGGGTGGCAGCATTCAGTGGCTGGGGCTCCTTTTGGTGCACCTGCAGGGAAATCTGGGAGCTGTAGTCCTGCTGGGGTTTTGGGGATCACCAGATGAAGCTGCAGAAGGAGTTAATTTCCTGTTTAAGGAGATCATGCCGGACCCTGAGGTGCTTCTCAGGAATGATGTTGGGGCACCAAAAGTACTTCGGTGGCTGACATAAAAGGAGCCGCTCCACATCTCCCAGAGAGTCGGAGTCAGGTGAAAGCAGACAAGTCTTGTTGAGAAGTATGGAAGGAGAAGGGAAACACCATAGGGAAGAGCAACTGTGGACTGTTCTGTTGTTTGCTCTGGAGATAAGCCATTTTCAGAGGCACATCCTTACTAATGAGTGGTTATTTTTATCCAGGACTTGGTGTGCAATAGTTTCTGGCATTTGGAGTGCTGCTATGCCCCCTCCAGGTCACACTTGACCCTATTGGTTCAAAATGTTTCATTCCTGTTATGATCAGTTCCGGTGCTAGGTTATTTTGTGCCCAAGGCCAAGCTTATTACTGCACCAACTGACTGTTCTGTAGCTAACCCGTGCAGCTGGGTTTTCTCCCACTTATGATCTATGCCCTAAGAGAATGCCTAATGCACCTTAATTGTGGTGCCACCCTGCTTATGATACCACCAGGGTTGCTTGCCTGCCGTATGTTTATTTTCCTTTTTATTGTTGATTCTGTTACTTATGAAGTATTATTTTTTATCTCTTTATTGTTTTTATGTAATTACTGTTAATATTGTGTTTAAAATGTATGAATTGTGTATGTGTGCTTATAGGGTACAATTCCTTACTTTTTTGTAGGTGGAATCCCAAGTGGTGGGGGCACTCTTACATCACTGCTGAGAGACCACTCTCAGCCTACATATTTCAGGCTGTGAAGTACTACACACAAAATGACAAAAATGTGGTGTAGGCCTCAAAATCTCCAAAACCAGACTAATGCTCTACTTGTCTGGAATGACACCTGACACCAAGCATAATGACACCTTTTATTGGCTAACTAAGATATTGGCTAAGATTACATCTTGCCTGAAGAAGGGGCCTGAGTTGCCTCGAAAGCTTGCATATTGTATTCTTTTTAGTTAGCCAATAAAAGGTGTCATTTTGCTTGGCTTTTCTCTTAATACTAATAGATATTCCTGACTTACAAATATAAATTTTAAGAGAGATGGAAAATTGTTAAACTACCACCTTGAAAGATCAAGGCCAAGAAAAATATTTATAAACACAATATTTATGTATTAAAATCAAATAGAGAACACAAAATGAAAAAAGGCTAAATAAAAGCAAAAATGTTTTTACCTAACAGAGGAAGCAAATCCAGATCTGAAGTTCCAGCTTTGAGTTTTCTTGGGTAAATCTTTAAAAGCTGTACGAACCTGGGTTTGGGTAGTTTATCCTATTCTTCCTGAGAGATCCACTTAAGATATATTCAATTGTATGGAAAGCATCTGTAAACTTCCACCTTCAGTTTTCTCCAGACATGTTCATGGGGTTTAAATCTGGGCTATGGCTGGGTCATTCAAGGACAGTCAAAAACTGTTCCTGAATTCACTCCAACATTGTCATAATTGTATGCTTTTGGGTCATTGTTAAGTTGAAAGGTGAACCATCACCTAAGTCTGGGGTTGTATGCACTCTGCAGCGGGTGTTTTTCAAAGACCCCTCTGTATGTGGGTCATTCATCCTTCCTTCAATTTTGACCAGTCTTCCTGTCACTGCAACTGTAGATCACTCCTATAGCATGATGTTGATACTGCCATGCTTCATCGTACAGATGGTATTATGAAGGTGATAAGCAATGCCTCATCTTCTCCAGACATTATGCTTAGAGTTCTGCCCATAGAGTTCCAATTTTGTCTCATCAGGTCAGGGAATGTTTTCCCTCATGCTCTGTCATATGCCTTTTGCTCAAGAGTTGCTTCCATCTAGCTACTCTACCATAAATGCCTGACTGATGGTGTGCAGTTGAGATGGTTGTCCTTCCAACAGGTTCTCTCATTTCAGTAGAGGACTTGTGAAGGTCTTGACCAAGGCTCTTCTAATCCAGTTACTCAGTTTAGCCAGATGTCCAGCTCTAGAAAGAGCCTTCATGGTTTTAGTCGGCTTCAACTTCACAAATATTGAGGCCACTCAAAGCTTTAGAAATTATTTTATCCCTTTACCCTGATATTTCTCTCACCACAGTTTGATTGTGGAGGTCTTGGACTAAATGTGATACATACATTGGAAACTCTTGTGTTTACTGATAACTTTGAAATGTCTCCTGGTCTGCCTTGCGAAGAACTTTGTATGGTATATTCTTTAAATAACAGTATATAAAATAATGACTGATAATTTTGTATTAAGATTTATACCCTTATGGAATACAATAAAAACTAGTCAGTCTGTCATATTTTTTCTCCACTACATTAGAACACCAGAACAATTTCGGTAAGAACAGGCCTTTCAGCCTAACAAAGCTCTCCAGTCCTGCTCTCCAAAATTACAAGTCGAGTTTTCAAGGTCCCCAAAGTACATGCAGTGGTATTCCAAGTGAATAACAGGCTGATACAACAGTGAATCTTAGGGTGACAATCTGGTTGTCCCCATTTCCTGACAGTGAACAATGTGAGGTGGAGTGGAGTAACTAAAAGGCTACCCTATAACACTTGGGGCTGGTTCAAATAATACAGCAAGAATTTATGAGGAGGCTAAGGAGCTCTTCTCCTTAGGTTGCTTAAACCAGAAGAGATGCCTCCTTCCAGGCAGTCTCGCTTTTATGGCACAGGGACCAGAAGGGGCGGAGCCATCTGCCCTCACTGGGCGGTTTCTCTGCAGCGTGGAGGAAAAAGAGGACAAGGCCGTTAGTGGCAGTGCCCCGTCCTGGTTTGGGGTGGTTTCACATACCTGTGAAGAACTCAGAGGGTGACCCTCTAAAAATACACAAAATCAAGTTAGAAAATTCTGAGAAGAGTAAATGTGTATCTTTTTTCTTTTCTGTTTGCACTCTTTTGTCTGGAAAAATATCCCTCAACTCTTAATCATTTTCATCACCTTTACAAAGAAATCTGATGTCAGCCCATTTTAATTGACATATGTTTGGCAAAGCAGATTTCCCCCTCAGTGGTAACTGAATGTATTAAAATAATAAAGGGTTAGTGTTTCTTAGAAAATAAATTCATTAATACGCTTCTTTTATTTTTGGAAGGACCCTCTAGTATGACTCTCCTAAAAGTTTAGCCATGTCATAAATTCAAAAATTATAAAGGGAGCCACCCCATGTGGACTTTACTATTTTAACGAGATATGTGCAATATGGGTCACTGCCTCTTTTCTATTAATCTCTGTATCAGAAAGCCGGTGCTTAAGGTTACGTTTTTTTTGTTTTTGTAAGACGGCTTAGCGGAACAATTACAATGAGTGGCACAGTCCCAATCCTCACTACTTCTGCTGCTTCCTTAAAAGCAGCTTTATTCATTTTCTTGGGATCATAGTCAAAATGTGAATGATATAACCCCTTCCAAAACATGCACATCAAGCACTGGTTTAACCAGCGCTCAGCTGTGTCGGGTCATTAGCATAAGTATCATGTGGCTTTACAGGAACCACATTTTGCCAAGCTGTCAGTATATCAGCTATATCTTTGCTAAACAGATTCCCCATTAAAACTGTCTGCACAATTTGTCAGTTAAATGAGGTACAAGCGGAATGCTCTATTTGCCCCTAATTAGCTGTGCAGACTACCTTTGTCTGTTTGATTAAGTATTCACTGTATCAATTTCGCTTAATCTGATTCATATCGCACATCTCCCAGGGGACCAATCCCATATGGTTAGCTAATCTCTGATATCATCTTTCATTTCAGTCTTTGATGATCTGTTGCAGAACTTTAAAAAAAAAATGTTACAACCTAACCCATTATGTTTGCTATTTTTTTTCTGCCGCAATAAGATTTTATCTGCAAAATCGTAGCACGTGTTAAAGCATTTTCTCTAGGGCTGGATTTTTTAACAAACCAAGGCTTTATACTTATATCAGAATCAAGAGGTCTCACCATAATGTAATAATAATAAAAAAAGTATAATTAATGACACAGCAAATGAAAATGCATCCAGTATATACCCATATATATATATATATATAAATATAAATATATATTAAATAACATAAATGATTAATAATTTAATGATATGTAAGTGCGTAGCATTGACAATACGGTCCTGCTGTAAGAACTAAGGTTACTATTAAAGAGTATTCTTCCTTCAAACTACAGTATATTTGTTTTCTAGAATGCCTTTCGGGGCTATGAATTACATTGTGGCATTTACGATGGCTCACCCCTGATACATGTGGGGACAGTCAAAAAAAATATAGGCCATTAAGGTTTGTGTCCAGTCATGGAAGACTGACTAATATTTGTAACTTTGTGCCCCTTTAGTGTAAAAAAAAAAAAAAAAAGTTTCCTTATTTATTTTAAATTATGGTCATTTGCTTGGATAGGCCCTGAACTGTAAAAGTAAATAAGAATATCATAATTTAAATGGTAAAATAACAGTTTAAGAGACTTAACTCTAATTTTGTTAAATGACTTGTTTTGTGGGGGGTAGCACAGTGGTAGTGCTGCTACCTCACAGTAAGGAGACCAGGGTTCATGTTCTCCCTTCATGGAGTTTGCATGTTCTCTGCATATCTGTGTGGGTTTCCTCCCAAGGACATGCAGGCCAGGTGGACTGGCCGTACTAAACTGGCCCACGTGTGTTCACCCTGTCCAGTATTTGTTCCAGTCTTGCATGCTGTGCTAGCTGGTATAGGCTCCAGGACCCTGATCAGGACTAAGTGGGTTAGAAAATGATTGAGTGACTTTTCAAATCTCATTCAGGAGATGAATGATAGTCTGACTGTATTTTGCATTTCGAGACTTTCCAGGCAAGCACCTACTTAAGGCATTTTATAAAGCAAATAAGGATTACAAATAAAATTGTAAACTTTTTTATGTTTCTGTTAATTACAATAAACAATTTCTGGACATCCCCATGACCCTGTGTTAGGATACAGCGGGTTAGACAATGACTGACTGACTGGACATCTATTACATTCATATTTGTGTAATTGCATTAGAAAATAAGTTGTAGCAAAAAATAAAAAATAATAAAATGAAATTTAAAAATCCCTATGACATGTTTCCCATAACCTTAAAGGAATACTCCACCCCAAAACAATATTTTTTCATGTTTCTTGCCTTATGCAATTTGTAGTGGTGGCCTAGAAAAATGATTGATCTCCTGTTTCCATATAGAATTAAGATAACAAAATTTCAGGTAGAAGAGGTGTCTATGGGGACCAGCACTGGACAACAGAAAACAATATCAAAATACCTTTGAAAAAAATCTCACGTTACCCATGTCGCATAATCCACTTAACAAGTTGCATGCTCACCACCTCTCAAACACGTGTATTATTAAATAAACAGTTCCCAAGTGTCAGAATGGATGAACTGGAATCTTGATGGAGATCAAGGTTAATTCCCTATCCAATTAGGAATCAGTAAGGGAAGGATGTGGAAGGACAGGCATCCTGGCCACGTTGGTTACTGGTACTATTACTGGTCAGGGGGTCATGATGGAGGGACAGAGAGAGGCTTCTTCCCGAGGCCAGGTATTATTCCTGTACACAGGGTGGCATCATCCCTCTGGTAGAAGTTTCATTTGTAACCCTGCAGAGTATATAGGAAGCTGAACTCCTGAGAAGCAGCCCTATGGGGTACCGGGGGAGCCGCATGGAAATGCAATCCCCACTTTGGGGGACTTCCACCTGGCCTGGAAGTGCTTCTGATGTTAAATACTTTGACCCTGAAAGCGTTCCTGGATCAGGGATTAAAGTTGTCATTTGATCTGAATCACAAAGTCAGAGTCAGGAGGAGATCACTAGTGGAGGAGTGATGGAAGGTGATGAGAAGTGACCAGTTGTGTGTGTTATTGCTCTGCTGAGCTGATTTAACATTATAGGTGAATTCCTGTTTATTAAACATCATTGTATTTTACCTGAAATTGTGTTTGGCTGAGTTGTGTCTGGTGTTCAGGGCTCTGGGACACCCCTGGTGGCCATAATATTAATATATACAATCTATAAGTACATATATACTGTATATTTTTTAATTTAAAATTTTAATTTGAATGAATTTAATAATTTAATTTAATTTAACAGATGGACAGTAGTAAACCTTCTACAGAACTTACAGGGCTGTACAGGTCCACTTGACTCAGCTACTTCCCTGGCTTCAGTTTGTGGAACTTCTTTTGAGCAGAAGTAACTCAAATTTGAAGACGTCAAGCGGTGATTAAATGTTGATTTGTATTTCAAAACAAATATACTGAAGTCTTTTTCAGCTAGCTGCTTTACAAAAGAACAGTAAATGCTATGGTGCTGCTGGATAAATGGCACTTTCTTTTTTTGGTTGGCACAGAGCTGATAACCTAATGTTGGACTCAACTCACAGAACATTTGGGCCAACATTGCTTCGGCCTTATTGCATGGGCTCTGTGCTGGGACAACACTGACAGCCAGTTTGAGGCATCCACATTGCCAAAAACCGACCTTGTCTCAGAACCCCAGCCAAAATCCTTAGGCAGCCATGCCAATTACTGAGCTTCACTGTCCCCTATAAACAGGCGAGCTGTGTTATTACCATGACTCACAGACTGTGGCTAGAAAAATATTAATCTAAATATTAAAAGTGCAAGCATAATGCAGATCCCAATGTGTGCACTCTATCTTTATCCTAAACTTAGCACCAACTGGTCTTCCAAATATTTCCAAAGCTGGTTTCACTAATGAGCCAATCTCCACTCAAATGCATTAAGTGCATTACATGGTCAGAGGGTTTAGCTCCATAACTTCATCTCTGCTGACGTATCATTTTGTGTTTGAATAATCAGTAGTTTTAAAGGTGAATGATGGCCATTCAGTGAGTTCATTTTTGGTATCTAGAAGTCAGCTGGATGTGATGGGCAGTTAAAACAAGCGAAGATGCAGGAGACAATCTGAGGGCACAATATGTCATTAATATACATTGTGAATAAAACACAAAAAGGCTGATAAATTATTGAGGTCCTAAAGGATGTCCTGTTTAATGTCCAGAACTCTGAAAAAGACGAGAAGTAATGTGTTGGACTTCTGACTCAATTCACCAGCTCTCATAAGCTCTTTGGCTCCAGGACCAGTGCATTTTAATTTGATATGCTTAAAGGAATGACTCCAGTCAGCAGCTTCAGGTGTGAATTTACCAGTACAGTCCCTGACAAAAGTCTTGTCGCTTGTGTACAAATTGACCTGAAGTGCCGCTAAAATATATTTCTAATCAAGATTTTGTTACAAGAAATGGGTTATTTTAATCCCATCCGCTTTTGTAATAATGTTTCAGTGCAAAACGAAACTGACAAAAAGTATTCTAATATTCACAGCTTGGTAAAGCCCACTGAGTCAATTTTTGGCAAGACATAAGTGTTGTCGCCTTGTCATATGAGCTTCACCTGTGACTAATAATGGATCAATTAGGTCTCCGGTGTGTATAAAAAGAACCCCAGTACACTAGACCTTCACATCAACTGCATCTAGACCTCTGCAAACATGCCTAAGATTCACCCTGAGACTAAAGTGTTGATTATCAAGCGGCTGAAGACCAAATCCACTGCTGATGTGGCAAACACCTTCAATGTGTCTCAGCGTCAAGTTCAGAGGATAAAAAAAAGATTTGAAGAGACTGGAGACGTTTTTGACAAGCCCAGGTCAGGAAGACTCCACAAGACAACTGCTCGAGAGGACCGTTTGTTGGCTTGAAAATCCAAGGCCAGCCCATTTTCCACTGCAGCAGAGCTCCACGAGACCTGGTCACCTGAAGTCCCTGTGTCAACCAGAACAGTTTGTCGGATTCTGTCTCGAAATGGCCTCCATGGTCGAATCAGTGCCTATAAGCCAGCACTAAACAAAAGACAATTGAAAAACCGTGTGGCATTTGCCAAGGCCCACAGCCTGCTAAAAGGATGGACGCTGGAAAAGTGGCAGAAGGTGGATTTTTCAAATGAATCTTCTGTTGAATTACACCACAGTCACCGCAAATATTGCAGGAGACCTACTGGAACCCGCATGGAGCCGAGATTTACCCAGAAAACAGTGAAGTTTGGTGGAGGCAAAATCATGGTCTGGGGTTACATCCAGTATGGGGGTATGCGAGGGATCTGCAGGGTGGAAGGCAACATCAATAGTCTAAATACCAAGAAATATTAGCTACCTCTTATATTCCCAACCATAAAAAAGGCCAAATTCTGCAGCAGGATGGTGCTCCATCGCATACTTCCATCTCCACATCAAAGTTCCTTAAAGCGAAGAAGATCAAGATGCTCCAGGATTGGCCAGCCCAGTCACCAGACATGAACATCATTGAGCATATGTGGGGTGGGATGAAAGAGGAAGCATGGAAGACGAAACCAAAGAATATTGATGAACTCTGGGAGGCATGCAAGACTGTTTTCTTTGCTATTCCTGATGACTTCATCAATAAATTGTATGAATCCTTGCCAAACCGCATGGATGCTGTCCTTCAAGCTCATGGAAGTCATACAAGATATTAAATTTGGATCTCACAGCACCACTACTTAATTTGCTGACATATTTTTGGATTTGCAGTAAAGTTGTTCATTTAGCCAATAAAAGGTGTCATTTTGCTTGGCTCTTCTCTGTATAGGCGACAAAACTTTTGTCTTGCCCAAATTTGACCTTTCTGTCTTGATTAAATGATAAATCTTTTTTCAGTGAAACTAATTTATTTCAGTGCATTAAACATCATTTGGGAGGGCTTTAGCTTTTCATATGAGCTATTTCTAACACCAGTTGATTAATTAAAAGTCAGGTTAATAGCAGGTGTTTCTACAAAATAGAGAAGCGACAAGACTTTTGTCAGGGACTGTATGTAAAGTGGGTCTGAAACCATGTGCCGTCTTAACCTATGGGCACAATGGGCACTGGCCGGGGACCCCAGGAACATAGAGCCCCATGATGTTTCTGGTGCCTATGTATTGTCACACATGCGCGAATAAAGGACAGCCAAAGGGCTCAATAGGGTGCAAAAGAACGGAAGATAGGGGATTGGAAAGGAGCACTAAGACTTTTTTTCTCCTTTCATCGACAGAAAGACAGAAGAATAAAATGCTCCTACCGGATGTAATGCTCCCAATATCCACCTCCATATCTCTCCGTACAGAAGACTCCTCTTTTGGCTCTGCTGAATCGCCTCACTTCCAGTCTCATCTCAATGACTTCAGTTCCGTCTTTCCACTTCTGATGTCATCTCCGGCTTCTTCAATCAGCCTCACATCTGCTTTTTGATTTCATTTCCTATCCTTTAATTGTATTTCCTCCTATGCCTCCATAAAAGCTCAGAGAACCCATTCTGTTGTTGTCAAATGTTTGTTTTACTTCATTTTGGCCTTTATTTGGACAACAGGAACCTTCAGCCAGTATACGGGAAAGCTCCCCAACTGTTAATTTGTGTCTTTGCGTTCTTCTCTTATCACAGCATGTTTCTTTTTTGCAGTCAAAACAGGGGCCCTAGAGCGCTACTTTGCCTGGGGGGCTATGATGCTGTTAAGACAACCCTATCTTTAGGAAAAGAAAACAGTTTTTCTTGTTAAGAAATGCACAGTCTTTCAAAAGCTGCTCCCAAAATCAACATTGCCTTCTAAGTGTGAGATGGTTTATATGTAGAAGGAGGTGGAAGAGGTGGGCCTTGCAAATATACAGCGGAAGTGACATCACTGGCCTTCTGGGTTTTTCTCCTCTACTCTAATGCAGGGCATACACTGTGCAATTGGCAGTTGTCAACTGTTTTTCAGAATCAGCCCAGATTTCAGCTTCATCGGCCATCGTTTCATGTGCAGTATGAGAGGGGTTGTTAATCTCAAGCAGTGGAGACTGTGTGGGGACCTAATCAGAATTCTTAAAGGCATTGATGAAGTAGATCAGCTAAAGAGACAACTTGAGGGCACCAGTGGAAATTAAAGGGAAGTGTATTTAAGATGGAAGACAGGAAGCTCTTCTTTACACAAAGAGTTGTGGGACTCTGGAACAAACTACTGAGATGATGAGATATTTGGAACCCAACCACAGGGGATGCACAAACCAGTGTGTTTCTTCATGCCAGTCCCAAGCCGGGATAAATGGGGAGGGTTACGTCAGGAAAGGCATCCGGTGTAAAATTTTGCCACATCAATATGTGGACAGATGATCAGCTGTGGCAACCACTAATGGGAGCCGCCGAAACAACAACAACAACATTTATTTATATAGCACATTTTCATACAAAAAAATATAGCTCAAAGTGCTTTACAAAATGAAGAACAGAAAAATAGAAGACACAATAAAAAATATACATAAGTCAACATTAATTAACATAGAATAAGTAAGGTCCGATGGCCAGGGTGGACAGAAAAAAAAAAAACTCCAGAGGCTGGCGGAAAAAAAATAAAATCTGTAGCGATTCCAGACCAAGAGACCACCCAGTCCCCTCTGGGCAAGAGAAACAAGAAGAAGAAGAAGCTAGCTAAATAAACAGGCTTGATGGAGTGAATGGTCTCCTCTCTTTTGTCAAATTTCTTATGCTCTTATATATGTATATTTCTTACATTAACACCAACACATAATTATTCTAAGAATTGTGTTAAAAACATGGGTTGGTTGAGTCAAATAACAGCAGCCACATGGGGTCTCCAGAACTAAGTGTGTCAACCATTTGTGCAAGTTAACAGAAGAAAGAATGAAAAATTTCCAAAAGGTCACTGCTTCAGCACAAGTCTAAAGAAACATACAATAAAACACAGAGCTGCCATTCCAAACAGGCACATCAGCTTTAGGTTTCACATAAAGCTTTAGGCAGTGGCGGCAGGAGTGAGGCCTACGTGAGAGAAGCTGATTTGTGTTTTCATGTTAAATAAGGTGAAGTTCTGTATTTTAACGTATACTTTATCATGTGGCATGCAAGTAAGGATTTCATTGTCCACATGACATGATCACCATCACTACTATTAGAACTATAGTACTTCTAATGAAAATAGCAAAGAAGAGCACTTCATTATGAGCATTCAATGAATCAAATGTGAGAAGTTTAGAAATTACCTAGGTGACATTTATTGAAAAAATGTTTTATAAAATATTCAATGAACTGCTTTTACCACAGTTTAATCTATGTGAAATTAGTTATTTGGGCTAATATATGGACAAAACCGAAATATTTAATGAATAGTATGACTACCTTATCAGGATACTGAGAAATGAAGAAAACCTAAACTATTGAATGCAGGAAGAGTCTTCTAAAATAACAGACCCTTTGGTGTTTCATACTTCTGCTATTACAATTTATGGCTCCTTGTAGTCTAAATTTATAATGATGCTCTCTAGAATCTTCATGTGGATGATTCTTTTCAGAGCCAAAAATGGTTCACTTAAAAAAATCACACTGAAAAACCGCATTGGCACCTTTATTTTTGACAGTGTGTACTGCGATCCTGAAATATGAAACAAAGTGCAGAGTCATATAGAAAAATCAAACATCATAAGGATTATCAGATTAGAAAAGATTTTGCGCAAAGTTGCCTAGTTGCCTTGATGTAGTGAACTTAGTCAGAGACGTGATTGTTTGTAAGTCAATATATTGGATGATCTTCACTGTAGAAATTTTATATAAATAATTAAAAACAAATAATACATTTGTGCTTAACAATGCTGTATCATACACCTTTACCTGCTAAAAGTTATTTACTAAAAGTCCAATAATAAAAGATCAATGAAAAAAATTGCTTTTTATGGTAATGGCAAGAAAATAGTACTTAATCATGAAAATTGAAAGTAATGAAGGGTGTAGAAGGTGCCTAGGATTAGCAGACAGGCAATGTTTATAGAAACAAATACTTTATATAATAAGCGAGTAGCCGTCCTTTCACTTTTAAGCCCGCAGCACGGAGTGCACTACACAAATTGATTGTTTTTGCTCCATCAGAGTCGCTGTGAGCCTGACCAGCACTGCGCTGTGGAGCTGAGGGCAAGAGAGGCCCCGGCTCTGGAGTAACCTGAAAATGAAGGGGTCGATGCCTGCTAAGGTTCATAAAACATCCAAAGGACAGATGAAGGAGAACCATCTTAGTCTGAAAGAGCCCTGCTATACGAGGTCAGCCGACAACCTGCACTCTCACTAAGAATTGTGCATTACGCTGACGTGAGATGAGAAGTCGAGAACCCCGGCGGAGTATAAGGTCTGACGCCGGTAGGTCACTAGGAAGGATAACTGAACAGCCAAAAGACTTAAAGGACAACACAAGTTTGTATTATAAACTATTTCCTAAAGTATTAGTCTTTTTAAATTTAGATAAATAGACCTGCGGTGTGCTGGCGCCATGCTCGGGGCTTGTTTCCTGCCTTGCGCCCTGTGTTGGCTGGGATTGGCTCCAGCAGACCCCCGTGACCCTGTAGTTAGGAATATAGCGGGTTGGATAATGGTTGGATAGATAGATAGATAGATAGATAGATAGATAGATAGATGTTTATTCGTATCAAGGGGTATATTTAGCTTTTACAAAAGCCAAAAAAAAAAAAATCACAACCACAACTCCCGTCAAATACACACAAATTATTACAAAATGAAGTCTGACTTGACAAGAGAAAATAGGGCACTCGCTGCGCAGACATTATATGACGTGTCGCTGCAGCCCCAGTGGCGTTTCTTGATACACTTCTGCCAAATAAAGCGGTGGCTTAAAGCCCTCAGGGATTTGACAAAACATTGTTCTTGAAGGATTCACATTCTATCAAACTCCTTAAGGAATAAATTCATATACTGAAAAGGTTTAAATGAAAAGGAATGAAAGCGCGATGGTTCCAATTTATCTGTGCTGTTAAGGCGGCGCAGTGGTTAGAGCTACTATCGCACAACACCAGTAGACTGGGTTTTAATCTCGGGCCATTCATGGTCTGCTTTTCGTTCTTTCCGCGTCTATCTATCGATTTACCTATCTGTAATTTGATTTTCTTGTAACACTCCAAAAATAATCAATGCGGTGTCTTCCCTCTGAAGAAACAGTTTCAAAAACGTGCGTTTTAAATTAAATTGGCCGTGACTGGGTGGCCTGCAGTGGTCTGGCACCTGATCCACTGTTGGCACCTGCCTTGCGATTGGTACCCTGCGTCCTCTGCAATTCTGAGCTGGATAACCAAATATATATAGGATTTATATAAAGGATTTATGTAACGGGCTCGGTTACAGACATTCAGTAATTTCTATTTATGTAGTGTCTTTCATATATTAAAGCAAGAATTAAACAAAGTTGCATAAAAGGCAATACAGAAAGTCAAAATAAGTGTGATTGAAATGTATGGCCGGGTGTATCATAAGAATGCGGAAATGCCTCCTCTCAGCGATTGGAAGCAAGCAGGCCGTTTCTTAAAAATAGGTTGGAATCCAGTTGTTCCTGAAAGATAACACACTAGGAACGGCATTTGTTATTATTATAATTATTAACAAAAGCTGGAAATTAGACTGACATCATATAAAACGATGACAGAATAAACGCGAAGACAACATAGTTGAATTCAAAGAAGAAGTTCGTCCCGCAGTGTCTGTGGTTAACTCGGAAAGACGGGTCATTGTTAGCCGTGCTAGCCTCAGCAGAACCGACACTTTGACATTCTCCGAGGGACTCCCTAGACCACAGGCTGTTGGCAAGCTCACAAATACTCAATGACAGGCATTTATGGCCAACGACTGAACGCCATCTGTCAGTAACAGGGAAAGGCTTTGCTTTTTTTTTTTTTTTTTTTTTTTTTTTTTGCAATGCGTGACAGCGCTTTCTTCCCCTTTCTTCTTAATATTAGAGTAACACACATCGGGATCGATTGAATAAAAGAGTATTCTGTGAATAGCTATAGACATCCAAACTATAAAGAGGATCCGATTTTTCTCATCTTTTCCTTGTTTATTAGATGCGCCTTTAATTGGCAGGTCGGTTCCAAGCAGAATATGCTCAAGTTAGAATTTGCTAACTTTAAGTTGAAACAGTGCACGAAAAAATGAGAAATAAGCAACCGCCTGTTTGATATGAGTGCACCTGCTTTATGCATATCCAGCTCTCCTTTGAAATGTTGTGCATTATCGCAATGTTTAGATCAAGTTCCTTCTTCATGTTTTTCAATATAATAATACAAGCCATTGGAAAAGGATCTGCATTCAGTCTTAATCTGACCATTTCAATACTGTTGCCTTTTCATTCCAGTCAATCCCAGACCGAATAAATTGGTTTTCTAAGGAAATGATTTTGTTGCACAGGAGTGGGTTAGTAGCCATACAACATTTTCCTCTTTACTAAATATTTAGTTTATCAACTTGGCTTTTCCAGGAGCAATTCATTTGAATTTGCCGTGCTTAAGGGAATGACACCAATCAACAGCTTCAGGTGTGAATGTACCACTATGAAAAGGGCTCTGAAAGCCGCATGGCCATCTTAACGTATAGGCACAATGGGTATAGGCTGGGGCACCAGGAGCATAGGGGCCCACACTGTTTCTGATGCCTATGTATTTTTCTGTTTAGCTATAAAACAGGGGCAGCAATGCGTTACTTTGCCTAGGGGTCTCTGATACTATTAAGACAGCCTTGATGAAAGCAGAACAAAATGTCTGCTCAATACAGTAAGGGCAGTAAGCATGATTGCAGAAGAACTCAGAAGGCCATGGAATCTCATGATGTGGCAGTGAAGTTCTGCTTGGACTAATAAGGTTTACCATGAGCAGCATGTTCAGGGCTCTATCTGTGTGGAGTTTACATGTTCACCCGGAGACAGAATGAGTTTCTTCAAGATGCTCTTGTATCCTGCCATCTATGCTAGTTAGGTGGATTGGTGATCAATTGACCCCATCACCCTTTAAACTAAAGGTACCAGAGTGGTTCTTTAGAGCAATGCCATATAGGGGAACAAGTTTTAGTTTCCTAAAGACCTATCTGCATGAAGGTTTCAGAAAGAACCTTGATTAATTTGGAATCATATAGTGAATAACCATAAATAGACAGTGACAGAGTTGTGAAATACCAATAGCTCATGATTTCAAAAGGACTTACAATAACACAAGTTTTCTGTGTTCTTTTTAATCTGTTAGGTAGCCTACATACATTAAAGACTTCATTTTTTTTCTTTTTTTATTACATAAATGGAAGTTTTTCAAAGCAGAAAAAAACAACTTCATATGCAAAGAACTCTTTCCTAGAATAAAATGGTACTTTGTCGAGGAATATTTCAATGAGGAACCACACAACCCCACTGAAGAAAATGCCATTGAAGAACCAGGAGTTTTAAGAGTGTGCAGCCAGGCAGTTCTGCTTGGACATACCAAGTTGACCACAGCTGGCACTTACGAGGACCTACCTGTGTGGAGTTTGCATGTTCTCCCGGGGTCAGCATGAGTATCCTCCAGGTGATCATTTTTCCTTTTTTCCCAATGTTCCAAAAATATGCTAAGTAGGTGGATTAGCGGTGTTCAATTGACACTACACTCTTAAAAGTAAAGGGGCCAAAGTTGCTCTTCAGAGAAATATCAGAGGAGAATCATTTTGGTTTGTAAAAGAGCCATCTACATGAATGTACCAGAAGGAACCTTTATTTGTTGAGAACAGTAATACATACATAAGGGTAGTCTGTCAGTTCTGTGATCCAAATTCAAATAGTTAGGTGCCAAGCTGAGGAGCAGAACTGACAAGGTAGTCTTCTCCGAAGTTCTGCCTGTGCCACGTGCCAGTCCAGGTAAAACTGAGGAGATTAGAAGGCTTAACGCGTGGCTCAAATCTTGGTGCAGGGTAGAAGGGTATAGGTTTATGGGGCATTGGGACTCCTTTTGGAACAGATGGGACCTGTTCCGCCGTGACGGGTTGCATCTGAACCGGAGGGGCACCAATGTATTGGGGAGGCGTATGTGTAGGCTAGTCGAGGATTGTTTAAACTAGGGAATGGGGGGGCAGGGAGTTTAGCACAGGCCAGATTTAGATCTATACATGGAAGAACAAACAATGGTGTAGAAATAAAAATGCATAGTAATGTAAATTCTAAGCAAACACGTAAATGTAGAAGGATTAACAAATTAAAAATAGCTTGCCTTAATGCTAGAAGTATCAAAAATAAGGTAAGTGAGTTGGAGTTGTATGTAGCAGAGCATAATTATGATATTATAGCAATAACGGAAACCTGGCTAAATAACAAAGATGGAGATGAGTGTAACATAGAGGGATACACATTTTTTAGGAAGGATAGACAGAACAGAAAAGGAGGTGGGGTTGCTGTTTATGCCAAACAGGGTTTAAATGTAAGTCCTCTTCAGTTGGATGATGAGCCCCATCTTAGTGAGGACCTGTGGCTTCGCCTGGAAAATATTAGGGAAAGAGATCTTATTTTAGGAGTGTGTTATAGACCACCCAATTCAGACAATAATTTCAACACACATCATTTTAGTAATATCAAAAAGGCAAGTTTACAGGGGGATATTATAGTCATGGGGGACTTTAAGTATCCAAATATTAACTGGGATAACCTTGCAGATGGAGGAGTACAAGAGCAGGAGTTTTTAGAGTAATCAGCGACTGTTTTTTAACACAGCATGTTAAAGTACCAACACGGGGTGAAGCCTGTCTGGATTTAGTATTCTGTAATAATCGATAGAATTGAGGGTGTAGAGGTGATTGAACCACTAGGGTCAAGTGACCACAATGTAATACAATTCTCAGTATTTTGTAATAGTACGGATGCAAAGACTAAAATTGTTAAGTTGATCTTTGGTAGGGCTAATTTTGAGCAGATGCTACAATGTCTAAGTAGGATAGACTGGGATAAGCTTTTAAATGTGGAGACAGTCGAGGAGCAGTGGAACAGGTTTAAAAATGTTTTACATGTAATGCAGGACAAATACATACCTAAATTTGGAATTAACAGGAAATTAAAAAAAACTCCACGGTGAATTAATAAAGATTTAAAAAAGAAGTTGCAAAGGAAAAAACTGCTGTATAAGGCATATAAGACTAATGACTGCAAAGTGAATCGTAGCGCGTATGAGAACATGAGGGCAACCATTAAGAAGGATATCAGGGAGGCTAAAAGACAGTTGGAGAGGAATATAACAGATAAGGCGAAAGAAGACCCCAAGAGATTCTTTCAGTATTTTAGTAGTAAAAGAACAGTCAAGGAGGAGGTCAAGTTCATCAGGAATAGTAAAGGGGAATTAAAAGATACAGACAATGAAATAGCGGATGCCCTAAACTTACATTTTTCTGAGGTGTTTACAAGTGAGCAAGTGGATAACCTCCCAGAGGTAAATACGACTACTAAGGAGGTACTGAGGGATTTGGAAATTGTAGAGGGAGAAGTGCTGCTCAGATTAAATAAGATAAAATCAAACAAATCACCAGGACCAGATAATATTTATCCTCGTGTTCTTAAGGAGGCTAGTGAGTACATATATAAACCCTTGACACATATTTTTAGGAAGTCACTGAGCACTGGAGAGATTCCGAAGGACTGGAAAATGGCAAATATCATCCCATTATATAAAAAGGGTGACAGGGCAGATCCAAGCAACTATAGGCCAGTAAGTTTAACATGCATCACAGGAAAATTAATGGAAGGAATTATTAAGGATAAGATTGAGCAACACATGGCAAGGACAGGAGTTATTCTGAACAGTCAGCATGGGTTCAGAAGAGGGAGGTCGTGTTTTACTAACATGCTGGAATTCTATGAGGAGGCAACAAAAGCATATGATCAAAGTGGAGCTTATGATATTATTTATATGGACTTTCAGAAAGCATTTGATAAGGTGCCACATGAGAGGTTGGGCATCAAATTAAAAGAAGTGGGAGTTCAGGGTGATGTTTTTAGATGGGTGCAGAATTGGCTCAGACACAGGAAGCAGACAGTGATGGTGTGAGGAACCTCATCAGAATTGGCCGATGTTAAGAGTGGTGTTCCACAGAGGTCAGTGCTAGGGCCGCTGCTATTTTTAATATATATAAATGATTTAGATAGGAATATTAGTAACAAGCTGGTTAAGCTTGCAGATGATACCAAGATAGGTGGATTAGCAGATAATTTGAAATCTGTTATATTATTACAGAAGGACTTGGATAGCATACAGGCTTGGGCAGATTTGTGGCAGATGAAATTTAATGTCAGTAAATGTAAAGTATTACACAAAGGAAGTAAAAATGTTTGGTTTGAATACACAATGGGCGGTCGGAAAATCGAGAGTACACCTTATGAGAAGGATTTAGGAGTCATAGTGGACTCTAAGCTATCAACTTCCCGACAGTGTTCAGAAGCCATTAAGAAGGCTAACAGAATGTTAGGTTATATAGCACGATATGTGGAGTACAAGTCCAAGGAGGTTATGCTCAACCTTTATAATGCACTGGTGAGGCTTCATCTTGAGTACTGTGTGCAGTTTTGGTCTTCAGGCTACAAAAAGGACATAGCAGCACTAGAAAAGGTCCAGAGAAGAGCGACTAGGCTGATTCCAGGACTACAGGGGTTGAATTATGAGGAAAGATTAAAAGAGCTGAGCCTATACAGTTTAAGCAAAAGAAGATTAAGAGGTGACATGATTCAAGTGTTTAAAATTATGAAGGGAATTAGTACAGTGGATCGAGACTTGTATTTTAAAAAGAGTTCATCAAGAACACGGGGACACAGTTGGAAACTTGTTAAGGGTAAATGTCGCACAAACATTAGGAAGTTTTTCTTTACACAAAGAACGATAGACACTTGGAATAAGCTACCAAGTAGTGTGGTAGACAGTAAGACATAAGGGACTTTCAAAACTCGACTTGATGTTTTCTTGGAGGAAACAAGTGGAAAGGACTGCCGAGCTTTGTTGGGCTGAATGGCCTGTTCTCGTCTAGAGTGTTCTAATGTTCTAACAGTAAGAGGCTCCATAAATAACCATGCATGGCAACTGAGTTTAAAAGGACTCTTACTTGATATGATAATTCAAGTGAAGTTTAAGTTTTCTTGGCCTGTTAGTATGCTTCTAGGTCAACTATTTTACCATACAGATTTCTTTTTTGTCCACATATCAGGAACCTTTTCAAAGCCCAAAGAACCAAATTCATGTACCAAGAACCGTTACCAGAATTAAATGTTTTTTTTTGTCAAGCAATGAGTCCATGGGGAAACCATGCAAGCCAGTAAAGTGCCATGATTTATACAAGAGCAATTTCATCATAGTTAGGTTGACTGGTGACTCTGCTGTTCCAGTATGAGCCTGTGCATTGTAGAAAAAAATCCAGTAAAAATAAATTACATTAAGCAATTATTTTCACAGTAAAAAATAATGTAGCAAACTGTAAAAATAATGTAATTAAACAGATAAATACATGTACATTTACAATTAGTTTTTTACCTGTCGAAATTAATTATTTCAATATGGAAGACTATTTTAAGAATAATTGTTGCATTGCTGTAAACTCATAATTCTACAGCATTCTAAATTTGCATACAGCACATCTGCATAAGGGAACGCCCCATTTGCTGTAAAGCTGCAAGGTTTCCCTTATAATCCCCATAATTGTGCACTATGGGAAAGAAAAAAAGTAATGATGGTTAGCAACATAATTTTTCATTGTGTTTGGAATGTTTTGGTTATTGAAGCTGATTTATTTTATTTTCAATATACTGGCAAAACTGTAGCACACCCTACATTAGAAAAATGCTTCCTTCTCCACTGGGCAACATCAGTAAAATTCCAGTAAATGTTGGGTCACCTCCAAAAATTAACATAGATGTCTGTTGAGTTTTTAAAAATGTTTTGATGGTGCAGTTAGTCTCATTCAGGTAAATATACTGTCTGTTGCGGGTATATTTTAAATTAAAAGTTAAATCATTGAACTATTTAACTTGAGTTGGTTTGATCTGATATGAAGTTAAAATGTAAATTGAAAACAAAATGTAGCAGTTTAATTTAGTATTAGTATTGATAGAATTGTCATTGTTGATTGAATTTATTTATTGAGACACACTGTACACTGGTCCGTGCTCCTGCCTGTTCTGTGACAGTTAAGTGATTTCTACAGTGTGTGGTTCTCCCCATGAGGGCCTGGCCCCCTGTCCAGGAAAGAAGTCTTCTCTTGTACCCGATGTTGCCGAGTTAACTTCCAATGCTTGACGAATGTAGATGAGGTAATGTGGTTTTAGAAAATGGATGAGTGTATGTACAATAAAAAACTGAGAAAATGAGACAGGACAAGCATCTGAGGGGCAACATTATGAGCAGTAGTTCACATTGTCTAAAAAGTACATCAGATATTGCTAGAGTAGTGCAAATGATCAAGTCAATTGTATTACCCTCAGATAAGAATAAAAAATGTACAATGCTATGCTACAGAGCTCATAACGTGAAAAAAAATGAGTGTTCGTTTTATTTTGCCTTCGCAGACTGGATTTATATGCCATCTGCTCATTTTTCTGGGTAAGGATCATTATTTATATGTTTGAAATTTTTTCAGCCTCTGGAGAGAGGACATTACCAAAAGCAGTGCATGAAATGAAGACTCGGTGAAGCTGGCGCAAAGTGGACAACAACTATTGTAAGACTCAGCCGTCCATATTTTAGAAAATAACGATTTGGTTAAGACAAAAGAAACTGAGGCACATGTTCATGTTTATAATGATATTAGTAAATAGCACTGTGATGAAAGGCACCATATAATATAAAGATGGACAGATTTTAGATTTCCTGACCACAAACGTCTTCAACTTAAAATGTGATTTACTCAAAAATAAGACTGCAATCGGAATAGATCATTGAAAAAAATATTTACTGTACATTTTTACATTGGTTTTTGACACAAAATGTCCATAAGTACAATAACTTTATTTTTAAATATGCATAACTGGATCATTGGCCAGTGTCACACACATGCGCATGGGAGGCAGCTAAAGGGCTTGAGTAAGGGTAGTTCCGAATCAGACCGGGATGTGGCAGAGTGCACTGAGTCTTTTTCTCCCTTTCCTGCAGACCATTCACAGGAGATTCCACCTGGCCCTCTTGACATCACTTCCGGGTCAGAGCCTATGGAAGGAGACCTTGCCGGCTCCGGCCCCTGTGATGTCACATCTGGGCTCAAGCCTACGGCTGAAGACCCCTATGAGCCCGACCCCTTTGATCTCACTTCCTGTCTTCCCCTTTAAAAGCCTCCACCTTTTTCCTAATCCCTCAGTTCTGTTTTGGATTCGGTTTTGTGCACGTCACTGCTGTTATACATTTTACAACTTTGCAGCCAGGATACCAATATACATGTGCCTGCCCCAAACCTTTTTATGACTCTTATGTCTGGTTTTTGTAACATTGGCGTAGTCAGCAGGATGGAAATGTTCCAGAAGAGAAGGGGGCAGGACCTGCAACATACCCAGGTGGGAACGCACCATGGCCGAGTTTTCAGGCGGGGAGGGTGTTCCGTGGTTTGGAGAGACCTGGTACAGGCTTCACTCCCGGCACACTTAGCCGGACGACCTAGGCAGGCCAGGGAATGTGCAGGAGGGGCTCACAGAATTGGGCTGCTCCGGTTGGGGAAGGCAAAAGAGGCTTATTATGCTCTCTCTGAGGAGAGTGCCCACCTCCCTGGGAAAACAGAGCCCCGATTTCCACCTAGGGGTGCCCCAGACTGGCAGGTATCTAAAGTGAGAAAGTGGAGGTTCGACCCAGAGCGGCTGACCCACAAACAAGCCTGGTTCTTATGGCCAATGGTAGGGCAGTGGTTACGGCCACATGAGAACAAGCCCTACCAAATAATAGAGCAGGTGGTCTGCTACCTACTCCTGAAAGCACTACCCTGTGGCTTCACTCAGCCGGTCTGGGGAAAACAGTTTAAGAACATGACAGAGCTTATAGAGCTCCTGGAGACACATAGGACGGCCTCACAATCTGAGGGAGCAGAACCGTGCCTTAGTCAAAATCAGCCAGAGTACATCCCAAAACCTAGCCCCCCCTGTACAACCCGGAGCTTGTGCTAACGTCCCTGGAGATGCGGACGCGCAAACCACTTGGGAACAAAGAGGAATGTAGGTGGAGTGTGTGTATATGTAATAAACCTTGCTGTCAACTGTTTTGTCTTGCTGGCTTATTTTCTTATACGCTTTAAAAAATAAAGGTGCCAGAGTTGTTCTTCAGAGTGATGCCATAGGGGAACCAGTTTTGGTTCCCAAAAGACCCATCCACATGAACATTCCAAAAAGACCCTTTATTCCCATACAGTAAATAGTCATAAATATATGGTAACAGACTTGTGAAATCCCAATGGCTCATGCTTTTAAAAGGACTCTCAATGCGTACAATAACATAGGCTAACTTCAGGTTTTCTTAATCTATTAGTGTCCTGCTAGGTAGCCTATCATAAAAGAAAGATTTCAATTTATATAAACACTAGGAAGCTTTTCAAAGAACAAAGAACCAACGTCATATGCAAAGAACCTCTCCCAGAATGAAATGGTGTTGGTCAAACAATATTTCTACAAGGAACCACACAACCCAGTATAGAACCCTAGAGTGCCATTAAAGAAGCAGGACTTTTAGGAGTGTACTTGTGTAACAATGCCTTATGTTTTCTACGTTCCTGCTTCAAACAAATTTCTCTCTGGGTTAATAATGTACACCTAAGATACCCTAGTGCATTATACAACTTAAGCATAACCTCCCTTGACTTGTACTCTACATATCATGATTGTCATGTCTCAGCCAGGGTTCCTCCCCTAGCTGGGGTCCAAGATTCAGGTTTAATGTCTCTTTTATTCATTTTTGTTTCTTTGATTTATGTTGTTTACATGCATTATTCTTTATTTTTGATTTTATTCATGTATGTACACTGCCAGAGTTATGTTCCTGGTGTTTTGTGGGTGGTATACCAAGAAGCAGGGCCATCAGCAGGAACTGCCAAATCTGGAGGGTCTCCCACAATACCTGATGGTTCATTTTGTCAGTGTTTCAGAGAGTCCATTCCATTTTGCTTTTGTGCTGCACGGAGCTTCATAGAGACTGAAATACTTAATGTGAAGAAGAAATCTTTTATATTATAAAGAGTCCGTGCGGCATTATTGGGAGTGCTTTTGAACTCTTTAGTGCTTGGGACTCCTAGTTAATGATAGTGTTATGTAATTTGAAATTCTGTTAGCTTTCTTTTTTATTTTTACTTATTGCAGTTGAATAAAATAGCATTGCACACAATCAAGAATAACTTATAAAACAAATGACTTTATAGTCAGACTAGAAATTAAAAAAGAAGAAAAGGAAAAAAAATCATTTTTGCCTTTTGATTGTTTCTGTCCACTGTCTGGTTATTGACAGTGATGAGTCCAAAAGTGTACTTTCAAGTTTCAGAACTGCCGTTGCATATTCAAATCTTCCTTTACCATTTACTTACATTAAATTTCACTGGCCAAAAATCTTCTTAAATTTGTACACTGGCCAGTTTCTTCTCTTCTTTATCGTCTTCCTTTCCGCCTAGTTTGGCATCATCTGCAAACCTCACCAGCTTATTCAGGTCCAAGTTGGTAATGTTTATTAAAAGAGCAGTGACCCCAGCGCTGATCCTGAGGGTCACCACCTTTAACATCACCTTATTCTGAAAACGTTCTCCTCTCCAAACCCCTCTGCTTCCTGTGTTTGAGCAAACCGTTCACATGAAATCTTATCAAAAGTCTTTATCATTTGCCCCTTTCTCATCATTTGCTATTGTTTTCTCCGAGAATTCTGGCATATTAATGAAACACGACCTACCCTTATATTTACTGAGTCGCCTGTTCTAGACATGCACTGCTCAACGTTTTCCTTAATATTTGAATCCACTATTTTATGTATGATGCACCTAAAGCTTACTGGGCTAAATCAGTGAAGTCAGTGGTGGCCATTAAGCAAACCACTACGTGTTTTACATGGTAGCACATTAAAAGCTGAACCTTTGTCGATTGTACAGCAAATATATTTAATATCATACATTCTTATGGTGTATAGACCATCATAAAATCACTGGGTTCAAGGCAGGAAAGAGCTCTAGACTGAGTGCAATTGCATTATAGGCCCCACGCATACTTACATCCTCAATCTGGTTAATTTAGAGTTGCCATTTTGAGAAAACTGGTGGTCTTTAAACATGTGGGAGGAAAACCCACCTAGACACAGGGGAGAATAAGCAACCTCCATGGATAATGACTGGACACAACATTCAAACTCTGGAAAATGGATCTATGATGCAGCAGCATGAACCACTGCACTACCATAGCCCCCTAACCGTATTATAATTTAAATGAATTTAAAAACTAACATAGTTCCTGCTGGTGTACTGTGTTTTAATTTAAAATTGACGTGAGAGCTATTTGACTCCAGGATGCTTGCAATTAGTTACTGATTCTGGGTTTTTTGCAGAATAACTTATATCCTCTGTAATAATAGACTGCCCATATACTGGAAAAGTCAATTCTGAAGGTGGGTTGGTTATTAGTCTTGCAAAAATGAAATAACTAAGGTTTTTTTATATTGAGTCCTTATTATTTACTAGCCTATAGGACAAAAAGATATGAAAAACTCTGATGTCAAGTGATTACTGCAGTAGCAGTTAAGAGAACTGAAAAAGAGAGACGTGGGGAATATACACAGATGAGATGATTGTCATTTATTCCAAGCGTCCTTCATAACTCTACACTGCAGAAAACAACTGTTAATTTTGCAGTGTAAAACTGTTAAATAGTGAAGGTAAACAGCTGCAAACACATAAAACACTAAAGCACTGGTTCAGTAACACTGAACCACTAAAATAAAATATAAAGACAAATACAATATTTTTTACATTGTTGATCCATAAAAATATATATTCTTTTTCTGTGAAAAAAATGGTAACCACAGCACCAAAATACGAGATAATGCTAATATCGACTAGGTCCATCTTAATGTATGGGCACAATGGGCACTGACTGGGGGCGCCAGAAACGCAGGGGCCCACAATGATTCTGATGCCTATGTATGTTTCTGTTTTGTTATCAAAACAGGGGCCCCAGTGTGCTACTTTGCCCAGGGGCCTATGATGCTGTTAAGGCGGTCCTGAAAGCCATCACTAAGGAAATCATATTATGCTTTCCATTTTAACCAAGCTGTTTAAAGAAAAGTTGCTGTTTGTTGACTGTGTGTGGTTTGCTGTAATACACTGTCACATGGTTACAAAGAATATATATTCTTTAACTTTAAACAGCTTACATTAATTTAACTCAGTATTTGCTTCATGCAGCTGTTTCTTCAGTATTACATTTAATTAAAGTGCACCCGAGGTAAAATGTTTGCGTGGTTGCCATATAGAGTATGATGCAATTGATCAGAACTTAAACATTTTTGGGCACTGATTCCTAAATTTGCATACAGCTATGATATTTGCATAAGGAAACGCCCCCTTTTACCATAATGTTCCAGGTGAACTGTATTCCTTTGGACAGTGGGGGAAAAAAAACCTTAACTTTAACTTTATTATTGATTGTTGTTATTTTACTGATTCAAGCTGGTCTATGCTGTTGACCTCATGTTTTGATGGTTTAATAATAGGCATGTTTATTACATTGCATGAATTTCAGCTTATGGTTAAACATTCACGTCTATTGTAATGTCATGTAAAGAAAAAAACAGTTATTTAATGAATAATATACAGCTTCAAAAAGTTATACCGTAGACCTAAAAATACTGTCACTTTATTTTTTACAATAAAAATTCTACCAACTACAGCTGCATCTTTTTTGCCATAAATGAAACAGTTTGATTTACAGTGAAGGGCACACATTTCAATCCTTATATTGGTTGAAAGGCATAAGGAAGACATGCATTTGTTCACCTTTAATTTGGTAAAAAATATATTGGAGAATGTGTCAAGGGTGGTCAAGATATTTGATGAGGCTATCAGATGTACCTCAGTTGTTTTTTCTAAGGAGCTGATGAGGAAAATGGCTCAAACAAAACTGAATTTGTAGCAAAACAACGCTTGTGAAAGTGAATTCATGGTGAAATTCTGTGATTCATGTTAGAACAAAATTACAATTAATTTCCAGCAAATGCACATGGGGGTACAAAACAATATGCACTCAACCATTCAGATGAAAAGAAAAACTGAGGGACCTTAGTTGATGGTCCTCAAGTGAACACCAACATTGGGTGCCTTCCAGGTTTTTACACTGTGGGGCTTCATGCTGGAAGTGGAATCTGAATCATTCTTCATTTGGCTGGTGAGCATCTGAACTGTGGTATGAACAAATAAAACAGTATTAGTAACAGTGCCTCCTCTCTGCTTGGGGTGGTATTGCTTGCCTTTCTGGAGCCTTGAAGATATTCCCTAAGACATGTCATGGGTTAGGTGCCCACTCACTGTAACTCTGACCTGGATTATTTTGATCTATTATAATTTTAATTTAAAAAGTTGATCTTTTATCATTTTAATTTATTCAGTTTTTTCAGTGTTATTTTAGTGCAATTTAAAATATTTCATTTTCTGTTTCTAATGCAATTTTAAATTTTGGACAATGGGGGCAGTCTTCTTGAACCCCTTATTTTTTTTAACTAAATATTTGTGGCATAGTGGACAGTTTTTTAAATATATTATTAAGACACTAAATCAAGACGATTTTTACTGAATAGTAAATAAAGATTTTAAAGATTTATTGTTATTTGTGGAGTTATGACATTGGAAGTCTATTTACAGGATCAGAGTACCAGAGCCTTTGCATTTGGATACTCATCCCCTAACCTAATTCTGACCGGGAATATGTGAGTTAAAAAATAGACAAATAGTATTTCATTATAATAGTATGTCTTGTCTGTCGAGGATCTCATCAGAAGCGCGTAAGAGGTATGTAATAACCTGCCAAGATGAGAGGGGGTGCTGTCGCTAACATTGTCATCTTCTTCTCTCCCCTCAGCATCACGAAATCATCCGGTGAGGGCCTTTAGCTCCACCCCTTCCAATTCCCCAAGAACCTTGGCTGCCTGAAAAGAGGCATTTTTTTGGCAAGAGCGACCCGCCAGATGGAGCTCCTGAACCTGCGGCTTAAACTGGACCTTTTTGTTTATTTGGAAGCCCAAGGGCAAGACGCCTAAACACCATGGGGCATTTATTTTGGGTTGAGCTTTTTGTTAAATTAAATGGGATAACTTGGTTGGCACTCCAAATTTTATTTCTAGATGTTATTCCTGAACCAGCTACAATTAATAATAATTAAAATGTATTTTTGTTTTAGTAATGCAACTATTCGAAGCAGGCTACTGCTCTTCTTTTCAAACAGAGACCCATAGTTATACCTGAGTGACGTAGCACAACTGAATCTAAATATGAAAAAAGAGTATTGCAAAAATGCACCTAGTCATGTTGTTATAAGCTATCCATTGTAATAACATCTCATTGAAGAAACCTCTAAGATATATTTCCAGCCAGAGCCTTGATCCAGTTGTTTGAGGGGGTTGTAAGCGTTATAACTTGGAAGAGTATACCTTGATATTCAATAATGGTGTCTTTGCCAGGATGCTGAATGAAGTGGCAATATAGACATGCCAGATACTATCTGCTGGATACTTAACTCCCTGTTAAAGACTTGTTCAAAAGGAGGAATAATCCTCTAATCAACCAGCCTGCAGTATTTACACAGGGTGAGTTCCTTTGTCCCCGACTTTGCATTTTCTGTGTACCTCCTGCAAATCAAGTCGGCTCCTGCAGCTGCCTAATGGACTGGAGAGGCCAAGACCAGATAGTCTCATCCTACATCTCTCCTCTTCACTGTTCAAGATGTAATGTATTCAACAATATGTGTGTAATGCTTCCTTGTGGTTCAACAGACTTAAGTTCCCATGTTACATATTCTCTGATTGAAATGATTGATTTGCTTTAGGATCCCACTGATTTCAAAAGATTAAGTTGATGAAGGATGACTAAACCGGTCCCTAGTCTATGAGTGTGACGGGCGTGCAGTCCGGGGGTGGTTACTCCCAATACTTCTCTTTCCTACTGTTTAACAGAAACCTTTTAAATTATATTAACATTTGTACATTCATATACACCACATTAATGCTTATCCATTTGAACTGAGGAGTATATCCCAGCTTTTAGCTTTACATTTTGCTTAACCCAACGTGGTGCTTGTTCTCTAATACACCACACACTGTGGTTTATTGTCAAAGCTAACACTTCTTCTTTTTTTAAGTGGCACATAAAGTTAAGGGACATGAGAGTGGCATATCTATTTAATACACCACGCAATGAAATTAGACATCCATTACCTACAACTCTTGCCGTATCTTGAAACAGATCCGCTCAGCAGTCTGCAGCAACACCCTTCACGCGCACTGCGCCGGTGTTTCACCGAACTAAACAATTAGCATGCAAATCAACTTCAGCAATTGATGGCGGCAGCAAAATGCCCTTATGATCGAAATATGCTTTCTGTTTTGGCTGTGTGATGCAAACATTTGTCTATAAAATCAGCTGACGACCGGCCTCCGGCTTTCCCGAGGGGGATGGCAGCACGGCTTGTGCACCTGCCGCCTAATTCAGTTTAAAAACCTGACGAGATGGCGCGGCATAATGAAGGGCATTCAGCTTGTCAGTGGAGTCAATAACTTATCCCCCAACTGTCTTTGTCTTCACTGAGGCAGCAGTGCCTCCGATGCGGCCGAGGTACTTATTCAACTAAAATTTATTTTCAATTGCAGCCTCTAATGCTGCCTGGCACAAGCCTTGCTTTGACAGAAGCCTTTTGCTTAGGGCTAAACCATTGTTAAAGTTCATGTCTATTGTGTCCGTCTTTTGATCTGTCAAAGCCGCTTAACAAGTCTTAAAGAGGAGAGAAAAATCAAAAGTGTTTCAGATAACAGGTGTGTCCTTTGAGGATCCCTGGTCATTTTTCAGACGCTGTAAAAAAAGGGTTGAGCTACTTAGTGAAGTAACTTTCTGCAGTTGTTAAGAGTTATTTATGAACCGCTTGTCCTGGAATTACACAGAACTTCGTTTTAGTGCTTTTAATGAGACGCCTTTTTCTGCTTAACAAAAGCAATCTGACAACTATTAGTGGGAGCGTAAATACGCGTACAAGTGAGCCCTTGTGCTGCTGCCGCACGAGAAATGTCCGACGGCAAAGGATAAACACGCGAATGCAGAGACGCGCTTATTCAGAATAAAACCTGGGGTGCCGCGCTCCTAGTCACCGACTATCCATTGCTTTAGACGACTTTAGACATTATGTAGACCAAACCTTCACCGGGCTTCTTGTAAATTATGAATCTGTGCGATACACTTCACATTTTTACTTCTTAAAACTTAGAGAAGACTGACATTCGACAGCGTGCACGTGTGCATTAAATTCTCTTTGAAAATATTTAGAAGCTGATTATCCTCTGCATTATCAAACGTATGATTTTTATTTGAAAATATTTAAATCGGATTGTCCAAACACGCAAAGGTAAAGTTAATTGGCGATTAAAATATTGGCTCTGTGTGCATGAGTGCATCCTGGTGGACTAGTGCCCCGTCCGCGGCCTCCATGCGCCTAATGATAACCAGGGTAGACTCTGGCGACTCTGAACTTGTCTTACTGACCCCACAAATCTTCATTATTTAAACGTAATAAGAGGTACAAACTTATTATTATTATTATTATTATTATTATTATTATTATTATTATTGACTATAATAATTAACACCCTGATATGAATTGGTTCCCAAGGTGTCTGTCCTTTCTCCGATGCAGCCCCAATATCCAGTGAAACTGGTTTGATTATATTGATGGATAATTATATGGAGAGTAAGTGTAGGCCCTGCTGCTGCGCAGCTGCCTTACACTTATCAATGTTATAGAGTTTGTAATTTCCCAAAATACGAAGATACAAACATGAGAGCTCTAAGATGACTGGATCACAGTGATTTGGTGTGTGGGCACATATGTGCCCCGCGATGACCTGGCGAACCAGAGCTTGAATTAAATTTACATTTTTTCACTTATTTTGCTGACGCATTATAACATTTATGATACAGCTGGTTACATTTCTTTCGTGTCATTGGGTTGGATTTGAACCAGCAACCTCAGGGTTTGCAGTTCAAAGCCATAACTACTCCGCCACACTGCCTGAACTTTAATGAAGTTGGGAAGCAAGTCAATCAATCATAATTATAGCACCTGTGAATGGAACAAGCCAGCACAAAGATGGACAAATCATTCTCTACATAGTTGAACAGAAATCAGTTTCACCATCCTGACCAGCCTAAGGGCGATCTCGATTTTCGACTTTAACTGTAGAATGTCGGAGCGTGTACATAATGTAAAAGAACGCTTGTTACTGGGTTGTCTGGTTTCTCGTAGTCGCATTGCTTCATAAAGAATCGTTTCATTTTGGGAAGAGCTCTTTTCATATGAAATCGGTTCTTTATTTTTTGAAATGTTTCCTAATATGTGGAAAAAACATAAATCTTGAATGCGCTGTAGACCATCTAGCCAAATAAGAGAACAAGAAATCATGAACCTAAACTTGTGTTACTGTAGGCAGAAAGAGTCACTTTAAAACCAGGAACACTCTTAAAAATAAAAAGTGCCAAACATGGCTCTTCAGAGCGATGTCATATGGCAACCATTTGAGTTCACAAAAGACTCATCCACATGAAGGATCCATCAAGAACCTTTATTTATTTAGATCCATAACAGGCTCCATATACAGCGAACAACCGTGAATAGATACTTAACAAATTTGTAAAATACAAGTGGCTCATGATTTTAAAAGAACTCTTACTGCATACAATAACCCAGACTTATTTCAGGTTTTCTTAATCTGTTAATGTATGCCTATACCATACATTAAAGAGTTCTGGTTTTTAGGAAGTTTTTAGAGAACCAACTTCATATGCAAAGGATCCTTGAAATGGTGATTTTTTTCAAGCAAACAACCATAGAGTAAAGAACCATGTGCCATTAAAGAAACAGGGTTTTCAAGAGCAACTTTTCCAAAATTGATGGTTGTTAATAGAGCTTATTATGATCAAAATAATGTAAGGATCTTTCAAGAACCTTCATGTGGGTAGTTCTTTTGGGAACTAAAAACAGTTCCTCGGTGGCATCACTCTGGAAAACCACTTTGGTACCTTTATGTTTTGGAGTGTACAGTATAACGAAGGCACGAACAAGAACGGGAGTCTTCTTCTTCAACTTGCTTGTACACGTGATAACCTCAAGTTATGGCCATTCAACTTGACTGCAAGTCTGCATTATATTATATTATATTATATTATATTATATTATATTATATTATATTATATTATATTATATTATA
>JANRMT010062826.1:2828633-2840109 GCA_026402145.1 Polypterus bichir lapradei | reverse complement strand
TATTATATTATATTATATTATATTATATTATATTATATTATATTATAAGTGATCATTTTGGCTTGGGCACACTATCAGACATTTTGGTTATGCTCCGCTTACGCTACTACCATTAATAATAATAATAATAATAATAATAATTAATGGCGGTGGTGTGGTTAACTCTGCGGCCTCACGGCTCTTAACACGATCAGATCAGGACGGAGTTTGCCAATGTCCGGTTCAGCTTTCTGTAAGTAACTGTAACGTCTCCTGTTGATTAGCGAGTCTAAACCGGTGCGATTTGAAGCAGTATGTCCTGTGATGAACTGATGTCCCGTCTTGGGTTGGTCTTTGCTGTTCAGACGAAGTTGTCGGTTTAGGCTTAAGCTCTACACGTTTTTGTTTTGAAATAGCTAGAGGTAAATAAAATGAATGAATAATAATAATTATATACCATTCATTTTCTCGTGAAGTTATTCGTATCCGATTATTATGCATCATATACTGTTGCCTGAGCCCAATAATAAAATTCGTGACTGTGATCACAGTTGATTGGTTTCCTTCTTCTTTGTGTTTATCTAGGCAAGGTGTTTCTCATATTAATTTTACGCGCGACGGCTTAAAATGATTGGAAGAATGAAGATAATAGTGATGTGTTAAGTAAAGAGTTTGCTGTGATTTAAAAATTGGATTCGTGCAATTTCCAAAAAAAAAAGTGCTAAAAGTAGGCTGCAGTGTTGCTTGTTTTGAAAATATTATTTCCAAATATATTGATCCATTTTAACTCGTTTAGAATTCGTTTTTTTTTACACTCAATTCAGTTCGTAACCATGAACAAAGATGTATCACGCCAGACTGATGTAATTTTGGAAATTAGAGATTTATAATTATTTAAACTTTGTAGATAAAAAGCAAAAATCTGGTACACCCTCTTTTTATTATTATAAGGCTCTGGTCGTTAATAGTGCAGAAAACATAAAGACGATGAGCAAAGCTTCTTTAAAATACCGCCTTAGCGACTTTCAGAAGTGGCAGTTTGTTCAACTCCACTTTTATTTATTTATTTACTTATTTATTTATGTGTGTGTGCGTGTGTATTTTATCGCATTCGTGTTTATATAGGTTCTAGGCTTTATACTTTATTTTGCTTAGTCCTGTTTTACATGAATAACACAATGTTTCTATGCAGAATTAGTTGCGCATTGATACAATAAGTAAACAGCAATAGTCAGATGTGCTTCGGAAAACAAATGAAACAAATGTGAGTATTTTTTACACGTTTGGTTAGTTAGTTAGTTAGTTAGTTACTTAGATAACTAGTTAGTTTATACAAACGGTAGCAAAAATCCACTTTTTAAAAGAAAAGGATGAACATTGCCAAATTGTTATTTTCCTTGGATACCGCGCTTCAAATTAATTTATAGGCACTGATTTTAGTAGCAAATGCAAAATGACTGCAGAACCGTCTGTCAGCACAGAATGCCGAACATATGTATCTGTGGATTTGTGGGGCTGACATGCAAATCAAACGTTTCCATCAAAAGCATTTGAGGGCTTACTGTTTCAAAAGCAAAAATTATTTAAAGCTTAAAAATCGAGAAATGACTAGTGGTTCTCTTACATGTATTTATATGTTTAGCAGATGATGGAACAGAATCCAAACAATCTGTGATTGCGTTAGTTTTCGTCTTCATGTTGAGTCGACTTTGTTTCCAGCGAGCAGATCTATGTTGAGATAATTTTAACTGCAATCTACATGTAAAATGAGCCTTCTACAGTTGAAGGATGGCGAAGGCTGCCAAGTGTAATTAAAGAGAACGCGAAGAAAAGAATGGCTCCGGATAATAAATTGTGATCTCTGTAATCTTTAACTACTTATTCACATTTAATAACGCTCCCATAATAAGATGAGGCAAGCGACTCGATTGTATCACTAAAATACACCCCCGTGCACCCTTAAAGAATGCAGGGATGAAAATCGAAAAACTTTTCTTTAAAGAATCCGAATGCATTTCATATGTGATTTTAAGAAGAAATCTCGAACATAAACTGAACAGTTTTCCTTTTCGTTCAGCTCTGAATCACTTTTTTCTTCAGCTACAAGTACAATGTCAAGTTGCATGTTGCATACCCAATTTATACATCCAGACATTATTTTCTGTCAGATTGATTGTACACATTAATCCAGCTAGCCGTAAACAATAGCGTTTTTTTTCTTGAGTAGCAAATATAGCAAATGTTCCGAAAATTGTTTCACTGAATGGACTTAATTGCTTTTCCTTTAATCATTAAGCTTAAAAAATAAAATTACTTGAATAGTGAAATTAGGAAAATGGGTGGGTGGGTGGACGGAGTAAATGTTTAGTATCTAGTATATCAGAATAACATATTCCTTAACTGAGTCGCGTACTCCTGAAGCATTTCCGCCATGGTAGCTGCATTACACATCTTCATGCTTCAGTTCAAACAGTACTGCTCAATAATTTTAGCGGGGTCACACAATTACGCAAATGTTTCTAAAAAACGACCATAAAAGATTCTTCAAGACAGTATCGATTTGTGGCCGTTTTGATTAACGTTTCTGCTACGCGTAAAAATATTAAATCTACTATAACTTAGCGCGGACGGCGGCGTCAAGTACCGTTCGGTGACATCTTCTACCGAGTTAAATTAACACTTGCTAAGTATCTGACAATCAATGCGAACTCTCCTGCTTCAGCAACCACTTTTAAACCAAGTCTGTGCGGTGACCGCAGCACAATTACAGTCGAAATGCCTAGAATTGTAGCGCTCTACAGACCTGTGTCAATCGCTCCAAGCGGTGTAGATTTAACACTATAGGTAATTGGCCGTGTAACCAGCCTACTTCATCTCTGAGGTGATTGCAAACCATCCAGCCTAACAACTTGTTCATTGGACCTCTGAGCTTCGAGTCTGCGCCTCAGAGAGCTCCACGTGCGTGCCATTCATTCAGCTAGCCGTGAGTGGGGGCGCGCGCGCGCGCTCGCTCGCCCGTGTCCTGGGAGGGGAGCGTTTCTCGTACATTCCACCTCAAGATTCCTGGGGCTGACCCATTAACGAGCCTCAGAAAAGAGTCTCCACGAGCAAAAAAATCTATATTTTAACTATAATTAAATTCTTATCTATCTATCTATCTATCTATCTATCTATCTATCTATCTATCTATCTATCTATCTATCTATCTATCTATCATGTGTTTGCAATTTCATATTTACCTGTTTAATAGAGGAATTTTAAAAATAAAAAATAAAAATCCATCATTTATATAGTGCCCTATCTATCTATCTATCTATCTATCTATCTATTTATCTATCTATCTATCTATCATGTGTTTGCAATTTCATATTTACCTGTTTAATAGAGGCATTTTAAAAATAAAAAATAAATATCCATCATTTATATAGTGCCCTATCTATCTATCTATCTATCTATCTATCTATCTATCTATCTATCTATCTATCGAAATGGATAATAATAATAATAATAATAATAATAATAATAATAATAATAATAATAATAATAAATTAGCTGTTTTAACTTGTTTGTTTTATTAATATAAGGTAAAGTGAAATCCACAAGTGTTTATTTTCCCTTGTATTTGGTTGCCATTTTCATCCCCAATACATGTAACAAAAAAGTGCAAACTCCTCTGTGTATCTCATTAATCTCAGCCCATCTGCCACCCTCCTGTCTATGTGTAACTGTTTGTATTCTAAAAACACTGTTTTATTCGAAACCCCCATTCCATCGCCAAATATAAAACAGTTACTTTGAGGAATAACTTGAGCTTCACAACTATAATGTTACAAAAGGCTGCTTAATCCACTCACTCATTTACATGTTCTAAGAATAAGGAGTGAATGCATAATCTTTTGCATTTAGGGCCCTGTAATCCTCACTTTCTCTCTGATGTGATTCTCTCCCGGTTCCACTACGAACAATTAACTTGTAATCTCCACAAACATACATTCTTCTAACCAGAAACCCTAACGCCCGCCACCCCCCACCAAACCCCCCACCCCCGACCCTGCCCTCACACGTTTTTTTTTTTTTCATTTTTATTAAGGAAATTGAAACTAAAGCATTTCTTTGCAGATATTTCAAGTTTATCAACTCGCAAATAAAATGTATATGCTTGAGCATTGTGCTACTAATTTGATACTCTGAACATATTTTTTTTATTATAAAAAACTATTTGGCCTACGTGCATTTCGTTTAAGTAAAAATGGTTCAACTAACCGCAAATCATTTTATTTTTACTGTTCTATTCCATTTATCGTATTTTTTATCCTTGTATTCGTTGCTAGTATTCACAGATGTTTGCTAATTCTGGGTAACTTTTGTGTTTCAATACGCCTAACACAAGCGAAACAACATCCCCGGAGGGAAAGTGTCTGTTGTCCTGGGTTTGAATGTGTATGTTTACATGGTCACTTGTAACTATAAGCAGTAGGCAATGCGCTACTTTGATTATTGCTTAAATAAATAAATAAATATCAGGATGAGATATTAGGACAGCTGAGCTATTTGTCAACCTCATTTGTCATTTTTTTATTCTAATGAGGTTGGTATTAAGCAATTATATTTTTTTTCCTTGCCTTTCTCTGTGTCAATGATGAATATTGATCCTGCATAATCTAAATCAGTGTCTACCTACCGACCAGCGCGGGGATTTTTATAGTTGCTGTTTTCACGCGCGTTCCGTTAGGATGACACATCTTCTGGACTTCAAGGTTTTCTAACGGATTGTTGTTTGTCACTTGAATACTAACACTTTAAAATAAAACAGTCCTGGAGATAAAAATGAGGAAGAAAGAAAGAAAGAAAGAAAGAAAGAAAGAAAGAAAGAAAGAAAGAAAGAAAGAAAGAAAGAAAGAAAGAAAGATTTCTTCTCAGGTTACTACTTCAAAAATAGACTTCAAAAATAGAAAGAAAGAAAGATTAATATTTAAAAATGCAGACCGTTTGTATATTACAAATTATAAAACTAACATCTCCAGTTTTCTAATTAGTCACTTTTTTTAAGTGATATAGTGTATAGCATCACGCAGTGCAATCTACTATCTCAAATATGAGTCTGCATTCCAAGTTTATAATTATAATAATTTATTTTGGAAGACACACTGTTATAATGATGAACAATATTTTTGCTCGTAACTGCGAGAAAGT
Organism: Polypterus bichir lapradei; assembly: GCA_026402145.1. NCBI lineage: Eukaryota > Metazoa > Chordata > Cladistia > Polypteriformes > Polypteridae > Polypterus > Polypterus bichir. The sequence goes on along the minus strand of JANRMT010062826.1, from coordinate 2,834,937 downwards.
TTTACCAAAATACTGAGCCTACAAATCACGACACTCAGCGCAAAACTCGTGCAAAAAAGAAAATAAATGGTTCACTTGAAATCTTTTCACTTTCATTTTTTTCCTGTGTGAAAATGTGTTCCTTTTCTTTGTTTGGATTTTTTCAAATAACTCTGTGAAAGAAAGAAAGAAAGAAAGAAAGAAAGAAAGAAAGAAAGAAAGAATATCGGTTTTTCTCGTAGATTTTTTTTTTCTTTGACATAAACACATAGAATATCCGTTTTAAAAACTTGTTTTTATTCAAATATCATCCAGAAACACTGGGCAATAATAAATATATCAATAATCATCAAGAATATACAAAAATAAGGACACGAGTTTGTCTTTGATGCATAACAAAATATTTCCCGGCAAAATGAATTTCACAGCCGTTTCTGTAATAGCAGAAGCCATGCGTAATTTAGGAAAATGTAGACAAAACACTGACAGCACTTATATAGCTAAAAGAATTAAAACCTACATTCTCAGCATTGAACAATAACACTGAATAAATCTGATAGGTTGTGTTTTGATTTTTTTTTTCCTTTTTCTTTTAACGAATTAAGTAAAAGATCAGAATTAATCCTCCCTTGTTTTTCCTATTTTTGCAAGAATGTGACATTTAAATCCTTGTTACAAGGAACACACGCATTCTTGTTGGGCGCTAATGATGCCATTCAATTGTAAACCAAGACTAATCTCTTCACATACATGCAACCTTTTATTGAGTGATTTATTTTGTATAGAAAAGGATTTTCAAAAACAGTTCCTGCTTAGAACCGAGGATGAGTAGATTCTAACAACTAAAGTTGCACAAAAACATCTAAAAACCTTTCCGTCGTATTACTAGCAGTATGTACATACATCAACAATTCGGGTAACAAAATGGAGTGACTGAAATAGAGACAGTTAATAACCAACAAGACATTTATTTACCTTGGAAGGTCTTAGTAATTAAGCCAGATCCTTGTTACAAGGAAAAAGCTATTTTGGCTTGATTAAACCTAAGAAAAAAAGGAGCATGCACGAAACTGGATTGGTTGTTTGCGCCTTCCTCTTGATTATTTGAAACAAAGTTCGCGTGAGTAGCCATGAAGTTTTATTTACTTCAGCAAGTCCTTCGCTTCTGTTGAAAGTCTTGACATGCCAGTAGAAGTGATGGCTGAAAGTTGTGGAGGTGGAACCTGGCAAATTGTGCAAGGGCACGGCAAACCTGCCCAATGCTGGAAACCGCTGCCCAGTTGCAATGGGGGCGTGGAGGGCGTTTTCAGCAAAGAGTGAGGGGCCCTAATGGAGGTAAGTCCGGGTAGAGCCGCGGAGAGAGTGGAGGGCGTACTGGACGAGAGTGCGCTCCCGAGGAGTGGGTGGACCTGGTGAGCCGGGTTGGCAGAGTGTCCTCCGGCGTGACCCATCGTCCCGCAGTGGAAAGCCGAATGATGCCCACCGTAAATCTCTCCCACAAGTCTTTTCATCTCATCCAGAGAACTGGTCAACATCAAAATGTAGTTTCTAGCCAGCAGCAGAGTGGCGATTTTGGAAAGCTTTCTTACCGAAGGTCCGTGCGCGTATGGCATTACCTCCCGGAGGCCGTCCATGGCCAGGTTCAAGTCGTGCATCCTCTTGCGCTCTCGCCCGTTGATCTTGAGCCGTAGCTGTTGCAAGTCTTGCTCCGTGGCCTGCTTCTTAAGTTTGTATTTACCTCCCCCGGGCGCTTTGTCTCCATTTCTGGAGAGGTGCTCGCTTGTCATTTTCTGCAGCAAGTCGTTCTGCGTGGAGGACACCGAGTTGAGGCGTGTATCCTGGAGGTGGTGGTCTCTTAGATACATCTCATCCATGTCTGGTGACGAAGCTCTGCTGGAGACAGAGCTAGAATCTGAATTCATTTTATTACTTCTGGCGGGGAGGAGGTCACTTTTCGCTTTATCCCCCCTCTTGTCTCTCTTATTTAAAGTCACTTAAGTCCCTCGGTCACCTGACGCAAAGTAGGAAACTTTTCCTTTTTTGAGCTTCTTAATTGCACGCCCGAGTTTCCTTTCCTGCTTTGTTTTTGGACTCTTCAAGAAACGACTTTTATGTAGGGAAAACAAATAAATAAAAATAAGAAATAAATCGCACGGATGCACCTTTTTGGTCTGTGTGGAGGTGAAGCGTGGGGCTGAGTATTTATAGGGCTGCTTCAGAGACGGGAGACAAAAGGAGCCCTCCTATTCATAATGGTCTTGTTAGTATGACGCGCCCATTATTCGGGGCGGTGCGCTTTGACTGTCCCATTTAGCGTAGAGCCCCATTCATATTCATTGTGATGCCACCGTAGGGGGACACCTCGGTCCTGGACAGTCAGAAACCAAGGCAACTCGAAAACACTTCTATACTTAGAGCAAATAGTGGATGCTTTCATTTAAGTTAACTTTCATCTTATAGTCCTGCAGTCCCATACGGATAGACGACAACTCGAAGCTATAAACTAAATTATTTGTGCTCTAGGGCCGTATTGCTATGAGCAATTGGCATATAAATAGAGATTATATGGGTTATTACGCTCTGGAGGAATAGTTAATAAACGATCCGGCCATTACTCAGTTACGTTATTATTTGTTTTTGTATATTTCGTAATTTATAACACAAGGTCGATCAAACGTGATTTTCTTTTTATTATTCATTATCTTACTGTTAACGATGTGTTTGAAAATTATGTACAGACATTATGCACCTGAAAAAAGAGTTACCGACTCTCCGTTATTTGTAACGCATTAAAATATAAACAAGAAAAAAAAGTGCCATGTTTTGACATTTAGGTCTTCAAAAGTATAGCGAACATGGTCTAGAAGTCGCTGATCCTTCCACCCGGGTATTTGTTATTCCACCCATTTTTATTTCAATAAATCCCTAACATATTCAGCTCACTCAGGTCATTAAAATGGAGCGTTTCCCTGTTGATAAAAAAGAAATGCAGACTGCCATGGTGGGTTTGCTCAGCCTACTAGATATGCGGGATTTATGCAAAACTGTATCGGGTTGTACTATTTGGATCGTTTTATCAATTAATTTAATGTAAGCAAGGGATTATGATAGCTGTTATCGTATTTTAAAAGATACAGTATAGCTTAAAGTAACGGGGCCTTGTCAGGTAAATGTATAATTTGGGGTGTTTCTGAACAAAAAGAAATGTAATGATTGTCCAATTTTTATCCCCAAAATGATATTTATACAGTCTTTGAAAACAGTAAATTGAATTAAACTTAATCAGGGATTTGCGATTAATGTGTCAAAATCAAATCAACTGCAAGCAAAGAATGAATTATTTTGGCGATAGGTGACACCGGAGTTAAAACTATTTGCTAATTTTCAGGTAAACCGTTTCGGGATTATAAGGAAAGCCATTTCAGCGAGGCAAGGAATGAGGCTGTTCGGTAGATAAGACGCAAAAGTATGTACTGAAATAGGTGTACATGCAGACCAGCAAAGTAGACAATAAAAACTGAGAAAATGTCTTTGGTAAAATACTGGAAACTTAAAGAAGCATATATTCAATGCTTTTGAACGTTTTAATTTTTATTTGCTATGTTTAAATCAAATACCACGTTGCAACAATTGTTGAAATGCTAAGGATATTCTGACATTTTGGTAAGCGCAAATATTTACTATTATTTATTTTTGGACTGACATAATCTCTTCAAAGTTAGGATTCAAAGCGGATTGTGTTGCAGTTGTGCCCTACAAGGTCACGACTTTTTTAAAATGCGATCGTAAAGAACTACATATTCAAGAATGTAAGGGTGTATAATGTAAGTCACTCTTTCATATCAAGCGGAAATTACTGAATTTTTGAGAGTTTTAATGAGTAATGATTGGTCTATACATTTACTTAATTAACAGTGTTTTGTCCATAAGGAATGAATGTTGTCCTGTCTGTTCCTATAGAGGTCAACGCAACTCATTACGAGTTTTGTTATTGTTGTTTTTTAATATCTAAACATATTTACATATTTAATGACAGATGCTATGATCTGCTCAGAAGAAGGCACATCTGCACAATTCTTTTACTAAACTGTGTCTTTTTAGGTTTTCGGAGGGCGACTGTACATACCGTCAGCTCGCGTCTCCACCTCGTGCTGTGTTAGCAAGTCTTCTTATTATCCAGGCACCGATAGACTTACGCTTCCTATCTTTTGGAAGGTATGTTCCGTTGTATGATGAATATTCGTAAATCTGCACATAAATGATAAAAGACTTCAAATGGGCTAAGTAGCTTGCTTTTGCAAGATTGCAAATCTGCAATTTTAAAAATGTGAAATGTAACAGGATTATAAAGCAGTTCTCGCTCTGTACTGGCAAATTTTTGAAATGGAAGCAAGGATGAGTTCTAGAGTGACGGAGCGGACACAGGTTTAGGCGTCTGTTTTTGGGGTTGGCAGCATTTATATGACAGATTTGGATTAATGAAGTATATCATAGTACTACTCCTTTCCTACGTACAAAAACTATACTACTAGTAATGATAATGATCAAACATGAGACAAACCAGACGCAAATAAGCGATGAATAAACGGATTTTGGTAACAAACAACAAATAAGAAGTATGTATGACAGAAACTTAACTGTTAGCAAATGGAAAATATCTATAAATACATCTATAGCCTTGAAATTATCCTTAAAACTTGCACGCTACTACTAATACTACGAATAATAATAATAATAATAATAATAATAATAATAATAATAATAATAATAATAATAATAATAATGATGGTGTAATGTTGGCGTTGATGATTATTGCATTTATAAAAGTCGAAATATTCCAAACTTTACTAAAGAAACAACTGCGCTCTCAGCGTGGCTATCAGACCTAATTCAACCCTACCGAGTGTCCTTATGTTGGAGATGTAAATTCAAACGTTCAAGTCAAAGTAGGTTTTATGACATGGATGGAGTTATTTATTCACTTTACCATTTAGGATGTACGTATAAGATAAGCGTCCAACTATTTTTTGGAAAATTAGAAACGCATAATTTAATAACGCAATAATTGTGACTAAGTTGCTGTTTTCATAAGAGTTTGCAGAAGAAATGCATACTTTAGCAGAAAGTAAACACTATCTAGAAAGAAAGAAAGAAAGAAAGAAAGAAAAAGAAAGAAGCAAATTCTTCTTCTCATATTACAAAAAACAAAGTAGAACCTCAAAAAGAACTGTCTGGACGGCCTCATTGTCACTTTCAATAGTTTCTATATACGGTACAGCACAGTTGACTGACATTGATCTTATCTATAGTAGCATATTAGCCATATTCCCCATCATAAAAAATTACACAGAGAAGGACAAAATACTATACTACGCGGAAATGTGTAAAAGGTAATAACACCACCTGTAAGCTTATAAACAAAAAGTAACAATAATAAGTAAATACATGCAGTAATATACTTTCATTGTGGCTGATATGTAAAATGCTAATAACGTTGTTGTTGTTATTGTTGTTGTTCTTCTTCTTCTTAATAATAATAATAATAATAATAATAATAATAATAATTTGTTAAATACATTGGTGTAACAGTAACTTCAAAGGTTTGTTGCACTGAATACTTTTTTACTTTTTTCAAGTAAATTCTCTTTATTTTAATTGAAGACATGAAGAAAATATATAGATTTAAACTACAATCTGATCACGATCTATGCAGTGCTATTGGGTGGCCAAGTCAGGTAATGTATTTTTACTGTACCGGTCAACAGGTTGTTTTAAGTGGAGGCTTGTTTTTTCATTTAGTTCCTGCCTTGGGCCCAGTGCTGCCAGGACAGGTCCGTTCGACTCGCCGCCATTGAATAAACGGGTGAGATGATGGATCGTGTACCGTCTTGCTGTGTAGTTAAAAGAATTCCACACAGCGACTCCAAGTGCATACCGTCCTTTTTCATGCAAATTATTTTTTAACAATTATTAATACTTTAAATAGTGGGTACACACGTATGTGAGTGCGTCTTCATCACTGATAACGTCTCAGAAGCTAAAAATATCATAAATATTGTTGATAATTTGCTTACAATACGCATTAATAGTAATTTGTTTTCCGTCTGTAGCGCCGTGCAGTGTAAAAATACATTCTGAGTGGCCATGATGTCCATACGAACGAAGGTGTCATTTTAGGAATTCAACGACATATTCCGTCAAAGGACGATGACCTTCGAGACACGGTAGGCTGGTTTGTCGACAGAAAACATTTTCAAAAAGTTGTGTACTCGTTTTGGTATCTATCTATCTATCTATCTATCTATCTATCTATCTATCTATCTAT
>JANRMT010062826.1:2793556-2823166 GCA_026402145.1 Polypterus bichir lapradei | reverse complement strand
TGTGGTCTGAGGGTACAAGGGTGCGAGCGAACCCTAATTCTGTCACACTATCTATCTATCTATCTATCTATCTATCTATCTATCTATCTATCTATCTACTGTATCTATCTATAAGAAACCAGTGTAATCAAGAGTCAATCAAAAGCTTCATTTATCACTAATTTATAAATACATGAGACATGCCCACTAATTACGTACTTCTGTAAGTAACTTTTGTCACCCACATGCGCATGGTAGGAAGCTGAAGGGCTCACAAAGAGATCATTCCATGCCAGACCAGGGGCTTCATGTGTAAATGGTGCGTATGCACAGAAATGTTGCTTACGAATGTTTCCATGCTCAAATCGGGATGTTTAAAACTTAAACTTGGCGTAAAGCCACGCACATTTCCACAGTACCTCATTACCTGGTATACGCAAGTTCTCCGCTCGGTTTTGCAGACTGGCGGCACCCAGCGTCAAAGCAGTGGTACTGTTCCTGTATGGTTACCCTTTCTTTCTTAGATCCACATTCCTGACGCGGCTTTATAAATACACTAAAACTAACTGCATATTGTTTATTAGTGTAATGCATCTGATTGTAATTAACTTGTAACAATATAATGGTCCAGGGAATAGCCATAGTATTCCAAATACCATAACTGCTTTAACGTTGTTACTCTCACTGCACCTTCTTTTTCTTCTTTCAGCTGCTCCCGTTAAGGGTTGCCACAGCAGATCATATTTTTCCATATTACTCTCACTGCACCACTAGAAGTTATTTATATCACTCTATCTGAGTATGGAATCACAGCAGCAGCTGATTGGAAAGAGAATTATCGGGATACAGCATCAAGCACACGCTGCCTCAGCCACGGAAAAACGTTTCAGAGCCTTTCCCGTACGGACCTCGCGGTTCAGAAACAGTTTCATCCCAAGAACTTTAAACAGTCAATCAGTCCATCAAGTGCTCCTTGTAGAACTGTTTGTACTTATAAGTACAATCACCTCACTGTAAACTTGCACTACAATTATAATATTGCACAACCTGCGCCACTTTATAAAGCGCGTATTAACATATGATGACGATATCATTTTTAAGATGAAATGTAGCAAAATATGTTGATTATATTATACAGATAAAACTTTAACTTCATTTAAATAATCTGTATCTTCCTATATATTATGCTACTGTGGTTGTTCGTTTGTCTGTCCAGGATTTTAAATCACCTGTAGCTCGCAAACCATTTTACCTATTGACTTGAAATTTTGTACACATATATTATGTGACGTCAACTATCCGCTTTCGGGGTGGTGATTTTTATTACTCTTTTTATTTTTAGCAGGGCAGCAGTGCGGCTCATGCGTATGGGTGCTGTTCTCATTCCCTACCACCTTCGCTAGTCATTCTTGAGGCAGATTGAAGACTTAAGTGCCAGCTTAAGTGAAAAATTAAAGAAAACGTACTAAGTAATTACAACACAAAAACTAACTTAATCAGTTTTAACGCGAAAAGATGCAGATAAAAGAAGAGAAGCAGCGGGCCACTAGGGTGGAGAAAAGAATAGCTGCTCAGGAACCAGCAAGCACATCAACATCTGAGCAAATGAATGCTAAACAGAGGCAGAGAAAGAAAGAGGATGAAAACTAGGAATGCTAAAGTCAAGTGTATTCACTGCACGTTATCATGCAGTATGGCGTTACTGGTTGTTAATAATTAAACATGTGAGGACACGGTGCCACAGCGCTAGCTAGTTCACGGATTGTTCCTGCCTCGCACTGTATTCTTGCTGTGGCTGACGCGATATTGGAAGGATAAATGGATAGAATGAATAAACATGTACTACGAAGATATTTCAATGTTCCTTAAAAGTTTTGAAGAATTCTAAGCTTACGGATGGCTTAACGTCTATTACAGAGCTGATTGTGTGGCGATTGGGTATTTGGAGAAAGAAAAGTAAGGACAGGAATTGGGGGTTAGTATGTTTGAAAAAGACAGTACTGCTGCAATAAATTATTTCATCAAAGGTCGCACATGGCGCAGCAAGCATCTTGCGTGAGACATGAACAATCACTGCGCCACCATGTTCCCATGTTTAATAACATGCTTTCATTCCTATCATTATGAAAAAGATATCACATATACATCTCAGTATTTTAATTATTCAGAGAGCTGTAATATTACGAATGTAATGGATTCTGTGTCCTGACGGAGAAACAGAAAGAACGGAAGCACGTAGTGATTCACACACATAGAGCACATAGAACATCAAATACAAAACAAAGCATTTAACGTGCTACTTTAGTTACAATAGGATTTGAGAAATTAGTAAATTAAACGATTTTAAGATGAAGTTTATGATATTCTACTTTAATGACAAAATAAACTATGTGATTAAAGTGGAAATTTCGAGATTAAAGTTGACATTTCATGCTTTTTTCCCACTGTGTGCCTATTTTTTTTTCTTTTCTCTGTACCCTAATAAGCTTTCATATGACACTCAGATGGTGGACTACGACTTGCCTTTTCACGGCGACTTTGATATGTGACTTCTTTTTTATTTCGGGCACTGTGCGACTTTGTGAACTTGAGCTTTCGAGTTTCTCTGACATTCTGTCACTCGATCAGCTTCCTTTTGTTATTTATACCACTGCTTAAACCAACAAATAGTACGTTTTTCCTTGCCTCCATTTGGTATTCACTGAAATTCTTATATTTTCCCCCATGCTTTTCCCATTGTCTTTTCACAGAAGGCTGAGCTTAAGGGCTATTTATATTGATTTGAATATTCAAAGAGGCGTAATTCTGGGAAGAATTGGGGCGGGACAGCAAGCGTGTGCACATGCATTACATTTCACGCTGATCTGGATTTATGTAGAGGAGGAATGTGGAAGTTTGCGTACGCACAGATTCCTGCATCTGGATTTTTCTGTGCGTACACACATTCCCGCTGTTGTGGTTACGCCATGTTATAGTGTGAGTTCTATGCACGGCGTTATACATAAGGCCCCAGGTGGTGGCAGGGTGCACTAATCCTCTCTCTTTTTCATCAGCAGACCACCCATGGAAAATTTCATCTGGACTCAAGGACATAATTTCCAGTTCCTGCCCTGATGACAACACTTCCCCTGCCCGGCTTTAAAACCACCATCTTTGCCTGTTATGATTGTTCTATTATTTGACTGAAGTCTTTTGAGACCTGTTCTATGGAACCAACCTTTCAATTTTGGCTGTCTAATTCAAATATACGGGAGGCTGCCCCCAAACCTCTTCCTGTGTCTGTCCAATCTTTTCACACGGTGTATTTAAGAAGTGTGTAATTCGGTCATTTCCTTTGTAGTACTGCATTGACTCCACACGTGTCAATAAAGGCATTCTTCCCATCCTGAGTTGGCTTTATGCATCTGACCCTGATGCAACCAATGAATGATCATTTAGTAGTGCAATGTATATAATACAGTGATATGGAATAAGGAACACAGGTGTTATGGACTAAGAGCCCCAAAATACATATGTCCAAAAAACACATCCAAAAATGCCCACTGTGGGGGAAATTATCACTGAAAACCTGGCCTAGACACAAGAGGGCTTGATGAATCTTTTTAAAATAAAATATTTATTTAGGAGCATAAAGGCAAAAAGGAGTTGACAGTAACACAAACAAGTCCCAATGCTGAATCCAATGCCAAGGTGAAAACAAAGAGCAGAAGGCTGAGAAAATTACATAGCGCAATGAATTTACAAAAAGCACAAGAACTCAGCACTCCTAAGTGCATTCAAAATGAACCACCAGGAACTATGAGAGACTCTCCGGATTAATAGGACAACAGGCAGTTCCTGGTGGCCATGCCCCCTGGGGGACCACCCAGAAAACACACAGAACTTGCTGACATTTTAAAACAAAGTGCACATATAATCAAATAACAAAAACAATATACATACAAGACAAATAATCTTATATATAAACGTCTACGTGTGGAAGTGTGTGTGTCTGTCTGTCTGACCCAGAAGTACAAGGCTACAGCATGAAGCTCAAAGAGCCAGCAAGGCGGCCCCAAGTTAACAAGTTGGAAGAAGAAGTACGAGGCTACAGAATGAAGCTGAAAGAAAGCGACACTGTTGCCAAAGTGAAACCACCAAGGTAAAACAAAAGAGAGAGAAACTCACTTAGCCACTGATAGACAAGGGGGCGAGTACATCCGCAAAACGAAACTGCAGATTCTGCATTTCAATTTTTTTTCTGATGACTTCAATAGTTTCTAAGAGCCTGGGCTTTTTAGAGCACAGGCTTACACAACTAGTTATCCATAATTAGCAATAAAACAATAATATATATATCTCATGTTTTATATAAGATGACAAAATTGAAAAAGGTAGAAAAAGGGCCGAGACTGCTGCTGAAGTTGTCATAACTGTCAACCCTTCTTACAGCAACAGATTGTCAGAGAAACAGACAAGATCAACCTTAAGATCGACGCTCACTCGGTAAATGTGATACAAACAGCGATATTCAGTAATGTGAACTGATATTGTCCAGATACGAGATCAGCAGCTGTGGTCGGCCAGTCTGACATACCCCACGAATGGATGTCATGTAATCTGACATCGGCTTTAGCTTGTATGGTCTGCTTTCCTTTTTGATATTGTTTACGAGCCATGTGCGCCCAATTACGTTGCGCGTGTTAAAGTTGTCTGTGAAGGGCTCCCTGTTTAAACGTGGCTGCCAGTTGTGAACTGGGCCCTTCGTCGCACAGCATTATGATTTTTTATAAGGGAAACAAAATTACAAAAGAAAACCCTTGGACATTGATTCGATAGGAACGGCCTACTCGGAATCACTGTCCGAATAGTAATTATGTGGTGGTGTAGGAGCATTTCTGCTTCTGTCCATTCACAGTCCGTCTCGTTTTCACAATGTCTTCTCAACCTTTCTCCAATCTCGCAGGTTGCTTTGTGGCAATCCAAAGAGTAAGGCAATATACACGGAGCAATGGTTAAAAAAGGGGAACACATAGGTATCCAGGCTCTTTAAAGCATAAATAGGGATCACTTCACTGACATGTGAGTAAGGCACGGTACAACTGTGAGCCGCGCAGCACTCGCTGGCTACAACGTAACAATAATAATATCCCGAACGTGCTGTTACAATGTTATTAATTTTACCCACTGTCTTTCTTTCATTCATATGTTACGTAGGCACGTACCTTTTATCTTCGGCAATCTCATTCTCTAACCAGGCCTCAGGAGCTAACCAGCGTAACACTGTCCAACACCCCTTTCGTTATTCCAGCACATTGTTGACATCCGTGAGTAACAACAACGTACTAAACTGGAAGGTGGTCTACGCATGCGTGGAATTCACGGACAAACAAAGATCAAGATCTAAATGAAGATCTCTTTAGTTAATTTAAAGCACAACAATTTGTTTAGTTTGAATGTCTGTGTTTTGAGGTGTGACTGGAGTACTACAGTCTTCAGTAGTATAAGCCTGGAGGAGATTCTTAATGCAATGCCTATGTTTTAGCTGTCTCTCTACTGCCATCTAGTGCTTCTTCTTCTAATTCATTCACGGACAAACTAAGATCACGATCCAAATGAAGATTATATATAGAGATATTTTCATGGTTAAAAATGTGCTCATTAAAGCAGATTAAATCTCTTCTTCTAATGTTATGTTCAATTTTTTATTTAGATTTATAAAACCAGCTTTTACATTAATTTAACATTTATTGTAATTGTGCAATATTTGAAATATTAAAAAAAACATTGTATGGTCAAAAAAGTTTAGTGCAAAAAAAAAAAAAGTAGTTGTGTATGTGGCATCTTAAAAAGTAAAACAAAACAGAATAATCATTAGTGACATAAAAGGATTAAATGAAAATAACTTATTTCTCAGTTTGAAGTTCAACTCTGTATTATCCTGATGGATAAACAAACCGTTCAAATAAAAACACTTTAATTAACATTATGATCAAAAGAAAACAGCTCACTAATTATATGAGGAAAAACAATAAGAAAGAGCTTTAGGTTCTAATTAATACTCTGTGTTAAGTAAATATTCATGAACTAAAAAGGCAATCATTTTAATTAGTTAAACTAATAAAAACAAAATGTAAAACTAAAAGGGGATTCATCTTCTTTTTCTTTAAAAGGAAAGAATTTACAGTGAAATGCGTTTATAAAACACACACATTATGGGGTACAACAATTACTCTACAACATATGGGCAGAACAAACAAACAAATAAAAAAGCTTCCTAAGACACTGCTTTATTTAACAAGTCCACAGACAAATACATATTTTGTTTATACTGCTGCCTAAAAATCTTGTTTTTTCTCAATGAGCCATAATTGTGTTTGACTTTTCTCTTTTTTTTTAAAATGGCAGTAACTACTTTCAGTCATTGACAGACTTCTTAGTATAAGGCAGCATTTGAGAGTCTCTCTTTACAACAAAAGTAGGCCAACTCCATAAAGAGGTGTGTAGAAAGAAAGAAAGAAAGAAAGAAAGAAAGAAAGAAAGAAAGAAAGAAAGAAAGAAAGAAAGAAAGAAAGAAAGAAAAATGCAAATTGTATTTCTCATCTTACATCAACAAAGGATGTTGTCCTTTCTGTTACCAGATCCAACATCTTCAGCTGTTCAGACTTATTTATCAGCTGATGACGTCGAGGAATGTCTGACAACAGTTTTTTTATGCGTCTGCTGAGACTCTGTCATCAAAAAGGGCTAAAACAGAAACTTCTACTTACTGCTAGAATGTTCTTGAAACTTCTACTTAATGCTGTAATATTCATGCAACTTCCACCTACCATCAGAATTTTCTGGAACTCCACCATAGCACTAGAATGTTCTCTATTTAATTGTTTCTCTCTATTGTAATAAAAAAATCTTGGGAAGAGAGACGAGACGTGACTTTCTCAGAGAGACACTTTCATGTCCTGCGAGACGAGACTTTGTGCCAAGAGATTTAACCATGCCCAGGGCCGGAAATAAAAGACAAAGAGTAGATGACAAAGTATAATGTCATAAAGAATTCAAAAACATTGGCGCAATACATGTGCAGAGCAGGTTAGTCTCAAAAAAATTATAGTAAAAATCGTATTAGCGCAAACAAATGGAAATCATTACTCTGTGAAATAAAGGAACTGCGAAAAGAGATCGAATATATTGTTCAGATTTAAACTTTAAGTCAGAGACTTGTAGATCATCTAATTTGTGTTGCCATCAGGGAAAAGTAAAGTTTCTTCCCAATGAAGAATTAAAAGATTTGTTTTTTGGTGAACGTGAAATCCCACGAGAGAAAATTTCAAGCCCCGCAGGACAAGACTTTATGTAAAGAGATTTGAAAAAATCCTGCCCACATCTAAAACATTTGCAACCACACACACAGTTCAGTAATTTCTCATTTGTGTGAATGCTATTGTCAGACACAGTTCGTATAGAGAAAAAGAAACGACATTCACTCACGGGCAGTTATACATTGCGTTGTCATGATGTAATTCCAAACACAGAATCAAAATTCAATGCGATATTGACAAAAAGGTAAAAGCAAAAAGAGATCGAATATATGGACAAAGGTGATATGATAAAAGTATATAGATATTGTTTGGCTTTAAACCTTAAGTCGGAGACTTGTAGATCATTTAATTCGTGTTGCCATCAGGGAAAAGTAGTGTTTCTTCCCAATGAAGAGGCCTATCCGCAAGAATTAAAAATTTTGTTGTTTGGTGAAAGTGAAATCCGCATACGCGAGCTGCAGAGATGCGAAGTTGCTGGAGCGTAGTGCAGGCAGGGGGGTTGGCAAGTGAAGCGAGCAGGGGGCAAAGCCCCCTAGTTTTTAAATAGTTTTCTAATCACTTAGACACTTAAGCACCCCAATTAAGAATACGCACACAATAACAATACCGATCAAATGTTCAGAATGGAGTGACTTCTGAATGTTTCACAATCTAGCCAAAATTCCATAGGTAAGCAATCTACTCCTGATGGACAAAAATAAGCCTCATGGAGATTTTTCTACAAACATCACCTTTTTGTAATAGTTTGTGGATCACCCTAAATTGTTGTAGCCTTGAGAAATTTTAGAAATCCAGATATTTTTGCCATTTGTTTAAAAACAAAAAGCTGAAATATCAGATTGACTCAAGTGTTCAGACCCTTTACCATAACACTTGAATTTTGACTTAGATGCATCCCATTTTATTGCTCAATACTGAACTGTTTCTACACCTTGTTTGCAGTCCACCTGTGGTTGACTGGGCATGATTAGGAAAGGAAACACAACTGTCTATAGAAGGTCCCACCGGTGAATAACAACCAAGCCATGAGGCTGAAGGAAATGCTTGCAGAACTTAAAAAAAAAAAAAAACCTTCCTTCAAGAGCTCAGTGGCCACCATATTTCTTAAAAAGAAGTTTGGAGCAACCATGACTCTTCCTAGAGCTGACCACGCAGCCATACTGAGAAATTAGAGAAGAAGGGCCTTGGCAAAAGTGATGATTATGAACACAATGGTCACTCTGGTTGAGCTCCAGAGAATTTGTGTGGGAATGGAAGAAACCTCTAGATGGACAACCATCACCCCAGAACACCAACCAATCTAGACAGAGTGGCTAGACAGAAGCTTCTCCTCAGTAAAAGACTCATATGAAAGCAAGCTTGGAGTTTGCAAAAGGGCACCTAAAGTACTCTCTGATTGAGAGAAAGAAGATTCCCTGGTCTGATGAAACTAAGATTAGCATCATGTCTGGAGGAATCTTGGAACCCTCATTACCCATGTGACACTTCTTCAGTAGTGAAGTGTGGTGGTGGCAGCATTATGCTGGGAGTCAGAAATGCTCCAGAAAGTCCCATGGCCTCCATTTAGAATTCGCTCTGGTAGCCTTGGGTATTTCTGCCCCAAAGTGCATATAAACAACCAGCCATCTCTGGTGTCCTTAACCTCCCCTCTTCCTCATAATAGAACTTACGGAAGCATCCAAACTGTGTAGGGAACACTGTCCTACCACTAGGCAGTTTGAGGTAAATTACTCAGTCCTCTACCTCTCCACCATAACCCCTATAAACCAGAGGGCTATTTAGCCCTGATGTGTTTTAGTGACCTAACCTTGGGTCCTGAGGAAGCATTACATTTTCTCACCCATGACACAGATCTCTTACTTATGTGATGTTTACCCATAATTGTATGTGAAGAAACTTTCTTAGGAATAGTTGAAATTCTTCTCCCAAGTCCATGTCGTTTTCTGTCTCCAGACCACATCAAAATACCCACATAACCAGCTAAAGAAAGACAGCGGTACACTTTCAGCATTTGACATTTGAGGTACTTCACTTCTTCCACAGCCTGTAGCCCACGCTACCAACCACCACTTTAGTATTTTTTTTTTTTTTTTTTGTAACACCTACCCGAAACATCACTCCGCCTTGTTTAACTGTCCCTTTCAGTCCAACCAATTGTCCATCTCCTCTGGGCCCTTTTTAAGCTCTCTTTCAGCTTTGCTTCTTCTATTCTGCTTTGTATGTCACTTCATGTCTGGTTCGCCCCTTTCCAATGTGTTCAGATGACCAGAAAATGAAGGTTTTCATCCCAGCTCCCTCAGGAGGCAGTAGGAGAAAAGATTAAGATGTAAGCTGGCCAGATAAGCTTTACGAAGGGGGGGTTTATTATTGCTGAATGGGGTTACATGCATGGAAAGCAGGCCAGCTTTTATTTTAGGAGCGACGAGGCTGGTGGGATGCCCGCCCGTGATTGTGTGAGTCAATCCAAGAAGGATTGTTTCATTAATTACACATTAACCATATCTGCTAAGTGGGAGGTAAGGGGATAAAAAAATGCAGATGTTTCTGTCTGCAGAAAAGCAAGATGAAAAACACTCTTGATCCTGTCAAAAGAACATTTTGAATCAAAGCAGCATCGCGGGTGCTAAAAAAGGGAAGAGAGGGGGTGATGTGGGGGGCTCTTTTCCTTTACTTTTTTTCCCCTTTCTTTCTCTCCCTCCCTCTCTCTCTCTTTTTTGTAGGCTGAGTGCTTTAGTACAGCATCTTAATGATTAAACCTTTTTATTAGCAGTAAAATGATCAACCATTGTCATGGCCACTCCATTGGAGTCATCAGACAGGATGAATGGGGAGTGCTTTATGAAGGGCACTAAAACAGTACCCAACAAGCGTATGTGCCGGAATGCAAAGGTGAAAAAGAAAAGGGAGAAGACAAGAGAAAGGGAAAAAAGCAAGACTGCAAATCACAAAGCGAAGAAAAGCAGCTCAGGTTAGCTCGCCCGCCCTGAATTGCACTCTCACTATAAGCCTGATGAGCGCCCAACAATACAACCATATTAGTAGTTTACAACGCGGAGGAGGGCCTCCCCTCATTCTCTTTAGTCCACAGCTTCTGCTGATTTGCGGATTTACTGTGGGAGCCTGCGAGGGACACCTGTTAAAATGCAATTCTTCTCCTTATTGCTTGACAATTTACACTTTAACCTTCCTCACTTGTAGAAGCTACAGAAAAGCACATGGGCTTCTCGGGTGTGCCACTTCTACACTGGTTATGGGGGATTCACATTGCCATTACATTAAATTAAGACACTCAAATGGCCTTTACAGCATTTACAGACTAAATCATTCTTTAAACATTCATTCTTTTTCTTTTTTTCATTTTGATATACTTTATTAATCCCTGAGAGGGATTTGTCTTTTCGCATGATCTTTGGTGGCCTATTTTTAAATTTTTTTTAATTTAAAAATTTCATTTATATAGCATTGAACTCAGAATCTTGCCATTTAAATTTGTTAGAGACATAAGAACTGCCTATGATCAACAGTAATATAACTTAACTATAATTCCATCGAGGACTCTTTCATTCATTTATACAGATGTGGGCAAAAGTAGGTTTCCAGTTGTTCGTATGGAAACAGACATATAGGTTATGATTACTACAATAACTTCATTAACTCAAAAGAATGTCACAATAGCGCAGGGCACTTGGGCACAATCTCGTAAGCGCTCAAATTGCTGGCCTCATATACCCACAACTCTAAACGTAGTTTTGCCCACCCCTGTATATTGTGTAATTGTAGTTTTTCTTTTACATTTTGCAATGCCCCTTGTGCTATACTTTTGGTATGGAATACTTTTGAAAAAAATTGCATGAAATATATAAAGACCTTTTCTAGTCAGGCTAATCACAAAGACTGCAGTGTGCCCCGGTCCTCATGCATCCATCTTAACATTTAGTGTTTCCTTACAAAATTGTTTTAGTTGACTTGAATTTTCAAAAAGCATGTAAGACCCCCACCCCATTATCTGAAGATGTGTATTTCTCCATCCATAAGATTCCTTTTCCTCTTTTCTTGATGATTTATTCACTAGCGCTGGGTGAATATTCCTTTACCAAAACAGGCACATCTGGTAAAAATTACATATTCATCCCGTAAAGGAACAGATGTCCGGTTTAACCTCGATAATCCCGACTGTCAATGTGAGGAAGATCAAACTGTTTTGTTTTTGTCTTTTTTTTTTCTGTCACGAAATTCATGTCCACTTTCAGTATCTCTAAGCTGCGTGTTTCTTTTTTAGTATCTCTATTGCTTTGGCATTGTCTGTGTAACATAGAATGGCATCAGAAACTGCATTTACATTTGATGGGACAGACGGGAAATACAAGCTTTGAAGTAGGAAATACTGCACGAACACCCAGAGGGAAAATTCAGACAACATAATGCTACTTGAATTAGCCATCATGTGATGTAACCTCTCACCTCATTCAATAAAACAAAATAAAAAAATCAGCATGGAATGGCCCATGCAGTACTTCCATGTCAGTTTCACTTTGGTGATACCACTGGTGATCCCTCAATGTAAAATTTTACAATACAATACAACCAATTGTATAATAATATACAACCATGTAAATTTACTTATATAATATTTATTATGTGCACAAATAAATGTAGAGTAAAAAAACCCAGGAAATTAAATAAAGTGATCAACTTAAATAAACACATCGGGTCAAATGAAGTAAGCAAGCTGCATAGACAGATGGGCAGTGGCTTAATGCCTCTGTCCACGTTCACCTTGCAAAATCTGCAGTTGTGTTTTTTACATTATACAATGGGCTGCAATATGGAAATGTGACATAATTTTTGTTATGTCATCTTGATCTGGAGTTACATTTAAATCAGCATCAATTCTTGATATGTCCATACATGGTATAAAAGAAAAAGAAGTTCATGGGGTCCAGACGGCATGGTGGCGCTGCTGCCTTGCAGTAAGGATTCCATGGCTTGCATCCCAGGTCTTTCCTGCATGAAGTTTGTATGTTTTTGTTTTTTTTTTTGTTTTTGATATACTTTGTTAAACACTGAGGTGAAATTGCCCTTCCGCATGACCTTTGGTGTTCAGAGCACAGGGTCCACTCTGTCCTGCCCATCTCACATGGGTTTCCTCCCACAGTCCAAATACATACAGGTTAGATGGATTGGCTGGCTAAATTGACCCTCATGTGTGGTGGGTGTGTGTGTGTGTGTTAGTTCGCCCTACGTTGGACTGGCACCCTGTCCAAGATTTGTTTCTGCATCATGCCCTATTCTAGCTAGGATATTATCAAGTACCCCCCGCGTCCCTGTTCAGAACTAAGAGGGTTAGAAAACTGATCGAATTCATGGGGTGTATTTACTTGTTCACATGCTACATAGAACATTTATAGTTATGTATTTGTGACTATACCATTTATGCATCAAATGCAAGGGTTTTACTCACCATCCAGTAGACGGCAGCACTCTTTGCACTGCATTCATCTGTGTGTCTGATCAAATTGTGTATTGTTTGGTGGGGCCTACTGTACAATCACCCAGCCAGACAGTTTATTTTTTCTGAGGTTAACATAAATAATTTCTCTGGATATTAAAGAAACCATCTAGCATTTATTGCAAAGATCTACTCCAGACAAGTTCTACCAACAAGAATATGAAGGACTGAACTGGTACTGCAACATTAGACATCACCAACCTATTAAATGCATTTAGTTATGCTTTATTAACCCAGTTATTCACAGAACCTGGTTTCTAAAATGTCATGTAAACCCTTATTTTGGTAAGAGAAACCAAATCATTGATCTCTGAGTATAAGGGCCAACCTTATAAAGTTAAAACTTTGAGTTAAAGTCATATTAGAATTTGTTTAATTTGAATAGAATATACATTTCTTTCATAGTCATAGACAATGGTATAGTCTTTTCCCCCTATAAGTTAGTAAGAGACAGAACTTTCTTGCTATAACTGAAATACAGTGTGTTAATAAAGTCAGTTGTTGTTTAGAACAGGTCCCAGTACACAAGGACTTAAAAGACCCATTTTCAATTTAGAAATGGTATAGGCATACCGTTTTCTGACCGTTTTGAAATGGTTCAGTAACATTTTGAAGTCATTTGTAATGATTTGAATTGTCACAAGATTTAAGCTTTGAACAGAACTATTCTTAACAAGAACTTTTCTTTTTTTGCTATTTCAATTTTCTCTTTTTTGTGTGAACTGTTTTATTTTGAATTTTAACTAAAACTCTTAAAAACAAAGATATTTTGTCTGTGGAATCATTTCAGTGAGTCAGGCTTTTGTTGAATCCCATTTTTATGCTAGAGCTGCTGAACTTTGGTAAATCTAGAAAAAACGCAGCTACACTGAGAAACCTAGTGAAAAGACATTGACAACTTTGTGAGGAACCTGGTTATTTAGCAGTGTAAATCCTTAACTGGGTTACAGTTAAGAATTTTGTTGTCTGTGCATGTCTGTTGCACTCTATAAGCTTCAGGCACACTTCCAGCAGCTACAGGTAGAAGACGGTGGAAGCATCCACAAGATAAAGAGGCAAATGCTCGGCTGATTGAAGTAAAAATGTCTGCGAAGCAGAACGTGGTGTAAGGTAAGAAGCAAATCACAACCAAGCAGAAGTGTGTGCTGCATGCAATCCGGTATCAGAAAAATTTTAATAAAGAGTCAGTTTTGTTTTATAGCTGTTTTCTATAGATTGGTTGATACAGTGTGACACAGAGGCCAGTGTTCATACAACAGACTATTGGTGGCTCAGGTCGAAGATGCGAAATGGGGATGAATTTTATTTACTTCAGAGTACATGAAACATAAGAAACATAAGAAATCTGACAAACGAGAGGAGACCATGCAGTACTTCATGCCCTTTTGTTTAGCCAATAGCTAAGCTGTCCCAATACCGCATGCAAATTCTAGTTAAAGGTTGTCAAGGTTTTTGCTTCAACTCCATGTCTTGGTAGTTTGTTCAGAATCTCATTACTCTTTGTGTAAAGTCCTTCCTGGCTTCAGTTTTAAATGCACTTGTCCCTGAAAGAATATTGCCAGATCTACTTTATCATTAAATATATGGATGAGGTCCATATGTAGTCTCCTCTGCTCAGACTAAACAGGTTTAATTCCTTGAGTCTGTCACAATAGGACATGTTCTTAAGTCCTGGGTTGCCCCTGTTTGCTCTCCTCTACACAGCTTCAAGTGCTGCTATGTCTTTCTTATAGTGTGGTGACCAGAACTGCACGGAATACTCCAGATGCGGTCTTATGAGTACATTACATTGTGTGAGCATAATGTCCCTTGACTACTGCATATTAAACAGTTTCTATGCTATAACCTAATATTTTATTTGCATTTTTGGCACATTGCTTAGACAATGAAAACATTGTGTCAAAATAAACCCTTAAATCCTCTTCAGAGGTTGCTTCCTGTAGGACAAAACAAATTTAAACAAAACACATTTACAAAGGACTAAACAAATTCATAATAGATAGGAAAACTATCACAAGCTTCATGGTTGTGTTCATATTCACAGTGGTGAATTGCTCAGAGTAATGACGTTGAAGTGTTTTGCCAAAGAAGAACTCCAAAAGATTACTTGCACATATAAATGAGGATTTTTAGAAACAAGGTTTCTGCCTTAACCGGGTTTTGCGTGGCCATGTAAATGCACTCATTGATCAAGAGAGAATTTTGCTTGGATATTCTTTGTTGTCACACATGCATGTCGGAGGATCTCCTTACAGGCTGTTTCGAGGTATGTAAGAACTCACCAGGATGAGACAGGGGCACACTCACTTACACTGTCTTCTCCTTGTCTCCCCACATCACCAAGAAACTGCCTAGTGAGGGCACCCAACTCTGCCCCTTCCTGTTCCATGACCATAAGAATCCCGGATTCCTGGAAGGAGACGTGTGGTACAAGTTAAATTTGTAAATATACTAAAGAAAGAAATCTTGTCCTCAAATTATGACCTCTTTGTGTATTTAAATATATAGTCAAACCAAAGAACCAGCTAGGAGGAAGCTTGTCCATTGTGTCCTTTATTTATTCTTCAGGTGCACCCTGTACAACAATCCACCTAAAGACAGTGCCCTGGGCAGGGGTTGGTAGCAAGTGGTCAAAGAATAAGAGCAGAGGTCTGTATTTATAAACAACAGAATTTACATAACAGTGCTAACTTAATGTATATACATTACCTGACATTTACTCTGATTGGTTTATTGGCTTACACACCCAACTTATCCAAATAAAAGTCTCATTCTACCACGCTCTTGTTCTTCTCATATCTCTCAGGTTCAGGTTTAACTCTTACACCTGACGTTTCTGTGTATGTGACAACTGTCCAGTCTTTGCTGGGTGTAGGACATCTGCTGATTTTGTTACTCTTTCTAGAACACCCTGTGTTTGACATCAACCTTCTCCTGGTATATTCTTGTTGTTTGTTGTTCACTTGACCTTTATGTGGTTTTCTGATTTGCTTGAACAAGTTTCTGACATTTATTAACCCTTTGTACTACTTCTAAGATAGATGCTATATTTTAACGTGCAAAGCATACCCAAACACTTTTTACACCCATTTTTTTTTTCCCATGCGCCACTGATTCAAGAAGTAACCGCTAGGCGGAGCTCCTGAAAGAAAGTGATCTTGCAAGACCCGTACTAATTGTTTCGGCTTTTTGGCCTGAAAACCAGGGCCATTTATGCCAAAGTGGGCATTACTTTTCTTTTCTTTTCTTTTTAGCTCCCAAAAATTTTGATCTGGCCTTCTCCTGGACCCGGCCACAGTATGTAGAGAAGAATTTGTGAATTTCTCAGAAGGTTTCTTTGGGGAAGAGCATTATGTATGGATAAGCATTATTATTTTATTTTTTCACAGTAAACTTTCTAAAGCTTATTCTTACACAGCGCTTTTACTGAAGAACTTAATGAGGGAAACTATCAATGGCTACTCATGATATATAATGTCTAGAGAGACAGAAAGAGTTCTAACAATTTCATCCTCATCTTCAATAGGATTATAAGCAATAAGAGACAAAAAATGTATACATGAGGCATCCCAACAAGTCTTAAGTTTTTTTTCTTTTTCTCTCAAAAGACTTATTTCCAGTTCTGTACAGTTTCCAGAGTAACTAATTAGATATCTCCATCTCTAAGAATGAATTATTTTTATAGTAATGTAAGCTCTTTCATTTGTCAACCCTTGGCCTTTCGCTACTCAACTTCTGGTAGACAGTGAGCCCAAAGGTCATGTCGTACAAACTCTGAGTGTTGGTGGCCGGTCCGCCTCTTTTCTTTGAGTCCGCTGCTTTTACAATGCTTGTACACAACTGGCACAGGGTGGACGGCGGGGGAGGTGGTGGGACTGATGATGGGGGTGGGGGGGCATAGGGGGTGCTGAAAGAAATTAGATGTAATGAATCAGCAATAAAAGAGACTTGATTCACAAAGAAAACAATGGAGCTAATAAATCTGCTAAAGATGTGTCTTGAGTGTCTTGCTATTAATTTTTTTTTTGGTTATTGGACTGTGCTCTCTTGGCTCACAGCATCCATAGCCATGTGACCTATCCCGCAGTTTGGTTCAGCCTTAATCAGGGGCAGCTCAGTCTGTTGTTAAATGGCTACGAACTGTAGGTTGCATTCACAAAGAAGGTGCGACTCCTGATTTGGCTGTCACTCACTTTAATCTTATCAATTTGTACCACAAGTCTATTTAGCCTGGATAATGTTGTGTTTAGAACTAATGAACTCTCACATTAGCTGGAGAAATCTTCTCTTTACCATTTCTCGCCTCTGTTGGAGTCCCTGGAGACAGCTTGTCAGCAGGCTGGCTGTGTCACCACACCTCATTAACACCTACTTGTCAGGGGCCATTAGCTTGTCAGGTAGAATAACCATGTCACGAGGAAGAAGGCGGAGAAAGTTTGACTAATGCCACCCATAATTAATCCTGTGAGCCGGCAACTGCAACTGCATTGAAGGAATATTTCACAATATAGAATGTCTGCTTGATCACAGATGTTTGGTTTTGTTGATGTTCCTGTGGGGAAAATGTAAAGTACTGTACATGTATGTGTGGGTTACTCTTATCATGTCAGTAATAATTGATTAATTACATTTAGATAGAGCTTTTCTCGCTATTCAAAGCATTTAGATGGAGAGGAACTGCTTCAACCACCACCAACGTGTAGCACCCACCTGGATGATGTGACTGTAGCCATTATTCTGCCAGTACGCTCACCACATATGAGTTGTTAGGTGAGAGACAGTTGGCCAATTAAAGACAGGGAGTAATTAGGGGGCCAGAATGGACAAGACCATGATGGGTAATTTAGCCCAGGGATCTTTAATGACCACTGACAGTCAGGACCTTTATGTCTCATCTGAAGGAAGACACCATTTTTACAACACCACAGTGTCCCCATCACATTGGGATCCACATTCAGACCACAGGGCAAGCGCCCTCTTGCTGGCATCACCAGCACCTCTTCCAGCAGCAATCCAAAATTTCCCTAGATAGTTTCCCATTCAAGTACAGGCCAGGCCCAAACATGCTCAGCTTCAGGTGGATGACTTGTTCTGAATATACATGGATGGGCAAAAGTAGGCTTACAGTTGTTCATATGGAAAAAGACATGCAGATTATAATTTTAGGCTACTTGCTAATAACAATATAAATAATATGAAATAAGAAAACAATGAATACAAATAAATACTACAATAATATTAATTATGTAATGTATTTAAATAAATAATAATACAAGAATAAACTATGTGTTTTGCATACTCACAACTATAAAACTATTTTCACCCACCCCTGTATGTGCACAGTATGTTCAAAACTCATTACTGCCAGAAGGGATCCTACTCTGTTGGGCTCTTGAATAAGGACCTTAACCTGAAAATTGCACTGGAGTGCTGTGCAATGGCTAACCTTGTGCTCTGACCCCCAAAAAAGACAGTTTCCCCTCAGGAATTAACAAAGTATATCAAATTAAAAAAAATGTGACTATTATTTTTATTTTTTATTGTTTCTTCCATTTTTCTGTTTCTTCATTTTGTAAAGCACTTTGAGCTACATTTCTTTTTGTATGAAAATGTGCTATATAAATAAATGTTGTTGTTGTTGTTGTTGTAGTAACTGTAATACTGCTGCCACTCCAGGGGTTGGCACCGTGTCCTAATGCTTTTTTTCTTCTTCCCTCAGCTGACCGACTGATTGGCGGCTACAACACCTCTGGAGTCACTTCAGGTGTCCGTCTACCAGGACCCACCTTTTCCACCTTGAATGGCTCCAAACCGGATCCATCTTTGTCAATTCTGTTGTGACCTTGTGTCTGTAAAACTGTCTCCACAATTATTGCATGTTTTTTTTATTTGTTTTGTTTTTTGAAAGCCAATTCTATGAGGTGACCTGGCTCATCCCCTCAACTCTTCATCATTGTCGTTTCATTCTCTTATACACTTTACTCCTATGGCTAACAAAAGTAGGGAGCCACGGGCAGAGGTGGACTCTGTGAGGTTTAATAATATTAATCATAATACATTTTATTTATTCATATATGTCTTTCTAAACACTCAAGGACACCAAACAATAGATAAAAATGACATTATAAACAAAAACTAAAAATACAAAGAAATATAAAAAAAGTTAAAATCAGAGAGAGCAATTGTAATCAAAGAGAAAAAGCAGTCTTAAACAGACGACTTTTAAGTTTAGATTTGAAAAGTGAAAATGATTCAATATTTCTAAGCTCAGGTGGTAGTGAGTTCCAGAGCTGGGAAGCAGAGCAACTGAATGTTCTGCTCCTCATAGTGATAAGACGGACGAAGGGGACAGTCAAGTGGATGGAGGAAGAGGATCTAAGGGTACGGGAGGGAACAGCAACATGGAGGAGGTCAGACAGATATGGAGGAGCAAGGTTATGGATAACCTTAAATGTTAACAGAATTTTGAATTCAATACGGAACTTAACTGGAAGCCAAAGAAGCTGCTGCAAGAAAGGAGTAATATGGTAATTAGAGGGGGTTCTAGTAATAATGCGGGCAGCTGAATTCTGGACCAGTTGAAGCTTATAGAGGGATTTGTGAGAAAGACCAAAGAAGAGGGAACTGCAATAATCCAGGTGAGAAGTGACAAGGCTATGAACAAGGATAGCAGTGGTGTGGAGAGTGAGGGAGGGGACGAATACGATTAATGTTACACAAGTGGAAATATGCAGACCAAGAGATGTTACTGATGTGGCACTGAAAAGAGTACTGTCAAGGATGACGCCCAGACTCTTAACCTGTGGGGAAAGGGAAACCGAGGTATTATCAATAAAAAAAAGAAAAATGATCAATTTTGGATCATTTTGATTTTGTACCAATGAGGAGAACCTCAATTTTGTCACTGTTTGATTTTAGAAAATTTGAGGAGAACCAGGATTTATTTTCTGCTATGCAGTCAATAAGTGAGGAGCGTGGGAAGGAAAAGGTAGGTTTGCTGGTAAGGCAGAGCTGGGTGTCATCAGCGTAACAGTGGAAATTAGTGATATATTTATAAAAGATATTGCCAAGCGGAAGAAGGTAAATAATGAAGAGGAAGGACCCCAGGACAGAGCCCTGGGGCAGACCTGAAGTAACAGCGGTGGGTTGGGATGTAAAAGTTTTGAGCTGAACGAACTGAGTGTGGCCTAAGAGATAGGATCTGAACCAATCTAATGGAGTGTGGGAAATGAGCTTATCTACTCTCCTTCATAGAACACCAAAAACTTGCCCCATTGGGCCCAGGTGTCCAGCCTGTTCAACACCTCTCCACTTTTCTAACAGCTGGATGAACCAGAGGTAGATGGAAGGACATATATTGTGTCCATTGTGTACACATTGTGTTTGCCATCTTAATAATCTCTGAACAGTCTGGCAGTTGATGGTGTAGCGTCCACTATGACTCCCAAATTCTACTCATAAGGTGAATTTTCAATTTTCAAAATCCCATTATGTATTCAAACCTCACATTTTTACTTCCTTGGTGTAATACTTTATGTTTACTGACATTAAAATTCATCTGCCACAAATCTGCCCAAGCCTGTCTGCTGTCCAAGTCCCTCTGTGATGATTCAATGGATTTGAGATTATCTGCCAATCCTCCTAGCATGGTATGATCTACAAACTTAACCAGCTTGTTACTTATACAGTATTCCTATCCAAACTGGCCTTAGCACTGCCACCTGCTGGACACCAATCTTAACGTCAGCCAATTCTGATGAGGTTCCTGGCACCATCATCCTCTGTTTCCTGTGTCTGAGCCAATTTGGCACCCATCTACACACCACACCCTGAACTCCCAGTTTTTTTAGTTTGATACCCAGCCTCTCACGTGGCACCTTATCAAATGTGTTATGTTTTAGTAGCTATTTCTGAAGAACTGTTGCTGGCCTCCCGCTGGAGATCACCTGACTCTGTCCCTTCATCTCATTGGAAGGCATCATTACTTTTAACTTAATCCTCTTGGAACTTTCTGGTCACAGATTAACAACTCCTAATGCTTTACAATTCAGAGATGGCTTTATGCAAGTCCAGTTGATCAGGAGCTGGGTGGTGGCTGCCCCACGATATATTTTCATAGCTTTTTTCATTGTGTTTTAGTCTCCTCTGTGTTCTGCCCTGCTGATGTACTATTGTCCATTTTTATTTTTTTCTTTAAATAACGTTTACTTCTCAAAGCTGGAGTTAAGGTAGGTTGATGGGTATTTTTGGTGTTTCCTTTTTTTCTCTCCCTGTTGTTATTAAAATTAAAAGACAGTATGGTCTCATGTTCTGTTATGTGTCATTTGAGCTGGTTTAGTAAATTTGATTACAAAAAAAAAAAAACTGAAAGCAACATAACCTATTTTCATCACACAGTCAAATACAATTTGATAACAGGTCAAATTCTGGGCAACTGTACTAGTCATTTATTTATACATACTAAACCCTTTGTAATTTATAAAAAAAAGAATGAGAAATATAATTCTGTTGCGCACAAATAATTGCCCCCATGACCCTGTTTTTAGGATATAGCGGGTTGGATAATGGATGGATGGATGGACAAATAACTGCATGTTGTGATGAAATTCACACATTGTTAAGTTAAACTGTGGGCGGCACGGTGGTGCAGTGGGTAGCGCCGCTGCCTTGCAGTAAGGAGACCTGGGTTCGCTTCCCAGGTCCTCCCTGCGTGGCGTTTTCATGTTCTCCCCGTGTCTGTGTTGGTTTCCTCTGGGTGCTCTGGTTTCCTCCCAAAGACATGCAGGTTAAGTGCATTGGCAATCCTAAATTGTGCTTGGTGTGTGTGTGTATGCGTGCCCAGGGTTTGTTTCGTGCCCTGTGTTGGCTGGGATTGGCTCCAGCAGGCCCCTGTGACCCTGTAGTTAGGATATAGCAGGTTGGAGGATGGATGGAAGTTAAACTGTAATTAAACAATTGGTGCAAAGCAATGGAGAAAAATTATAAATGGTAAAGTTTTGTATTTTAGAGATTTTGAAAGGTTTGGTATCTACTGTAGTAAGTTGTTTACTTGTGAATGAGCATGATAGAACTATTCACCCCATTATTTTATTGAAACAAAGAAATAAACAGACAATGCAAAAAATTATAAAAATAAATCATGACAGCCTCAGGCTATGTGCACTTTTTTAACAGACAATTTCTCTGAATAAAAATGGTGTCGTGAATGGGAAGAACAAATGCAGAAAATTGATTGATGGATAATTAGTTAATGCCCTCTTCCTTTTAGTGAAACTGCTTAATCGAGTAAATACATATATAAAAATACAAGATGAATCCAATAATTGTGTCTCTGGGTCATTTATGAAGTCTCCAAGGGATTCCAATTTTCAGAAGATTGATTTTTCCAGCACGATTCCCCCCAGGCATTTTACTTTAACTCACCGTGACAGACTAACTCCATCTTCAAGCCTCCATGGATTTGTGCTTTCATTGGTCATGAACTCAACTTGGGTGAAAGTGGAAGCACCACTTTCATTCAGTTCACTCAGAAAGTGAGAATCCCCTTTTGAACTTTCTTTATCAGGTGGGCCTGAGCAGGGCTGGCCTTAGTGTTGGCAGTGCCAGGTGGAAGGACACTAGTTTGGGCCCCCTCTTCCCTGTCCAAAGTGTAGTAGATTGTCAAAGATATTTCAAATAAAGTTGCCTATTATAAATTATTGACTGACACCTAAATACACAGCAGCACTTGAAGCTGTGTAGAGGACACCAACTAAGTGCATCCAAGGACTTAAGTACATGTCCTACTGTGACAGACCCAGAGAATTAAACTTCTTTAGTCTCAGACAGTGAAGACTGCATGAGCACCTAACCCAGGCCTTCAACATCCTGAAAGGCACTGATCAAGTAGATCCAGCATTATTCTTTCAACTTAAAGGTGAATCCCATGCTTGAGGATATCAGTGGAAATTAAGGGGAAGTGCATTTAGGGCCAAAGCCAGGAGGCACTTTTTAAGCAAAGAGCTGTGGGACTCTGAACAAACTACCGAGACATGGAGCTGAAGCAGAAACCTTGACAACCTTCAAGAAGAATCTGCATGAGCTATTGGGATGGCTTGGCTATTAGCTAAACAAATGGGTGTGATGGACTGAATGGTTTCTTCTCGTTTTTCAAATTTCTTATTTATGTATTCTAAATGCTTTACTATTTTATATCCAACTTAATGAAAAGTTTAACTTACTACATATTTTAAAATATGATGTGTTTAAAACACACAGGCATAGGCGGTGAGTTCTCCAGGAGCTATGTGGCAGCTGCACTAAAAACTGAATTACAACGTTGTTTATAAGTTTTGGAATTCTTACTTTATAGTGCTGACTTAGAAATTGAAGAAATTATTTTGATAATTATTTCCTAGACATCAGTATTTTTATCAATACAGATAAAAGACATGCAACACGGTTGTGCAGTGGTCAGTTTATTCAGAATCTTGGACTTGAATCCTGTGCCTGAACATTGTCTGCTGTGGTTTTTGCTCTGAGTACTTTGGTGTTTCTTCTACATCCCCAAAGATGTTCAAGTTATGTTAAATGTCCCCATTGTGGGTGGGTGCATGAATTTGCCCTGTGATGAACTGGCTACCTAACCATTATTCATAAAGCTTGAACACACACAAAAAGAGGCTTGAAATTAGAACATTAGAACAATCTGGAGAAGAACAGGCCATTCAGCCCAACAAAGCTCACCAGTCCTACTCACTTATTTCTTCCAAAAAACATCAGGTTGAGTTTTGAATGTCCCTAAACTCCTACTGTCTACCACACTACTTGGTCACTTATTTCAAGTGTCTGTGGTTCTTTGTGTAAAGAAAAACTTCCTAATGTTTGTGCAAAATTTACCCTTAACAAGTTTCCAACTGTGTCCCCATGTTCTTGATGAACTCATTTTAAAACAACAGTCTCGATCCACTGGACTCATTTTCTTTATAATTTTAAACACTTCATATCTCTTCTTTATCTTCTTTTGCTTAAACTGTAAATGCTCAGCTCTTTTAATCTTTCCTCATAACTCGTCCCCTGTAGCCCTGGAATCAGCCTAGTTGCTCTTCTCTTCACCTTTTGTGCTGCTATGTCCTTTTTTTAGTCAGGAGACCAAAACTGCACACGGGACTCAAAGATGAGGCCAAACCAGTGTGTTATAAAGCTTGAGCATAACCTCCTTGGACTTGTACCCCACACACCAAGGTGCTATATAACCTGACATTCTGTTAGCCTTCTTAATGGCCTCTGAACACTGCCTGGTAGTTGATAGTGCTGAGTCCTCTATGACTCCTAAATCCGTCACATAAGGTGGACTTTCAATTTTCAGACCCCCCATTGTGTATTCAAACCTCACATTTCTACTTACTTTCTGTGACACTTTACGTTTAATGACATTAAATTTCATCTGCCCAAGCCTGTATGCTGTCCAAGTCCTTCTGTAATGATTTAAGAGATTCCAAATTATCTGCTAATCCACCTATCTTGGTATCATCAGCAAACTTAACCAGCTTGTTACTTATATTCCTATCTAAATCATTTACAGGTATATATTAAAAATAGCAGCAGCCCTAGCACTGACCCCAGTGGATAACAACTCTTAACATCGGCCAATTCTGATGAAGTTCCTCCCACCATTGCCCTCTGCTTCCTGTGTCTGAGCCAATTCTGCACCCATCTACTCACATCACCCTGAACTCCCACTTCTTTTAGTTTGATGCCCAAACTCTCATATGACACCTTATCAAACTTCTGAAAGTCAAGATAAATAATATCTTGTGCATACGCAACTTCCTACACAAACATCCGGATTAATAAAAGAAAATTAGATTGGGAAACATGAGCATATTTATGGCAAAACTGACCCGTGCATACGCAACATTTCAGAAAAACTGGGACACCCTTGGTCAAGCAGTGAAATGCAGCCAGACCAGCAAAAAAATGACTCGCATGCATAGAAAAACATATTGGTGAGCCGTTATAATAATGTGCATTGACATAACAAACATATTAAACCTTAAAAGGGATGCGTATGCATAATGGAATGCCACTGCTTATGGTTATGAAAAGCAACTTCATTCTCGCTAGGTACCCTTATTGCAACATGAGTGCATTAAAGTGCTAATGGCTTCCAGCACAGCAGGCATGATGTAGCTGAATCTTGGCTGAGATACTGTTGACCTTTTGGCCAGTTCC
Organism: Polypterus bichir lapradei; assembly: GCA_026402145.1. Taxonomy (NCBI): domain Eukaryota; kingdom Metazoa; phylum Chordata; class Cladistia; order Polypteriformes; family Polypteridae; genus Polypterus; species Polypterus bichir. The sequence goes on along the minus strand of JANRMT010062826.1, from coordinate 2,798,167 downwards.
CTGAAAAGTGATGACAAGTACTCGATATAAACTTGACAAAGAATTTGAAGCCCTTGAATTCAAAAAAGACACCCAAACACAACAGTAGTCTAGTCTTTTAAAGAGCAGCTAGAAACTGTACATTGTACCTTGCTCAAATCTTCTCTCATTTTAATTTTTACTCTGAGCAAACCACTAGGAACTTACCTTCAAGTAGGTGTCGTTTTCCAGTATTGCAAAGTTCAGTGCACCACCCAAAACTCTTTGGTCCTTCTTTAATGCAAATTCACGTCATTGGCCCTCTTAAAAGTGAACTAATAAACAGTCTGTACATTATGTTCACCACTTGTGAAGTTGTTTGTCATATCAACGCACATTATAATAACAGCTCAGTGTTATGAATTATTATGTGTGTGAATGGTCATTTGGCTGATTTGGCTGCTTTTCCCTACTTGATCGAGGGTGACATCACTTCCTAGTTTCTCTGAAATTTTGCATATGTCGTAAGCATATGCATATTCTCCCATCAAGTTTTCTTTTATAAATCCCAATGTTAATATGGGAAGTTGCGTACACACAAAAAGAGGCTCAAAAGCTTTATTAATTAGGCCCTGGGACACTTTAACGTTTAAATTGAATTGAACTGTGTTGGAATAACTGGAATTGGAACAAACCTGAATGAATGAATAAACTGAAATCTTGGAATAGCCAAATGTAAAACACAAGAAGGCAGACCAAAAAACATAATGGATGCACACCATGACTGAGTAGTCCCGACATTTACATGGGAAGTTTCATACGCACATTTCAAGCTTCATTTTTGTACTGAGCAATTCCAACATTTGCATAGAAAGTTGTGCATGCATATCTCATGCTTCTTTTTTTGTGTGTACGCTGTCACACATGTGCGCATAGGAGGCAGCTAAATGGACCAAATGATGGTAATTTCACGCCAGCCAGGGATTGGCAGGGTGCACTAAACCTTCCTCTTTTATCTCTGCAGATCAGATATGGGAAATTCTGCCTGGTTCAACCCCGATGACGTCACTTCTGGTTCCGGCACCCCAAGAACATCACTTCCACCTGCCAACCTTAAATACAAGACAACTTCCCTGTAATCTCAGTTCTGTTTTGGACTCAACTCTGTACACATCTGTGCAACCTATTTGCCTTTTGCAGCCAGGCTTGAAGTATACGGGTGGCTTCCCCAAACCTTTTCTTTGTGTGTCAAGACTCTTCATTTTCACAACACACACTTTATAAATGAGATCCCAGGACAGTTTAATTGAAATCTCACTGTATTGGAATAAATGTGTATGGAATAGACATTAAATAAAATCCTGGAATAATCAAATATGAAACAGAAGGAGGCAGACAGAAAATGTAATGGGTGTACAACATAAATGAACAATCCCGACATTTGTGTGGGAAGTTACTTATGCACATTTCAAGCTTCTTTTTGTGCATACGCAAGCTTTATAGATGAGGTCCCAGGAAAGTTTAATGATTGAAGTGAAATCTCACTGTATTAGAATAAATGGGTTTGGAATCAACAGGAATGAATGAATGAATTGAAATATTGGAATAATTAAATGTAAAACACAAGAATGTAGATAGAAAACATAATGAGTGCACACCATAACTGAACAATCCTGACATTTGCATGGGAAGTTAAGTATGCAGTTTTGAAGCTTCTTTTATTGTATAAATGAGGTCCCATGACAGTTTAATGATTCGTCATGAAAATGAAATGTCACTGTATTGTAATAAATGGGTTTGAAGTAAACATGAATGAACAAATGAATGAAAGAATGAATGAATGAATTGAAATCTTGGAATGGTCATATGTAAAACATAAGAAGGCAGCATGAAAACATAACAGGTGTATGCCATAACTGAACATCCTGAAGTGCAACACTTAACAATTTTAATACATCATCAACAAAAGAATCCCTTGGCCAGCCATTGTCCACTGGGTCACTAAATTTCAAAAGATTATACTGGTAATACAAAACACCCAACCGACCTTGCATCGAAGTATTTTTATGTATAAGTAGAGGAGGAGGATCTGCTCATTTAAAATGTAGCCGGTGAATGTGTGAGTAACGAGCATCTGATAAGGCTGGGTGCAATTTAGAGCATGAATGTTACCATTTGTTCTCTTCGATGTCTAGGCAAAATTGCCCCATTTGAGTGAAGTGAAATGTTTCCAAGGAGCAAATCATTTCTATAAGGACAATAATTTGAGATGGAGGGAAAAAAAAAGAATGATGAAAAAAAAAATCATGTTTGGGTAAATACTATCTGTATCCTTAAATTACAGGCTGGCAGAAAAGGGGGAAATAGGCTGCCTTTCAAATTTATTTAGCACACAGTTAATTTCAGGGATATTGAAGAAATTATGTTGCTCCACCCTATTAATCATGGGGGTGTGCTGCTTGTCACTCCTATTCAGTGTTTGTGTTTTTTGTGCTTCTCAGTCCTACATCTGTTTTGTTAGTGCATCAGCTAATGGAGAAAGTTAATTGTGTTGGTTGTAAGGCCACCTGTCACACACATGCCTCATTTCCATACTAATGGGGACGAGAGGAGCAGGAAGAGCTGCCTGTGCAGTCACAGTGATTTCGTTCGTCTGTCTGTACATAGGCTCAGTTAAAAAAGAAGGGGGAGTGTGTGTGTTAGGGCTAACTGGTTAACCATTGCTTTAAGTCACATGGGTCTGGTAACAATGGAGATCTCTGTGTAAGCAGAAAGTGGTCTTTTTTTACCCAATTTCTTAAAATGTCAACCGTACAAATGACAATAAACTTTTACATATTTTTTTGGAATGGAGGTAAAGTGAAACACACTTAATCTTACAGATCTAGCACCCTGGGTTTGAACCCCATTTCTGTCTGTGTGAAGTTGGCCTAGTCTGTCCATGTCTGCCTCTGTGTTTCTATAGGCACTCCATTTTTTTCCTCCCATATCTCCAGACATGTGCAGATTAGGTTAACTGACGATTGTAGATTAACCCTTGTGTGAGTGTGTGTGTGGATCCTCCAATGGAATGGTATGCTGTCTACTGCTGTATCCTGCCTTGTGTCTAGCACTGTCTGTACCCATATTTATAAAGCATCTCAGAATAAGAAAATGGTCTTAACTGACTCAAAAATCTCAGAGTGATGCAAATCTGGTCCCAGCCAGAGCAGAAGTAATACCTTTTTGTTAATTTTCCTCATGTAGGAAGCTACTCCTAATTTCACCACAATTTAGGAGAGCTCACGAGTTGTCCTAATTCGCAAGAAGCTTCCAGAAGATGGCATTCAGTCTGAGATTGGTACATACATCATAATAAGTGCTACTTATTAGGCAATTAAATTGCAATAAAAACCTGCAGCCACTGTGGCCCTCCAGGACCTTCTTTGCCCACCCCTGTAACAGACCAAGGAAACAAGTCCTAAGCTAAAACTACTTTGTATGAGCATATTGAGTAGTAACATCACAAATTAAGCAAAACTGATGATTCACTGATAAAGAAAAAACACAAAATAATCACATTTTATTAAGGTGCTGTGTACAACATTGTAATATATAATAGTTTAAGTCACAGAAGCAAAACTACACAAGTCCATAGTGCGGGCCTTCCCCAAAACCAAATTATGATAAATGAGGCTAAAGTATTTAAAAAAAAAAGCAAAATTAATTACAAAGATTAGGGTAAAACAACAAAGCATGTATCATCAGGCCAAACTAATTAACCAAAAAGACCCCTTATCTGCTCCATGGAGTGGCTGGTCCACTTATCCACTGTCATACCCAGCCCAACTCTCATTCATAATAAATCTCACGCCTTCTCCATTTTCATTATACACCACACTCCATCTCCAGTCTTGTGTTCTTCCTCCCATTAACCATTTTAGCACTGGTCAACTAGCTACCTATTAACTCCAAACTCACCGTAAGACTTGCAATAGACAGCCAGCAGCTCAACCTGGCCAGGGTGCCCATAGAATGGAAGGATGGGGGAAGGCAATTGCTTTGGAACAATACTTCCACCAAGACGTAAGATGGCAGATTCCCTGCAGTGTAGCAGTGCCCCGAATTCCCACAGGGCACCATGGAACTTATAATTTTATACCAAAGCCCTGCTGGGTACCATGGGTGCCGCCAGGGGACGCTGCAAGAGAACCTGGATAGTCAGGTTTTCCCCATAGCCCGGAAGTAGAAAATCATGAGGACGGAAGCCCCAAAGTACTTCCAGGCTGATTAAAGAACTGGGATTCTCCATCTGACCAGGAAGTGCTGGCAAGTCACGTGAGAGGAAGAACAGAAGCACTTTCGGGTCAAGAATTATTTAAGGGACTGCTGAAGACCCAGCAAGGGAACCAGAGTCGGGTGGAGGTGGACAAAGCTTGCTGGGAGGTGTGGAGGAGATATATATATATAGAGAGAGAGAGAGAATTGTGTTAATTGTTGTTTTTATTTGCCTGTTTATTGTGACTGTGGTGCTTAGGGCACTATTATGAGAAGAGAAGAAATAAAAATACTTCTCAGTGCTTTTACCCTGCGTCCTGAGTGTCTGTCTGTTGGGTTTAAAGGGACAACAGTGACCCCTAGTGTCCACAATATATATATTTAAATATATAGGAA
>JANRMT010062826.1:2778114-2793156 GCA_026402145.1 Polypterus bichir lapradei | reverse complement strand
GTGTTACTCTTTAACAATCCCTAGATGATAATGTCTGCTGAACAAACAGGTATCGCTAGCTTAGCAGAGGCAAAGTACACTCCAACATGTGGCAAGAGGTACAACGACTGGAACGGAGGCTGGCGCGAGTGAGGATGGCTCCACCTACTCCTTAGGTCTCACCCCCCTCCCCTTGGCCCACAGCCTGTCTCTCAGATTCGCATGAATAAATCTGTGCCGAAACCGAACTATAATATTTAGCACGATGACAGAAGTCGCAAAATCAACCAGAATGTTCAAGCATATTATAGAAAAAAACTGATCTAAATCTATTAAGTACTTCTCTCATAAAAAGCGGATTACATACAGACTGACAGACAAACAGACGTTGGATTTTATATATATACTAGCCTTGTGCACCCAACTACGTTGTGCGTGTTAAAGTTGTCTGTGAAGGGCTCCCTGTTTAAACGCAGCTGCCAGTCGTGAACTGGGCCCTTCATCGCACAGCATTATGATTTTTTATAAGGGAAACAAAATTACAAAAGAAAACCCTTGGATATTGATTCGATAGGAACGGCCTACTCGGAATCACTGTCCGAATAGTAATTATGTGGTGGTATAGGAGCATTTCTGCTTTTGTCCGTTCAGTCCGTCTCGTTTTCACGACGCTATCATTTCCTCTCACGATGTCTTCTCAACCTTTCTCCAATCTCGCAGGTTGCTTTGTGGCAATCCAAAGAGTAAGGCAATATACACGGAGCAATGGTTATAAAAGGGGGACACATAGGTATCCAGGCTCTTTAAAGCATAAATAGGGATCACTTCACTGACATGTGAGCAAGCCACAGTACAACTGTGAGACGCGCAACACTCGCCGGCTACAACGTAACAATAATAATATCCCGAACGTGCTGTTACAATGTTATTAATTTTACCCACTGTCTTTATTTCATCCATATGTTACGTAGGCACGTACCTTTTATCTTCGGCAATCTCATTCTCTAACCAGACCTCAGGAGCTAACCAGCATAACACTGTCCACCACCCCTTTCGTTTTCCGGCACATTCTTGACATCCGTGAGTAACAACAACGTACTAAACTGGTAGGTGATCTACGCATGCGTGGAATTCGCGGACAAACAAAGATCAAGATCTAAATGAAGATCTCTTTAGTTAATTTAAAGCACAACAATTTGTTTAGTTTGAATGTCTGTGTTTTGAGGTGTGACTGGAGTACTACAGTCTTCAGTAGTATAAGCCTGGAGGACATTCTTAATGCAATGCCTATGTTTTAGCTGTCTCTATACTGCCATCTAGTGCTTCTTCTTCTAATTCATTTGCGCACAAACAAACATCAAGATCCAAATGAAGATTATATATAGAGATATTGTGATGAATTAAACTCACAAACAAACATAAAGATTTGGGGATTAGCCCCTTATATTGTCGTACAGTGATTTGTTGGTCCAAATTTAGTTGAACAGAGATCAAACATTCGACAGACAGGTACAGTATGGCTGGGATTTTATACAGTAGGTAAAATGGCCTCCGGAGGTGATGTGGCAGGAAGTGATGTCAACATCGTGGGACCGGAAGTGACGTCAATCTGGTTGGACGGAAGTGACGTCATCATCGTGGGACCAGAAGTGACGTCATTTGGGCTGGACGGAAGTGACGTCATCAGTGCAAGACCGGAATTGTGGTTTGTAGTGATGTTGTTTTCCAGGAAGTGGTTTGTTGATGATGATAATGGTTTATTTATCTTCTTTTGTTCTACAAGATCAGAGAGAGAGGCATTATTACCACAAAACAACCACCCGTCCGATGATAATTCACTCACCTCAGGGCTTGTTGACTGTCTCCTAAGCACACGTGTGTGACAATATATATATATATACAAAAGTAGGTGGACTTTCCTGTCTAGGAATATCAGATGGATCATACTATATATATATATATATATATATATAGCAGGGAGAGGGGGTCGTTAGGCAGTAAAGATCTGGGGATTATCCTCATTAATCCTCATTTTAATAATGGGTGAGGAAAAAATGGAAAAACAAGGTGTAAAAGAGGATGGAATCAGTTGATGCCAATAAAAAATTATGCTTGGATGAGTATCTCTGTTCTCCTCTAAGCTGGGCTTCTTAATGAAGAGCAGTTTCCTTTGACCTTGACGGTTTTATATTGGCATTCTGGAAGGGCCGTGGCTTTGTTGGTGAAACGGGAACTGGGTCACTCATCATCTGGCCGGTGAGCCTTTGTACTGAAGATGGCAAAGGAGATGGAGTTAGCAAAAGCTCCCCCTCTCTGTTTGAAATGGTATTGCCTATCTTACTGGAGCCTTGAATATGTTGCAGAGGTTTGCTTGCTTGATAATATAGATATCTGCTGTATATAGTTATGAAAAAAACAACAGGGACAAGATAAATTGTTTGGGATCAACTGGGTACCCAGTTTAATATAAAACAAGAATATTGTCAATGTTAAGGAATGTTGGATGTCCTCTGAGGGTGGCACAGTGATGCATTGGTAGTGCTGCTGCCTCACAGTAAAGAGACTAGGGTTCATCATCTTGGGTCCACCCTGTGTGGAGTTTGTATTATTTCCCTGTGTCTTTATGGGCTTCCTCTGGGTACACCGGTTTCATCCCACTGTTCAAAGACATGCATTTTGAGTGAATTGGTGATGTTTAATTGGCCCTGGTGTGTGTGTGTGTGTGTGTGTGTTCACCCCGAGGTTTGTTCCTGGCTTGTGCCTTGTGCTAGTGGGGACAGGCACCACCTCTACCCATGAGACCCTGGTCTGGAGTAATTAGGTTAGAAATTGATGTGACTTTCTCTTAAATTTAGTTAACAATCTCTGTCATATTTCTGTTCGGCATCGTTAATGAACACCGACTTCCGATGCCTCCATTCTTAAAATAGCACCTGGAGTGGAAGGGGAGGAACCTCTGCAGCAAAATCAGAAATGACGCCAGAATATCGTAAAAATTCTTGAAATGTATTTGAGTCATCTCAAAATGCAAAGAAGCTTATTTCAAGATATTTCAAAATGCATTTCAGATATCTCAAAACGCCTACAGAGAGCTTCTTAAGATATATTGAAATGTATTTGACATATCATAAAATACATTTCAGATATCTTGTAATAGATGCATTTTCAAATATCTGTAATACTATTTGAGATATCAAAAGTGTATTTCCAGATATCTTAAAATTCATTTTGTGATATTGCTAAATGTAAATATGGCTTGCTATATGCCATACTATAGAAATATCTTGAAGGGTATTTGAGATATCTTAAAATACAAAGAAACTTATTTCAAGATATCTCAAAATGTATTTCAAATATTTCAAGATGGCTACAGAGATATTTTAGGATATCTTGAAATGTATTTGAGATATAATAAAATACAAAGAAACTTATTTCAATATCATTTCAAAATGCATATCAGATGTTTCACAATGGCTTCAGAGACATTTTAAAATATCTTGAAATGTATTTGAGATATCTCAAAATGCAAAGAAACTTATTTCAAGTGTGAAAGAACCCCCGGGCATCAGCCAGCCCCAAACCCCAACACGAACACACCAAGAGTCCCAGGTTCAAATAACAGATGGTTTATTCATCCAAATACCTCCTCACAGTTGCAAAACATAGAACAGATTCACAGTTTCTCGTTCTTCCACAATCCCTCCCCTCTCACCACCATACTGCCATCCTCTAGTTGAGTGTTGCCTTCCTTCCTCCCAGCTCTGACTCGTTTGGATAAGGGAGTGCGGTCCCTTTTATTAAGGACCTGGGAGTACTTCCGGTGCCAGGGCCACTGCCTGATGGAAGTGCTTCCGGGTCATGTGAAAGTCCATTACAGCAGGGAGCTTTGTCTTCCTGCAACACCCTCTTGCGACACCCAGTGACCCCAGCAGGGCCACTCTGCCAGACTACATCTCCCAGCATGCCCTGCTTGTTTCCCCCAGCAACATCTTCCCTCTTCAGTGGGCTGTCCGTCCATCCCTTCTCCTCCTTCCTTCCAGGGCTTCCACTTCTCCTCCCCGGCTAGGATGCCTGTCTGTCCACTAGGAGTCTCCCATCTCAAAATGCTTACAGAGAGTTTTTAATATATCTTGAAATGTATTTGAGATATCATAAAATTATTTTCAGATATATTGAAATCGATGCATTTTCAGATATCTGTTAATCTATTTGAGAAATGTAAAATGCATTCAAGAAATCTAAAAATGTATTTTGAGGTATCTCTAAATTTTAATAATGTCTTGTGATATGCCATAAAACAAAGATATCTTAGCATATCCTGAAGTGTATTTGAGATATCTTAAATTGGAAAGAAACTTATTTCAAGATATCTCAAAATGCTTACAGATATATCTTAAAATACCTTGAAATGTATTTGAGATTTCTTAAAACCCAAATAAACTTGTTTCACTATATCTCAAAATTCATTTCAGATATCTCACCATGAATACAGAGACATCTTAAAATATCTAAAATTGTATTTGTGATATCTCAAAATGCATACTACAGAGATATTTTAAGATATCTCAAAATGTACTTCAGATATCTCAAAAGGTAGTCTATGATTTCAAGATATGAGGAAATCTATTTGAGAGATCTTAAAACTCATTTCAGATATCTTGAAAGAAGTTAATTTCAGATATCTTTATTTTTTTAGATATCTTAAATGCATTTCCAGATATATTCACATGTTAATGCTTGCCATAACTATCCATACCACAAATGAGAAACTAGTGAATTAATGATCATCCTAGTATTGAGCCACAATGATAAATCTTTTACACAGATACAAAAAAGAACAGGGCAGAAATGTAATATACTGTATATGTGTGTGTGAGTGTGTGTATGTGTAGATATAGATATAGATATATATTACAGTTTTTTAATTTAAAAATTATCAAAGCGGTCATCATGCACGTCAGGTGAAATTAAGCAAACATCTTCTCAAGCAACATGTATTAGAATTGCTAATAACTGGTTTATTGTGCACGCAGTCAAATGCAAATGGATTTTTATTGTTGAAAAGTTAAGCACACTTTCTCGTTAGCATATCTTGCAGCGTTTTCCTTTACATCCACCGCTGCATAATGCTAGTGTTTATATGCACTATAAATTATATTTACAATCGCATTAGATAAACAAGTTAAAATAATGCAGCCATTAAAGCACACATCAGTAGCTTGTCGCGGTAATTGAAGCAATCTGGGTTTGTAAGCATATGGTACATGAAAATCTTTAAATTAGCACAATCCCATTTCAATCGTGCAGTGTCAGGAGATAAGAAAGAGTATTTAAAGTAAATAAATAAATAAGCTCTAAAATATGTACTCTGATGAATTAAAAAAAAGAAACCTTATGTTCCTGTAACCATTTCTTTGTAATTTGAATTACACGTAGAAAGATGGAAAATTTACAAATTCTAGAGTTCTTTTTTCGGAAAGAAATTATGATTATGAAATAATTCCAGCATGGGAACTTCTGTCCACTCAGAATTGCAGGAAGCATCAGACACCAGGTAGCAGTGCACACATTGCTGTAATTTTAAAAAGAAATGCAAATTTTCCCTGGACCACCACTCTGTGTTTTTTGTTCTGTATATTACATACTTTAACCAGGCAGGGTGCTCTAGTAGTCATTTTTAAAACCCTACAATTTGTTCAATAGATGACCTTCAACATGTCATTCACCACCCTGGGATTGTGTGAGAATGCAGAACCTGTCATGTAAAGATAAATCTGATATTATCGGGTCTCTGTCATTCATGGCACTACATATAATACGATACACTACAATAACCCATGATGGCAAAGTGAAAACATGTCTTCAGAGAGGTTTTCAAATTTATTCAAAATCAAAACTGAAATCTCTCATTCAGTGAAGTATTGAGACCTTTTTCTGTGGCACTCAAAATTGTGCTCAGGTGTCTTCTGTTTGCTTTAATTCACCTTGAGATGTGTCTAGAAAGTGATTGATATCCATGTGTGACAAACTGAATTAGTTGGACAGACGTGTCCCTGTGCATAGACGGTGCAACAATTCACACTGCTTGCTAGGTTAGAAACTAAACCAGGATGACCAAGTAACTCTCTGTAGACCTTCATGATCAAATTGTAGTGAGGCATAGATCATATCAAGGGGATTCTTCTTCTTCTTCTTTTGGTTGCTCCCATTAGGGATTGCCCTAGCTGATCATCTTCTTCCATATAGTCTTGTCTTCTGCATCTTGTTCTGTTACACCCATCACCTGTGTGTCCTCTCTTACCACATCCATAAACCTTTGCTTAGGCCTTCCTCTTTTCCTCTTGCCTGGCAGCTCTATCTTTAATATCCTTCTCCCAATATACCCAGCATCTCTCCTCTGCACATGTCCAAACCAACACAATCTCGCCTCTCTGACTTTGTCTCCCAACCTTCCAACTTGAGCTGACCCTCTAAAGTACTTATTTCTAATCCTGTCCATCCTCGTCACACCCAATGCAAATCTCAACATCTTTAACTCTGCCACCTCCAGCTCTGTATCCTGCTTTCTGGTCAGTGCCACTGTCTCCAACCCATATAGCATAGCTGGTCTCACTACCATCCTGTAGACCTTCCCTTTCACTCTTGCTGATAACCGTCTGTCACAAATCACTCCTGACACTCTTCTCCACCCATTCCATCCTGCCTGCACTCTCTTTTTCACCTCTCTTCCACAATCCCCGTTACTCTGAATTGTTGATCCCAAGTATTCATACTCATCCACCTTCACCAACTCTACTCCCTGCATCCTCACCATTCCACTGACCTCCCTCTCATTTACACACATGCATTCTGTCTTGTTCCTACTGACCTTCATTCCTCTCCTCTGTAAAGCATATCTCCACCTCTCCAGGGTCTCCTCAACATGCTCCCTACTATCACTACAGATCACAATGTCATCAGCAAACATCATAGTTCATGGGTACTCCTATCTAATCTGTCAAACTGTCCATCACCATTGCAAATAAGAAAAGGATTAATCTTTCTAAAGTTTTGAGTATTCCAAGGAATGCAGTGGCCTCAATACTTATTAAATGGAAGAGGTTGGTTCCTAGAGTTGGTTGTCTGGTCAAACTGAGTAACCAGGCAAGAAGGGCCTTAGTCAGGTGACCAAGAACCCAATGGTTAGATAAGATTCAGAAGTTCTCTTCTGAGATGAAGGAACCTGTCAGAATGACAACCATCTCAGCAAGTCCACGAAAAGTTTTCCATGGAGGTGACAATTTCACTTTTACTTTGTGAACCTGACAAAAGTGACACCCCTTAAAATTATGTACCTTCATGAATACATTCCCTGCTTTATGAAGTCAGAGGCTTCACTCTGGTGTGAAGGTGATGTCACCACTTCTATTGGAACAACAGCAACACTAACAATGACCACTGATTGTGAATTTATTATGGATTAACTCAATTTGCTCTGAGGTCTAGATTAAATACCGTAGGAGCTACTCAGTCATTTTCAAATCTGGTGTCAATTAGAAGGCTTCTCCATATTGGGCATAATCAGGGAATCCTCTAGTTCTTGATGCCATTTGCATGAAGGTACAGTGAGTCTGAGATTTGATTATAAACAGTCCCTATTAACCAGTACCCACTGATCATCTGAAATTGTCATGGAGTGCTGATATTGGCATAACAGGTGCCTCACCACAAACTGAGAAATGTTTCTTCTACCTGTGGGATGAATCATGTTTGGTAAATTAGTGGTCTCAGTGCCTATAAAGTTGTAGACCCAAACACTGTTTAGTACTTGGGTTGTTGGAGCTGTGTGATTCAGTCCCCAACAAACTGTGAGCAGACGCTAAATAAGTTGTGTGGACCAATTTTCGCCTTGGTGTGAATACGACACCGTACATCTCAGGGGATACCTAGTGGCTCCATATTCCATACTTCTGTCTAGTCAGTTGCTCTGAGCTTTGGTAGTGGACAACATAAGTTGTTCAAGCCTAATGTCACTGAGTGTGCTTACATGTGTTTTAATAACCCAGTTATTTAGATAAACCCAGTTTCAAAAATGCAATGTATACCTTCACTTTAGTTAGAGAAACCAGGATATTGCTCTCTGAGAAATCTGGTTAACATAAGTAGGTTTCTCCATGAGGTATTCTGGTTATATAGTGTAAGTGACCAAGAGGATGAGCAGGTATCTTGGCCTTGAAGGAAGATAATTTGGAAGCCAAGATGGTAGGACAGATGAACTGGCCAGCTGAATGAGAAAATAACTTCAGGCCCAGCCAGAACAATATAATTGCTTCACCAGCAGAAGGCAGAAGCTGGAAGCTGGGAGTATTTCCATTCCCCATACAGCAGGTGGCAGTGGTCCTCTCGTGTCATCCCAGTTTGGACATCCATAGAGGTGCCTGGATGTTGTAGTCCAGAATTAAAACATTGTCAGGGTCTTTGGGCTGCTAATAGAAGGCACTGTCTGGTAGGGAACCTCTTTGCTTTCCATATGACACAGAGGTGTTTCCAAGAGGACATGCTGTTGCACCAGAAGCATTCACAGTTCTGGCTTGAAAAGAAGCCCGCCGCCTCAAATCGGGGAGTCAGAGTCGAGAGACAGCAGGTGACACTTTTGGAGGAAGGACAGTGGAAGAAATTGATTAATTTTATTGTATTGTGACAGATCTTTGCAAGGGTGATTATTACAAGGGTGTTTTGGTTTAATAAATATCCTTTATTTAAACCCAGAATCGTGTTGGGCATTACTGTGTCTGAAGTTTAGAGCTCAGTGGTGCTCCTGGTGGTTACAGTAGCTATGTAAATCATTAACTGGGTAGTACTTGAGGATTTCGTAGTCTGCGCAAGTCTTTACTTCACACACATACCCAACAGACATGGACAGAAGATGGTGGAAGCATCCACAATATAAGTTTCCTGAGACAAATGCCGGGGTAATTATATTATTACTTCTGTTCATTGAAATAAGCTGTCTCAATATTTCAGAAATTGCTAAATGTATATTGATGAGCTGAATGTACAGAGTTAAGCTCAGCACTAAAAGCTTGAGAGCAGAGTTGGAGGTAGCTTATTAAAAGTAATGTGCATTACGTACTCCCATTACTTTTTAAAAGTAAAGAATAACCTAACACAATGCTTATTTTATTAAAGTAAAAATCCCTGTTCTGTTATTATCACAGCAAGACTGGGTATAAGGTAAGTAGCAATTAAACATATAAGTGCACCACTTCTTTGCAGGGCTCAGTTGCACAGCCAAGCAGAAAAGGGTGCTGCATGCAATCTGGTAACAGGTTAAGGTAGGTCAGGTTTGGGACCATGCACTGGTACAGTGTGTTGCCACACCCACCACACGACGAAACAGCTTTGGATCCTGGTTGGCAATCCCCGAGGCAGACACGTGGTCCAGTTCCACCCTCTGGAAATGACCCTCTATCTGCCGCTGCCAGGTGTTACATGGGTGTCCCCTTGGCCTGGTCCAGCCACTCGGGTCCTCGACAATGAGGATCCTGTGAGTCAGATCACCCTCGGGGAATTGCACCACATGGCCGTAGTGCCGTGCCGTAACTGAGGTTCCCTCACAATGCAGGTAATGTGCCTCATTCGGGATTCAATGAGCAATCGATCATTTGATAAAAAGTCAAACCGGCGGTGCCCAAGGATTCCCTGAAGAGACACAGTACCGAAAGAGTCTAGTCTTCATCTCAGGTCACTGGATAGCGTCCATGTCTTATAACCATATAGCAAGACAGGAAGCACTAGGACTCTAAAGACTTGGACCTTTATCCTTTTGCACAAATATTGGGAGTGCCACACATCCCTTTCCATCGACCTCATGACCCCCCCATTTAATTTTAATCCAGCTGTTTGAAACATGCAGATTTGGTGACGCAGTGACTAGTGTTCAAGCACAGAATCTTTGGGTGCTCAGGTTGAGGATGTAAAAAAAGGCTGGATGTGATTTACTTCACAGCTCATGAAGGACTAAATCTATTAATAAAACATAAGAAAATGATTGCGTTTGGCTGTGTTCGGGTCAGTTTCATGACACTTAATGTATAGGCACAAAGAGGAACAAGTAATGCAAAACTAATATACTATTTGTAACGCTTTTGCATTTCTAGAACAAGTAACTATATCACATACTTGTTTTGTAAGTAATGAGTAATGTAACTAAGTTCCATGTCAGACCTTCCCTCACCCAACTATGACTGTCAGGGGCAATTCTCTATGGTGGTCCCCAACCCGATCTGATGGTTGTCATTGATGGGTCTTGAAAACACTAATAAGGACAAGGATAAAAAAAAAATTAAGAAACACTAGTCTATTGGAATATGCAACTCACTTGCCCACCTCCTATATCCCTTTTACATCTAAAGCCGAATTATATATCTTACAGTTGGATGAGATGACAAACGTGATGTCAGCATTTGGGGATCTTGTCACCATGACTAGAAATTACTGGGAATGTCAGATTTCATAACTTTATGATGACTTTCCAACAGTTTATCCTTTCCGAAGAATCTCAGTGAGCTTGCCTCTTTTTTTGACTGCCAAAAATATTTTGCCTGGCAGAGGGGGTATCCTTGCAAAGGGTTAACAGGTATGGCAAGTTGAGCTGCAATCCCAGCCATTTTTATCTTTTTTCCACTCTCTCAGGGTGCATAAACCGTGAGACACCAGTTAGACAAGTCTCTCTTCTACTTCATGCTCCTTATTCCTTATTGCTGTATATTATGTATTGTACTTCTGGGCAAGTGCTCATTGGTACTTAACACAGTACCCAATCCTATGACTTAAGACAAAATCAAGCCTGTTAGTAATAGCAGACTGGATAGACTGAGGTGCTGGGTATGTCAAACCACACAGTGCCACAACTGCCACTAACTGACTTACTAAGATTATGTAAATGAAGTCTCCAAATAAAAATCGGTGGAACAGCTGTGTAATATAACATGGCCTTAACACACCACCAGCCCCAGTGAGAATTCACCCAAATTTTCCTCCTGACTCTAGACGTAGTTGTTTCTCTGGCCAGCAGCACTATGAAAACCAACAAATGGATCATTGGTGGCCTTTTACAGAATATTGGGACTCAAGCCAAAACATCCTTCTGGTGGTAGGCAAAGTCCCTTTACTTAATTTCAGTTTCTCATTTGTTTTTATCCATTGATGATATTTGCAGCTTTCAACCATCTATAGCTCTTAAAGGTCCAAAACACCATGCAAAGACCATCGTCATCCATACCCTTAATTGGAGATACTGTGACACTCCTTTTAATTAAAAACATTGTGCAACCCCATAATGGCTGTCCTTGAGTATAAATGGACGGTCTGGCCCTAGCTTCTCCAGCTGCCTGTTGGTTGGAGGCATTAATGGCCTCTTCCATGCTCTCCATTGTCCCTCTCTCTAAATAAAGGATCAGTCTCCCCTAGCATCTTGTCATTTGGTCTCTATTGTCCTGGAACAATTTCCTCAAACTTCCCACTGGATACCACAGTCTGTCTACCTTGCTTTATTGCAAAGGCCTATTTCAGTTCATGGGCACCACACGTGACAGGATGTACCACCCCAAGCAGTCCTTGATTTTCCAATCACATATACACTGGAGATAACCTTGTATTTATTTGGTTTTCTTTCTCATGAAGAAGGTTTCCTGTACAGCTTTCCTCTGTTCTTGTTCACCTTACCCCTTTTTCACCTGGCAGTGTCTTACTATCTAAGCACACATCCACACCACATACAGATGTTCATTTATTTATTAAGAAAAATGATCCAATGTTACACATTTCTGGGTGAATCTCTGCTTTCTGTTACTGGTATGACTCCATTGTACAGAAATAACTTCATCTGAATGATTCTGGTAACTGCTGATCAGTCCTGCATATCAGCCTGAAGAGGTTGAGCCCATTCCTCTTTGCTTCCAGTCAGGGATGTTAGAAGACTTCCATGCATAAACTGCTTACTTCGGTTCCTTCCACAACATTTCTATAAGATTAAGGTCATGATTTTCAGTTGGCCATTACAAAACATCACATTTCTTGTGTTTCAAGTGACTTGTGTGTCTTACTGCATGACTCACTTTCTCTTATGCTTCAGTTCTCAGATATCCTGATATTTTTCTGTAGAATTTGCTTGTACAATTCAGATTTCATAGTTCCATCAATCTGTCCAATTGCAAAGGCAGCAAGGCTAGACCAAACCTTGATACTGCCACCACCATGTTTCAGAGATGGGATAAAGTTCTTATGCTGGAATACATAGCCACAAAAGTTCTATTCATCTGCCCATAGAACATTCTTCCAATAGCCTTCTGGCTGATCCATGACTTGTTTAGTAAACTTTAGATGGACATCAATGTTCTTCTTGGAGAGTACTGAAATTCTCCTTGCAACCCTGGCGTGAGCACCAGTGTTGTTCAGTGTTCTCATGATGGTGGACTCAAGACCACTGACACAGCCAATGTAAGAGAGACCACTAGATCCATAGACATTGCTGTGGGGTTCTTTGTGACTTCCTGGAATACCACATGCCTTGCTCTTGGAGTGACTTTGTTGGTTGACCACTCCTAGGGGTGGTAGCAGTTGTATCGAAATTCCTCCATTTGCACACAATTTTGCCTGAAAGTAGGCTTGGATAGTCCAAACTCTTCAGAAATGGTAATGTAACCTTTTGTGGCCTGCTGAGCATCCAAAACATTTTTCTGAAATTTTCAGAAATCTCCTTTGATTGAGGTATGACACACTTCTACAAGTCTGTGTAGTGAAGACCAGACTTTGATAGTGAAGACCCAGATTTATGTTCCGTAGACAGAACAGGGCTTCCTACACTCAAGGCTGACTATCATCCCATTGATTGAAACACCTGACTCAAATATCCTTTTCAAACGAGCCGATAGTCCACATATCAATTCACATACTTTTTTCACACACAAATATGTAACTTTGCATAATTTTTTTACTAAATAAATGAACACGTAGAGTGTTTTTATGCCACTTGTTTAATTGGGTCCTTTTCATCTAGTTTTACGACTTATGTTAAAATCTGTGTCTGTATATATCTGTATATATGAGACTAGAAGCGTCTCAAAGAAGGAAAACAGTCTTAACTGGCTCAAAAATATCAGAGTGACGCAAATGTGGTCCGACTCTCAGGAGTCAGAGTAGGAGTAAAAGTATTTAAACAATTTCCCTAATTTAGGAATCTACTCCTACGTTGACCAGGATTTTAAAAAGCTCATGAGCTGTCCTTATTTGCTATAAGCTACCAGAATTTGGTGTTCAGGCAGAGATCGCCACATACACCCCATGAAGGTTTAATATTTTGGAAACACTAAACAATAATGAATTTGTAAAAAGATCAAATAGTATTCATAACCAATCTTGTATGTTATGTGACTGATCCTTCAAGATGGAGAAGCCATGAGCTGTCAGCTAAAATGAAAGCATTGGTAATGTTATTGACTACAAGCAAAATGCAGCTTTGCACACAACCAACCATTTCTTGAATTTTGCACCAAACGTTGAATGTCCTTAGAACATGTGAGATAATACGCAGATGCATACATTTCCCTACCACTCCACATGAGTTAATAGTAAAGCAAGTTAAAGCCTTCATAAAAATTGGCACGCACATAAAAATCACCTCTTCCATCAAGTGTGGATAAACACACATATGTGAACTGCAAACGATACCACAGTATCAAAACACAGGTGGACATCGATGCACACGATATTATAGTAACCAGCATATTACACTGAAGATAATCAGGACTGGATGGATGATTGACAAGAAAATGTCACACAGTTATGTTCAACTTTGCATTCCATGAACCCCTTAGAATATTCTTGTTACAAGAAGGCAGGCAGAGACTCCCAGGGCATTAGATAAATAGAGCAGGTGATCGGCACACGACTCTGGAAGATGATTGGGAACACTGGAATAGTGAATCCAATTTATAGCCATGGCTTTTCAGTAACGGTTAATTTATAAGGCTCTTCACGTGGCCACAGCATTGGAAAGATGATTCTTCTGAAACTGCAACTGTGGATCATTCATTGCTAAATAAATATCCTCATTATTGGGCTTAACTCTCATTTGGTGTGTGTACTGTATCTCGGTCTTTCCATCTTGGTGCTTGTTGCGGTAATGTTATTGATGTTGTTGTGATCAAGTGGTAGCAATCACATGGAGCTTAGTGCAGTATCCAACTTTATTATGTTCCCTTCATCTTCTTCTTATACTTTGAAAGTTATTATTATTATTATTATTATTATTATTATTATTATTATGGTAGTGTTATTGATGCTGTTGTGATCAAGTTATAATAATTATGTGCAGCTTAGTGTAGTATCCAACCTTATTATGTTTTCTTTCTTCTTCTCCTTCTACTTCTTTGAATGTTATTATTATTACTATTATTAATATTATTATTCTTTTTTTTATCATTATTATCTTTGTGTTGAAGTTTTGGCATCAGTATCAGAAAATTACAAATGTGATCATGAGTGCCAATTTGCGGCCAAGTGTGACAAAAATTGTGAAGTCATTTATTCTCAAATGTGGCCTTCTGCCCCTTGCTGGGAATGACTGATGGATGTTTTGTAACTAATTATTGTGTCCTACTTTGAGGTAGTACAAATTCTTATTCTATAATTTTTTGAATTATTAAAATTCTGAGACACCTGATATTTGCACTGGTCACGTTTTAGGTAATATTTATGGAGAATATAGAAAATTCTAAAGGGTTCACACATATTCTTATCTATCTATCTATCTATCTATCTATCTATCTATCTATCTATCTATCTATCTATCTATCTATCTATCTATCTATCTATCTAAACACTTAGAAGGAGGTACCAGATGCTGTTATTTCAATGTCTTCCATCATAAGCTCTGTGCAATAAGTTAGGTGAAAATGATTTGATTGGAAATTGATTGCAAAAAAAAAACACAACACTGCACACAAAAAGCTCCACAGACAGCAGACTGGAAAATATAAAGCCAACCAGCACATATGGCTTGAATTTATAATTGTAGAATCT